>JARHVA010005437.1:357500-550000 GCA_037957365.1 Torreya grandis
TAAAACTTTAGGTGAAAAAAAACTAGAAATGGTCTATTAAGGGTACCCTAATATCTAGTTATGATTTTATTGAGACTTAGGAAAAATGAAGAAGAAGCTAACACAAACCTTCACACAAGATGAACATATTATCATCTAGAGGTTAGAGTCACACAAGATGAACATATTATCATCTAGAGGATAGAGTAGGACCTCTTCTCTCTCACAAATAAAATGGATATTATATGAGAATAAAAATTGTAGAGGACCTAGTCTCTATGATCAAGGTCACCATTGAGATCATATGAAATTTAATGGAGGTCCTTAGGGACCAAATCAAGACTCTAGAGTCTCAAGTGAGGAACTCACTCCTAGTTGGGCTGAATAACAAGGTTGGAAAGGCTCTAGTGTAATTAGTCACATCCCTTAGGAAGGTGATTAAATATATTTAAAAGATCATTATTATATTTAAAAGAGAACATATATATGTGGATAGGACCATCAAAGTGTACAATAAGTGAAATAATATTATGGTGGTGATCAATAAACTAATGTTCCTAGAGCTCAGACTCATGTCTCTCATTGAATTTATCTTGTATCATGAATTCACTATGATCATGAGGATTTCACTTTAATATTGGATCAAGGACATATTATCCACCATTAGCCACTTGGATAAGAGTAATAATTATTTATTTGAATAATTTTAATAGGTATATATTTTATTCCTCTTCCACCTATATGGTACCTTTCTCAACCTTTTGGAATATGAAATCTACCTTAGTCAGATTAAGGTAGTAATGAAGAGAAAGGTGGAAAAATATAACAAGGATAGAGCAAAAGTTATCCTAGAGCTTACCATGAAATCAAAAAGGATAATAAATTATGTAAATAAGGTTAATGTCTTATGAAAATCCCCTCTTATATTTTATGATAGGTTGTTGAATTATGCAGAGGTGATGTTTTGAGAGTCACCTATTAATTTGCCAAAGCTAGATAAAGAGGGAACATTAGTGGGGAAAATAATGTAATCTCAATGAGAAATCATTAATTATTTTTGGAGTGGTTCCCAACTAAGCTCAACTTTAAGACTCTTGTGGTCCTAATTGGGTGTGTTTCAGTATTTGGTGTCCTTTTTTTTGCTTATTTATCTCTTTTGGGAATACCATGAGAATGATTATGTTTTGTAACTATTTTTGATAATGATGGAAAATAAAATTTAATCTAATTATATTTTTATATAATCAACCATATTATTTTCTACATATTTTACTATATATCTCTTTATATTAGTCAAAAAATTGTAAAACAACACTAAAAATATTGATGAATCATTTTGTTTCCATCTCACTTTGTTTAATTTAATGAATACCTTAATTTTTTTGAGGTATAATCTATGATATTTATGTTATGAGTTCAACTAAATTAATTTATATAGTTTATATTATAGTTAATATGAATTAAATGATACCTTAATTAGCTTATTTTTATATTTCTATTTCATTTAGATCTATGCAACTCTGTGTGCAATTAACAACAACTCAATAGGTTTTTATTCCTAGAAATACTTATAGATATTAAACATTTATATTTTAATAAAATTTCATCCCTATGTGGATAAAGTTATATCTAATGTGAATATCAAAATATAATGGTAAAACTATAACTAGGCACATTTCAAGCCTCAAATATTAATGTCCTCCAACTTGCTTAGAAACCTTCCTTTTTTTTGTCCCCATTCTCTCTCTTTTGATGTTTATTTATCACTTATGTTTTTCCCCCTTTTTTATAAATTATTAAGTGAAGTCACTCAAGTTTTATACCATTATATTGGATTAACTAGTGTGAAGAGTCTTTATGTTAATGGGATATAAGAATTGAAACCCTAGTAGTAGTACTATATCTCTTGGAGATCTATTTCAAGTTGGATATTTCATGGATTCTAATACATAAAACTTTTTAAATGGATTTTTATATAATCAATCCTAAAATCAGAGGATGAAATTCTTTAATTATCCCCCAATTTCACTTAGTTCACCTAGTTTAATAGGTATTATGAAGGCTTGGATTGAGTAAAATCTGGAACTAAAAGAAGGAACTCCAAGCACTCTTTGACATAAAATACTCACACTAATAGTTAATACAAAATAAACATATAATCCCCTACATGGATCACTCTAGATTTGGTATAATGAATTATTAATCTCACTCCTATTATTTCATATAAGGACTAGGTATAGCAGAGGGAGAATAAGACCCCAAGTTGATCCATCTAGTTCATCCACCCAAACCACCCCAAATAGGCCCATCCCTATGGTTGTACCCATGGGGTGGTTATTTGGGTTTGATATTAACATTATTGGATCCATTCATGACTTACCTAGGAATATAGAAAGATAAAACCCATGATTCACACCTAATGAAAGACACACTATCGAGGAACATGTGATATAATATAAGATAAACCTTAGACTACAGAGAATTTAGAATGAAGATGCATATTTAAGGATATTTCCTTTCAAATTGATGGATGCATTCTAAGACTAGTTTTTTAATATACTTGAAAATTACATCATAGGATGAGAAGAGTCCAACAATACCTTATTATTTGTGGATAAGTCATTAACCCTAACATCCTATACCATCAGTCTTATAATAGTAAGAGAGAGTTCAATGAGCCCATTATATCATTCGATGGTAGGTTCCATAAGGTATACAATAAAATCTCTGTGTTATATAGGTATGATGCCCAAATAGCTCTATAAATGTATAATAATGCTCTATATCCCTTGACTAAAATGTTATTACACAAATATCCTCTTATTAAGTATTTTATAGTAGCCTATATTGAGGCCATAAAGTTATATAGATAGATGAACCCTTAAGTCAAAATGGTGCCATCCATATGAAGTATATTTCATAATCTTCCTATATTTAACCCTATTCTCAATACTAACTGAAATTTCTTGATGTCACAACCTATGCTTGTGATAAACCAACTTCCCTTGAGATATGACACACCTAATAAATACTTGTGGCTCCTTATCCTAGTCAATAATGAAGTATCACCTCAAGATCATAGTCAAAAACTTATCCTTATGATGAACAACATCCAAATCATACCCAAAGAATCCAAAAAGAATGAGTTGGATGTGATATAATATATGAAATGACCTTTTTGGCATATGGAGCTATGTTAAAAATAATGGTAGGGATAATTAAAATAATAATTTCACCTACTAGAGGAATGACCACCCTTATAACCATTCCAATAGAAAACTAAAGTCCTAACCCAAAAAGATACTAGAGATTAACATCTATGAGTTAGCACTACCAAACTAGTGCCATACACATAATAGAACCCATTTGAGTCCAACATACCCCATTACTCAAGATATCACATTGGGACCCTATTTATTTAACATTCTATTTTTGTTTACTTGCATGGTCACATTTATGAATGATTCTTAAATTAATTAACATGGATTCCCATCTTAAGTTTTCAAAATTATGAATGTGTCTGATTAGATTTAACAACTTTCACTTGATAATTTATTCAAAATTATTAGACAATACTTGTATAAGATTTAAATAATAGAAATTGGCCTAATTTACCCATTATCAATGAAAATTATTCCATTAGTTATAAAATATTTGTCTTATTATGTTCAAGATGTATTTAGATGATTACTTTAAACATTTGATCTTTAAAACATGAGCATGACCATTTCTTTAGGCCAAATTAAAAAAGTGTCCAATTTTAATAATTTATTTTATTGGACATTACACTTCATTATTGAACTATTTCAATTGACTTATGATATTTATTAATTCATATCTAGTTCAATTTACAATTTAAATGGTCATATTATTGACTAGAATTTCTTATTTTGGATCTAAAAAGTGGCTTAATGGAGTTCATAATATATTTTTATTAGTTTTATTTACTTTTTTTGGGATTATTTAAAGTATTTTTAATGGTGTATTATGTTTGATTTATACTTTCATGGAGTTATTTGGACCTTACTCAACTAAATTTAGCTTTGTATATTCACTATGTTAAGTTTTTTCTATTTGACTAACTTATTAAGGGTTTGATCGATTTGATTTTTCTATGTCTTTATTTGTATATATTTTTTGAATTCTTCCTATCCATTTATCCTCACCAATTATCAAAATTCTAGTCATTTGTAGTCTATAAGGGCATATGAAAATATATGTCTATCCCATGGCATAGCCTCCTAGATTTAGGATGAGTATCATAAATCTATAAGTTAGGTGATCCTAAAACTTTTGAAGGTAATGAGAAGTCCATACAAGTATTTTAAATCTTATTTTTATGATATTAGGACACATGGCCACATCTTGGGAACCTAGAGCTTGGAGGTAGGTAGCCAACAATTCAATTTCTCAATCTCTCTAGATTCTATGATCCATCCATTTATTGATATATTAGGAAATATTAATAAATACAAAATCTATATTTATATTGGGGCTCAAGGGATTGAGATATTACCACATGGCATGATCTTAGATATTAAGGGAATGAAAGGTTGAAGATAGTCCATATGATCTCTAAAAATCTCAAAAGACTGAAGGCCCATTATGACACCACATGGCATCATAATAGAGATATAAAGACTAAAAGGATTAGCTCATACAATATGGGAATATTATGGAAGATTCAATGCAAAGACACCACATGTCAATATTGATAGTCTGGATCTCACCTCAAAATGTAAAAACTCATAATGGTAAAATTAACTAAGTCTCTAAGACTTTTGAGTCTCAAGATCATGCCACATGTAATGATCTCAATAATTTAAACATCTAAGAAGGAATAAACAACTCAAATATTTTTGGGTTTCAAAGTCTCAAAACTATTAAATGTGATCACATCTCATGGAGTTGAAGTTGAAAAGGATAAATACATAATAAATAGTTAAAATATCCCCAAAAGTCTCGATATCATGCAACATATCATAATATTAGAGAATTGATCGATATAAATATAAGACCCAAAACAAAACCATGAATACCATAATATCCATGATGTTTCCACCTTCAATATCAAAAGAGCCATAATGTGGAAGACATAAAACATAAAGTAATCAAGAGATAATCTATCAAAGTCTTGAGTTTGTGCCATGTGGCACAATCTCAAGGACTTGGCTTACAAAATATACCTAAATGAATGTAAATCCTTAAATACCTCCCCAAAATAAATATTTTGATGCATGTCATGATTATTTAATCCCATATATATGAAGCATAAGTGAAATTAGATGACAATGTCTACACCTGAATTATATGTAAATTATATTTCTATTATGTTTACAATTGTAAACAATAAGAAATAAAATGAACATGAAGGTAGTAACAACTAGAAAAATATAAAAATACCTAGTAAAAGGGGGATGGAATCATTATTTTACCATTTAGTTAGATATGTGTCATAACCATAGAGAACTTGATTGACATGGATCAGTTAAGTTGATAGCATGTTGAGTGGAACATGTTTTTAGTTAAAAAAAATTGAACAGAATTCATGGATAGAGATGGAGAGATTCATGATAAATGGGGTGAGATCCATTATTTTTATTATATAATATAGTCTATAGTATTTTAAAATGGGGGGACATTTTTATGCACCAAAACTTTGTAAAAATTGAGGAAGGCCATGACCTACCCCTTTTTTTCTTTATTTTGGCCAGTTATTATTTGGTTTGAAATTCATGTTGTTCTCTAGTATTTTCCCTTTATCTATTTTATTTAAGAATGTCGATTAATTATAGGAAGAGATCATAATTCTTTTTTTCTAATGAATGTGTAATTACATTGTGCAGTAGCTAGTCTAATTAGTTATGAATTTCTATTTTGTTTATTTTTAAGCTATTTCAAGCAATTATATTTAATAAATACATCTATTTTACATGATTTTATTTGATATAAATTCATAATATATGTTCACTTAAATATTTACAATCCTTCCCATTATGTTACTTTAGTTTGTGTTGTGGCTAGACCTAGTAGCTAGTGGTACAATTAAGACTGGGCATGCCTTCATATTTTTAGCAATGAATATCTTATTTCAATCAATAATCCATCACTTCCATAATTTACGCTTTCTATCATTTATATTTTTTGATAAAAACCCTACCTATTACATGCTAATGTTCATACATGCTTAAATAAGTTAAAAGGAATTAATCCAATCCAATTGATAATTTTTAGATAACACTATGGTGATAAACTATCACTACTCTCCAAGAGTAATGACTATAAATTTATTGGCACTTGGGTTTAACTAGCTAAAACCTAAAAATAAGGGGATATTTTATCCATGTGATATTTCCTCCCTTTTTCCTCTTATACCATTTAATACAATAATTATTTTTATTGTGGGGCACAAATGGAGACCAACAAAGCCAACATGGGGAATGAGAATATATCAAATTTTACATTGCATTCAACAAATTTTAAAGAGAAATGGAAGAATATGAAATGGCTCCAAGCCAACCCAATGCCACCAATCAACCTAATGTACATATATATTCAAAATACCTAAGTATTACTATATTATTTAAGACCTTGGATATCCCTATCCAATGGGATAATCAAACATAAGAGGTAAATAATAAGATGCATGCTTTCCAATAGTATCATATAAATAACTACAGCCTTAAGAGTTAAACATAATAGAAACCCATTAATACATCCAATCCTCATAAAAATGGTATAACCCCTCTTTATCCTTTATAAATAAATGATACTCCACATAAACAATTTAATTACCCTAACCTCCCCAAATATATCCATCCCACTCATAGCAATACTGGGTATAACATTCTAAAATACATGAAGAATATTAAGGTAAAATCACATTTCACATGTTTTTCTAGAGGATTGAGTAAAGAGGCCTCATCCTAATGTACCTAATAGACAAACCAACACAAACTAATCATAGGTTATGTACATGATATGATAATACACAAGAACAAGGTATAGGTTCCCACATTCTTCCTTATAGTTAGATTATTTAGGAATAACTTACATAGCTATCTATTCAACTCAAGAGCCTCACATAATGTCATGCTAGTTAGATTTTATCAGAGGTTATGAATAATTAATATTAAATAAGATAATATAGTGGTTTAAATATACAATTCTAAGGTCAAGGTGTTAGGTGAGATCGTAAAGATGTACATGAAATTAGAATATGAACCTAGAGTCTAAAATTTTATAGGCATTCACATGGTGGAGATATCAAAAACTTACAAGATCTTACTTAGTATATATTAATCCAATTCCCTAAATGGATACATGAAAATAGACTTATCCCATGTGTGACTTCATTGGATAGGTGTGGTCAATAAAATTCATGTTGACAAAGACCCTAGGATGAAACATATGATCATGTAATAAAATGTAGTAAATGATAAAATATAGTATCCCCTAACATATGCATATATACCCTTTTTTAAAAATGAGAAAAATACAAAAATTATGGGAATTGTAAATCATCAAGATTTTGGTCTATGTTATATAATGGGGCACATTATAAAAACTATTTTGGTGTTAGGATCCTACTGATTTAATCATAGGTAAAATAACATTTAGCTACCTATAGGTTACAATTCCCTTGCACAAATAACTTTACAGAGTATGAAGCCTTGATACTAGGTCTATAGTTACTTATAAAAAGGAACATAAAAGAGCTAAAGGAATTTGGGTATTCAAAATATTAGTCAATTAGGTAAGGAGTAAATATTAATGTAAGTTTTCTTACTTGAGAAAATACAAACATAGAGCATGGGACTTAATAGAATCATTTCATGCATTCAATGCCATCCTTATACCTAGTGATTATATTAGGTTACATATTATATAGAAGATTTGGCTATGAATATGGATCCTTTAGATGAATATAAACTACATATATAAAGCCTATACCTTGCCATCCAATCCTAAACATCATTAATAAGTTTTAGGTTTTTGATTACAAACATCACATGGGGGCCTTTAAAAAATGTTCTAGTGTCTTTAGCACTCATATCAAAGATAATAAGGATAGATACATTCATATTAGTTAGAAATATGATGAGGATTATATTATTAAATTCATATACGAATTATCCCCAAGGGTATGGTCTCATTATAAATATTGTTTGACCTAGATGAATCTACACACAAACTAGAGAGACTATCTTGTGTGGAAATCACTCACTAACAATCTAGGTTTAGTTGACCAACCAAAAACATATATATTTATCCAAACTATACCCTAAATGAAATATAAAAACTCAAGATATTAATTCTATGTTACATAGATGTTATTTCTTGGATATACAAAGATATCAAGGTCTTTGACCCTAGTGTGATAATGCACATCATCCCACTCAATAAGAATAAATAATCATTCAGGCAAAGGATGCAACTTGTGAACCAAATTATAGACCCACTAATCCACAAACATGTTTATAAGCTTATCTCAACTAGTATGATATCCTATGTTAGACATTCCACATAAGTCATTATCTAGTGCCCATTCATAAAAAGAGTGGATAAAATTGATTGTGCCAAATTGAAGAACCTAAATTAGGACTTTGATAAAAATAATTATCTCCTTCCTTATTTATATAGTAATTGGATCCCATATTATGTCCTTTTTGGATGAATTCTTATGATATAATTAGCTTCTAGTAAACCCTAAAGAGTTAAAATTATTCTCACAATGAAGTGAGTCACCTTTGTTTATAAGAGAATGTCATTTAGTTTCATTAGCATAGGGCCACTTTTAATATAGTGAAATACTTTTCATTTGAGGTTCTAATCAATAAATTCATAATTATTTCTACTTGTGAATTATATTTTTTTCCAAAGTGTATATCTAATCATGTCTACCACCTAAAAAAGATATTCAAGAGGTGCAGAAGGTATGGTATCTCTCTTGACTTGAATAAAAACATCTTTGGCATTATATAATGTAATATTCTTGGTAAATTTATCACCAAGTAGTGTATTTATATCTATATTTGGTGTTTTAATATAATTTATAAAATAAATATTCCTAACATCAAAAAAATTTAAAGTCCTTTGGTAGGATTAAATTCATGTGAAAGTTTATAACTAGTTTTGCTCAAATTGTTAAGCCACTGAATGAAATGTTAAAGCATGAAGTAAAGGTGGAATGAACCCCTATAGATAGTAAATTATTTAAATAAATAAATTACATCATTATATATTCACCAATATTGACCAACCTAGACTATGTGAAAGACTTCTACCTTTACTTATTTGCTTCAAATCATACCATAACCATGGTACTCAAAAACTAGATGAACATGAAAATATGATAGACTTCATGATTACAAACTTGAAGGATGTAGAGATAAAGTAATACACCTTATTCAAACACACAAATTCCTTCATAAATTTTATTAATACATTTCTCTAATATATCCTCAAAAATAAGGTACATGCCATTACACATGACACTACCATAAATCTCATGCAAGGGTAGAATGAGTTGGGAGAATGTAAAGGTTGATGAATGGACAAGTTGAAAGAGTATGGCCTAAAAATAAAAATATTAAATTTTGTTAGAGGTCAAGGTTTCACTTAATTTATTATTAAAATTGAGAAAAGAATTATTGTGTTGTAATTGAACCAATCATAAATAGTCTATCAGGACTGATAAAATCTAATTATCCATAATCTTATTTATGGGAATCCTCCTCTAAGATTAAACCAAATAAAAAAGATAACCTCAGGCTAAAGGAATCCCATTACATTTTCAATAAATGGATCCTATATCAAAAATAATTTTGAAGGAATATATCTCAGGTGAATATCATAAGAATAAAAACAGAAGTCATGACCAACTTTCATGAGAAACTAGATACTAGTCACCTTTCATGAATAACAACAACCCATAATATCATGTGAAATATATATTACTATACCATAATATTCAAGGAAACTTGTGCTCTTTTTCTAACCTACCATAAGTTCCAAACCTTTGTCAACAAGGAGGCCCATATAGAGTTGTTCATCTATATTTTAATTAAAGATCATCCTCTTACTTAGTGGGAAATTGAATTCATAGGCATCATAAATCGAAATTCATAAATGGGATTTAATTTTATACTCATATCCATTTAATAATTCACTAAATAGACAAAATAAACAAAAACCATGAACAAAACAACTAAGTGAACAAGTTCCTTGAGGATAACATAACTATGTGATCTGGTACCCAACCTCATTGGTTTATGACTATGGTCCCACATTCTAATTGGTTGAACTCATTGAATGGGATATTGAGAATGGCATCACACGAAAATTATTATCAAATAACTATCTATAGTGGAATGACATAACATAGTTAACAAATAAGGACCTAATAGATGTGGTAAATACTTATATAGAAAAGTGACCTAAGGAATAACATTTATTGTCTAAATATTCACTATGGAATGACTGAACTAGATACAAGCAAGATCTCCAAAGTTAACTCTTTCTATTGGTATATGGTATAGAGACATTATTACCAATTAATCTCATCGTGCCCATGTCAAATTTCATGTAAGTATACATATAATATTATGGGAAGGAAAACTCAAGATGGTTGTATATTATTCAATTGGAAGATGCATGTGAAGTAACCTTGAAAAGCTTCAATAGACAGTAGGAAACTATCAAAATATAATTTGAAAAAAAGGAAAAGGTGAAATAATTATAGATATTAAATCTAGTCATGATATGGGACATAACACATGAGAAAAAAGGGCATCATTCTAAGCTAGACCTACTCTAGATTTGCCCTTACCATTTTTTTGAGTTACTTGGGTAGAATGATTTCAATCTAAAGGACCTTAAAGGAAATAATCTCCCACTACCTATAAAATGATATTTATAGAATAACTTATTAGAAATTATTCCATCCATAATTATTTCAAAGTATCCCTCTAGGTAAAGGTTGGCAATGTAAATATAGATTAGAGTTAGTATAGTTTTATATTAGTTTTCTTATGTTGTGTGTTTTCTTCTATTATGTGTGTTTTCTCACTTTTATCATTTATTTATTTAATTTTATTCCTTTTATTTCCTTTTGTCCCCCCAAAACAAATAGTTTATCCTTTCACCCCAAAATTGGAACCCCATTCCCACTATAATAAGAGAGAAAAGATTTGAGCATCGAGCATTGATCCACATATCCTCATATTTGGCCCTTTAAAAGGTTAGAAAAGCCTTGAAAATATAATTAAGAAAGTATAATCACATGAATTGAGATTCCATTATTAAAAAATCTAATACTTGGATCAAATTATTTCATAATGGACAATAATAAAGAGGCCATCGATTCAAAAATGATCATATGAGTTGATAAAAGTTATATTTATGATAAGAGGTCATCGGTGCAATTAAAAGAACATCAAAAACTCATTGAATATTCACTAAATAAGTAGAGTCCCCTTTGGTGCTGAATAACTCATTGGATTAATAATTTACCTTAGATGCATTGGTTCCCAACCTTCATGGATCAAAAATAAATAAAACATCATAAACTGAAGGAATTTTATATTTTCAAGGAAATCTCAAAGTCTCTTCCTAATATAATATGATTTTGGAAACCTCCTTCATAGGCTTTTTGGCTTGGTTGGAAATAGATTAAGTCCTAGAGGGGAACCAAAGATATATATTATAGGGTTATATATTCTTGGTTGGTATTAGAGAAATTCTTGAGCCTTCCCTTCCTCAGTCAATTTATGTAAGAGAACACATACATTTTGGAAGTTATACACAATTCAAATTTAAAATTGATCATTGATTCAAAGAGATATAAAAAACAATAAATAAATCATTCTCTACACAATATGATTTCTTAAAATAATTACAACCCAATATGTTATGTGCTAAATTAGACTTAAGTGATTCTTTTTCTTTTGGTTCTACTAAAAGAAATGTTGATCACTTATCTACTTGTTTAATAATGGATATCCACATTATAGGTTTTAAATATTGGGTAGTGTTTTCTCCACATAGTCACCACTTATTGTGACCAACATGTTCTTTTTCATAAAATAAAAGGGGACCTATGCATCATGAAAAGATTAAAATTCTTCAGTATTAAATCAATCTCAATATAATCCTTAATATTTTTGTAACCCTGATAATAACTCATTTGATTATATCTAAGACTATTTCATAGCTATTCCCATTCAAAATAATTGTTCTCATTACATTATTTAAGTGTTTTCATACATGGTTGTTTTGGGGGGTGGTGATAAATTTTTTTATATAAAATACATATGAAAACATCTAGAGTTCAATATGACACTTTCCCAGAGCCCTTTTGGTAGATAGGTAAGCATTGATTTGATTATGAGGTAGCTCTTATGAGTTAATTTTTTTATGTAACTTTTATAGGTTTTGGATGTGTTAGAATTATCATATCCTTGGGAGGCTTGAACTAATGAGGAGGTGACACATG
The DNA here is from genome assembly GCA_037957365.1 of Torreya grandis. Taxonomy (NCBI): domain Eukaryota; kingdom Viridiplantae; phylum Streptophyta; class Pinopsida; order Cupressales; family Taxaceae; genus Torreya; species Torreya grandis. The sequence continues at coordinate 369,976 of JARHVA010005437.1, forward strand.
TAGTAATACTTAGACAAGCATACATAATCCAAGAAGAGTTGTCCAAACATAGTTTTGCAACCAAATAACCTAATGGGAAAGAGTTAGCCTTCACAAACACATAAAATCCTAGTGAGGGATAGCCAAAAAAAATTGAGGAAGTAGACAAACCTCATCTATTATATCTCTCTATCATCATTGGAGTTAGTTATAATGATAATTGGCATAGTTAAAGGTTTACAACTTATTATTCATGCTTTTCATATGTTCACTATTCCTAAAGATGTTTTGGCTATGGACATGCCACCTCATTTCACCCTTTATTTTTCAAGAGAATAAACTACTACGATTAGAAGATACTTTAATCTAGATTGGTACTATATAGCATTTAGGACTAGGTATGGTGCTAAAACATTTATCAAATATTAACCTCTATCTATTTTTTATGTAGAGCCATATGTTCCTTATACATCTAATATGGATTACAATATTAGTGATGAAAAATATCAATCTAATGATCCAAAACCTCTAACACTTCTTGATGGCATATATGACTTATACCTTGATGAATGGGGAGTTGAGAAGTATGGATTTGAATAAAATGGTCTTGGTACATACATTCTCCATGAAGAATATGATGAGTCTCTTGAGGCAAATTATGATGACACTCTAAAACAAGTTACATGGGGAAACTACCTTTTGCACATAGATGATGATGTTCATATCCTAAATATAATAAAGAATGATGGTCTTATTTAACATTCAATTATACTTGCCAAAGAGGAGGATGTTTATGAGCATATACCTAAAAAATAAGTATATGATATGTGGAAAATTTCAATGTCATAGTTTAGGAGTCTGGGGAGGTAAGCATGTGTACAAATTTTCAAAAGGCATATAGACCTAATGATGAGGTCAAACATGTACCTAACAAGCATAAATAAGACAACCTTGATGACTTCCAAAAACAAGCATATCTTGATTCAAGTAAATTTAATGTGGGAAAGGGTTTCATGACTCCCAATAACTAGATTGAGGAGTGTTAATTAAACATGATAAAGAATAAACCAACTAAAAATTTAAACAAACATCTAATAAGGCTATATGGAGTGTTCATGAGAGTTCTAAGTGACACAATTGATGTTAGCATAAAATCTAAATATGGTAAGTCATTTGACTATCTCCATAAGAAAGTTTTCATTAACAAACATTCATTATATTATGGTTTATTTTCATGGAGAAGCAGTATTCTATAATCATTATCTTTGACCCTAGGTGAAGCAATGAAGAGTTGTCTCTCACCTCATGTGTTTTAATGTATTGTATATATTAGGATAGGTATGTGTTTGTATCTTGTTTTTTTTTGTGTGATTTTGGAGTCTTTAGAGAGGCATACCAATGTCAATTGTAGTATATGGGTGACTAAATTACATAATGATTGGATAAGGTAATTGGTCCTTAACATAACATGGATGCTACCCCTTATAAATCCCAAAATTATTGACCAAATTTCACCCAAGGTCAGATTTGATCAACCCCGCTTGCATATTTAATCTTTCATAAGGTCTTATAAATTATAAAATGGTCACCATGGTCCTATATGAGGTCAATTCATAGTTTAAAGGTCATAAAATATGTTCTAAACCTTTGTCACATTATTCCATTTTATCAATGCCCTTTTATGCCACCTTTTGGGTCATGCAAAGGAAATGTATGGTTTTACATAAAAGGATAAATGTGTCAAGAATAAATATAATGTAAATACTATTAGATAATGTTAGAATAAATATTTAAAATTAAAATGTTTTAGGTTGAATGTAAAATACAGAAGATCATGTGCAAAATTTAGTGTAAGATACTTGTTCATCCTGATGTAAGTTATTTGTCATGTGTGAAGGCTTCAATAAGGTGTCTTGAGATCCCCACATGTCATTTCTAGGTGTAGACACTAGTTTTATACACCCTTGCATATTAACATGGCACATCATCATGTTTATCTATCATCTCTAACATAATGGCCCTCATTCATAATTATTTGAAATAATTACATTTAACTCACCCATTTACCTTTACCACATGTGTTAATTAAGTTCATTACTAAATTCAAATAGTAATTAACCCTATTTTACCATCCCTAACCATAAATTAATAATAAAAAATAAAAACAAACTCATCCAACCTCCAAACAAACCCATCCCATAGTTAAAACAACTCAACCACTTTAAAACCATTGTTTACCCCCATAAGCAACCTATTTAAATGGAATAATGATTAACTTCACCCATTTTTGAAAAATTGATGTTTATTCTCTAAGATCAACATTGATCTTCTTGGAATGGCATCGATATATAAATATACAATAAACCTCCAAGGCTTGAGATGACACTTTTGGCCTTTCAAACTCTATTGGAATCATTTTGGAACCTATGTATATACCTTGTCAACATTTTTCTACCTTGTGGAACCTTTTTTCGTGAGATTAAAAATAAATTTTGAAGGTTTCTAAGCTTGATTTTGAGGTATCCTTTATCTACATGTTTTCAACCATACAAGGTTAGTATTGCATGTTAATTTATTCTAATTTAAACTTTATAATCTTTTGCACCTATATGTCATTATTTACATTCTATTTTTATCATTATATCAATATTTCAAGTCATTATTATCTTTTATTTTCATAGTTTAGTATTTTACCTAGAATCAACATCGATCCATCTGAATTGACATCGATCCTACAGGATCATCATCGATCCCCACTAAACTATTAAAATAGCCTTGATGTTTTCTCATAAGATTCACAATCCTTAAAACTTGTTAAAATTTGTATTTTGTTTTCTAAAAATCTTTTTTTTACATGTAGAAGAATTTTTATAGATTAGTGCATGATATTGTTAAATATTTGATCTCCCCATTGTCTAACAGCCCTTTTTTATTCATTAAAGTGACATTTCATTTGAATTAGGTATTTGTACTAAAATTTTCACACCCAATCAAGAAAACATTCATGAAAAATTAGTTATAATTTAAGAGGATGTTGATATATCTACAAAATTCTTGGATGATTACTTTTATCATATTAATATTTCTATAAATTATATGTCTTTAGTGTTATCTATTTCATCCTATCGATATATATATATATATATATATATATATATATATATATATATATATATATATATATATATATCTTTGTAATTTCATGTTTATTTATAAACTTGAATTTTACACATGGGATGACATCCACTAAAGGAAGTATATCACTTCTTGGGTTTGGTTTCTTACCAGGTAGTTAATTTATATTTCTATTAATCCATTTTATATGAGTTAGTGTGATTTGTAGGTCATTCCTCCCTAAACAAAGAGGATTTCCCACAATATTGATCAATGGTGTGCAATCGATATCCATCTCCAAGTAATATTTAAAACCCTACATTTACCTTGTTTTTGGAAGCTAATTAAACCACATTGAAAAAAGTGAAAAAATACTAAAACATTATGGCATGCTCAATGGGACCATCAAGTCTCATTTTTCTTATTAAAATTCAAAATTTTTGAGTTTGATCTCTTTCACTTTCTTTGTGTGAATTCATCCAAATAACATAAAGTTTGCATTTTATTTCCTTTTTAAGGTTAAAATAATTTTCATTAATTTTTTTCTATTTAATTAATTCACATAGAATAAACTAAATGGTAAATTCATTGTAGTCATCACTCATTGACATAAAAACCAAATCATAATCACAATAAACTCATTTAAACACTTGACATAAGGAAAATGATAAAGATTTCATCACCTCATGACAACCTTGTTCTCAATGATCCCTTACTTAGATTTCACCACCAAGGGGAGGACCAACTAAGTTCTTTAGTTGAGTATAATCTTTGAACTATCAGTATATGTTGGCTAAACACCCACACTAGTTATGGGATTATGACATGAGGGGAGCAAGCCCCAAGTATCAAACTATGTACTAGTACTAATATAGATTTCCTTTAAGCACTAAAATAAAGCACCCAAAACCATCCTTACATTACCATTTCTTAGGACCCTCATTATCCTTTTTATTTATTTCTTTTCACATCTTATATTTTAAAAAAATAAAAAATTGGAGTGACTTTGGTTTGTGCATCTTTCATCCATAATTAAAAGTGAGATAATTCAAAAGGAAATTGTTGTTTTTTATTTTCTTTTCCATCTCATGGTTTTGACTAGGCAAAAATCAAAGAAATTATCTAAAGTGGGTGTCATGTCTTCTCCTATGGAACATACACCTAGTTCCTCCTCTACCCTTGAGTCTTTTGAAAATATTGTGTTCCTTCACTTTTATTCTCAAGGAGATCCTTCCTTTATATAAATATTGGACAATAACACTATTTCTCTCAATTACTACCTTAGTAATTGATCAATGCACATTCTTCCTTCGCACCATACCCAAGCTTCTTGATATTTATACAGGATGCCTTTTGAAGGAACTAATAAAATTGAAGGATTTACCATGGCCATGGTATCTTTTTCTAATAAATCTCTTCTATCTAGTTCTAATATCTAGATGATGTGACATTTAGAAATCTAACCACCCATAGTCTCTACCAATTCTCTAACCCTCATTACTCATGCTCAAAATACCTATACCACTTAGCCTATATCCACTATCCCTCCCTAAATGTTATTAGTGTTAGCCCTTGTAAGTCTCCCACCCATCAAAATGAGTCTAGCATATAATTCTCAAGCCTTAAACCACACACAACAAATCCATCATACACAATAAATACCTCATATACAACAAATCCCATGTACACAACAAATCCCTCATAGACAATAAATCCATCAAACATAACAAATCCCTCACACACAATAAATCCATCCAACACAACCACCCCAATAGTATGTCTCCTCAACTACCAATAACATGGCTTCATCACAATTATTAGTGACCACTTACTTCCAATATCCCACGTAGTAGAATATTCCACTATAGATCCCAAAATATGTGGTAGCATCCCAACCCATTATGTCCACTACAATTGGATACCCTTCCTCACAACCCATATCTAATTCCTTGTCAAATTATCAAACTCTTTAGTAAGTTATCTTATGGAATGTGCCTTATAATAACACCCAATAAGACCTAATAAAAATATTTATGAATAGGATGGCTAATTTATAAGCCTCCACCTCCAGACACAATATTATGCTCACATATGAATAAATTTTTAATTAGCCTATCCACCCATCTGTTCCCATCTAAATGTATCCCTCACAATGTGAACTTCCCAAGTTTACTAATTTTTAGAACAAATAAGATCCCTAACAACATCTTAGAGCCTTTCAACATGTGTGTTACCTTATATCACATGACGATGTATTACTACTTAAGATGTTTCCTATGTTATTAGTAGGGGTTGCATTAGATTAGTACAACTCCATCCCTCGACATTCACTCTTTTTCTTTAGGAAATTAGCTCAAATTTTGTTAGAGAACTTCTCGATAAAAATTTCTTGAAAATTGACTATCATGGATTTATACACTATTTGACAATTTGAGGATGAATCCATATCAAACTTTATAGCTCATTGGCATAGCCTAATCAACTAATTAACCTTTTCCTTGCCATAACTTGAATTAATTGAATTATCTTCATTTTTTTTCAAAAAACATATCTTGTCCATGTTACAAATTCAAACAATTAATACTTTTGATGAAGCCTTTACGATGGCACATAAAATCAAAATTCAAGACATTGAAGAGGGAAAAATTAAGTTATGAAATAAAAAATTAAAACTTGACCCCTAAAAAATAAATAAAAATAATCCTAAACCAAAATGGGCATACAATTCTATTATTATAAAAACTTATCCCCCTCCAATACCTAGTTAATTAGGACTATCCACTTCTCAAACATAACCACCTAGGGGCCTTACTCATTTTCCCCTAGGAAATATACCGCTTTAGAAGAGCCTTACACTTTTGTGTTGGATAAAGTCCTAAAATTAACCATTATTGAACTCCCCCAATTATATTGGTTGATGATACACATGCTAAACCCACTTGGTATAAAGAGGATGAGTTTTGTGCCTATCATAGAGTAATAAGACATGACATAGAATAATGCCAATCCCTTAAGTGATTGGTATAGTACCTCATTAAGAAGGGGAACCTTTAATTGGACAATCCAAATGATCCTCCCAACCACTCTTTATATTTTTTTAGATATCATTTCCAAACCATCCATCCATAACAAACACAATCCAAGCTAACCTTGGAGAAACATAAAATCAAGCTACACATATGATTGATACAATCTTTGACTATTTATTACCTAAAGAAGATCTAGAGAAATATTTGGTCTTGGATCTCTTTATGGGAGATGATTTTAAATATATAATTCAACCTAAAATTATCAAAACAACTCCCAAAATCTCTATAGAGCTCCCTGATCTCATTACACGGGGTTGTTCATGTGAACCATCCCATTTATCTTCTCGAATGAAATTTCCTAAATTGGAAAATGAAACCACTCCTTAGGATGTCACAGATAAACATATTGATACTTAGAGAGTCAAACATTCCACCCCTTTAGTCCCTAGAAAACCTCTTCATGGTATGCACCTAGATCAAAATATAGTGGGATCCTATCAATTTGATTGATACCAAGACCCTTCAAAATCATACTCTATCACAATAAATCCTTATCCCAAAGGTACTAAGGGAAATTTTAAATATCCTCTCATCTATAATTGGGATAATTGTCTTGGTATTCCTCTAAAGAAATCCTTAGGCCATCCTCAAGTCAAGGTCAATCTTTTTTGGATGTCAAAAGACAAATACTTAGTCTGAATACCCCCTCTATTCTCAACACATGAAAGAGTAAAGGGCTAACCCCTTTTATATCATCTCTATCATCTATTTTAGGTCCTCATCCATCTTTGAAAATGATTGTCCTTGTCATAGGTTCTTCCATTCAAACATGTGGGAAAATGCAAAGTCTCCCTCCATTATTAAACACACCTCCATCTTGATATACACAATATTCTACTTAAGGACCATTAGATAAATTTAAATAAAAAGTGCCTAAGGTCATCCCTACCTCAAAGCTAAATGTCAAAACCAAATGATCAATGCTTTGCTAAAAGATATTGCACAACCTATTATAAGACCAAAAAATAACCCTTTGAAATGATCTTACACTAAAAAAAAAAAAAAAAAAGATGCATCCCTCATAATTCTACCACCTATAAAACCCAATAACCTCACCTCCAAATACCTACTTGGTATAGGAGATGGGAGATATGCACGTATCATAGAGTACTTGGACATGATATAGAAAATTATAATGACCTTAAGGCTATAATCCAACAGTTATTCCAAGATGATGATGTATTAATTAATGATATAAATGATAATATTCCTAATCAAAAACTTACCATCCCAAATATTCTACCCACTCATAATCATGCTAGTCCTATAAGTGATGAAGAGTCAATGGCTTCTTCAGACCCTCCATTATTACACATTGATGCCATACATGTAACTGCTTACTCTAAAAATAAAAAATATAGTAAAGCTAAGGTTTCAATTATAGGAGCCTCTACCCATAATATGCCTAAACCATCTAGACAAAATACTGATGTCTCTATTATAGGACTGCCCTAATCAAAGCTAAGGAGTTGGTACAAATCTCCATATTAAAAAAACTCCACCAAATGCCTATAAAATTGTCATTATATGAACTTATTTAAAACTCTCTAGACCATCAACAATAAATTATAGAAGATCTCTAGTTTTTTAAGGTGTAGACAAATGAGCCTCAACCATTTTTAGCATTTATATGGGCCCTCCAAATGGTGCCAGTTATTGGTTTCACTAATTTTGAGGTCATTCCTTTATCCACTAAAGATCAAGATCCCCCACTTTTCATCATAGCTCAAATAAATAAACCTCAAATTAAAAGAGTTATGATTGATAATGGGTTTAGTGTCAATATTATTTATTTTCATGCTTTCCACTAGTTACTGCTACCGAAAAGCATTATTTCTCAATCCCTAATAATTCTCTACACATTCAATGGCATGGTAACACCCATAGTATGAATGGTTGACCTTATAATTTATGTAGGTTCTCACACCATCCATGAACTATTTTATGTCATAGAAGGGACATTCCAATATAACATTTTATTAGGATGTCCATGGATTCATGCAATGTGATGTATCCCCTCCACCATCCATCAGTGCCTTAAGCTTGAACATGAAGGCCAAGGTTCACTTCATCCCCATTAATCCTCATCCCTTCAAATCATGCAACTTAACTTTTTAACCAAGTGATGTCATAACACCCTTACCTAACACAATCCCATCTTCATATTCTAATCAAAAGCTTCATGAAATGCATCCCCACATCACACTCTTGGTAAAAGAGGAACTACAACACTTCTTATCTACTAACTTTATTCAACCCATTGATTATCCTTAGTGGATGTCAAACATCATTCTAATCACTAAGCCTATATGGGGACTTCAAATTTGTACTAACTTTCATGTTTTAAATTTTGCTTATCCAAAAGATGACTTCCCTTTCCCTAACATAGACAAATTAGTAGACCTGATAGTTGACCATGAAATTTTATCACTTATGGATGGTTTTTTTGCTATAATCAAATAATTATTATACTATAATATCAACATAATATTGTATTTATTACCCCTTAAGGGACCTTTTGCTATCATGTTATGCCTTTTATCCTAAAGAATGTAGGATCCACCTATCACTGGGCCATGACTTATATGTTTCATGACATAATCCAAAAGATTGTTTAAGAGTATGTAGATGATATTCTTGGGAAGTTAAAACTCCACAAGGATCACTTATCCATACTTAAGGTTATCTTCAATTGTCTACTCCAGTATCATGTGCATATAAATCTAAAAAAGTGCATTGTTGGTGTCTTGATGGGTAAGATCTTAGGTTTCATTATCTCTATTCGAGGAATAGAAGTGAATCCTTCTAAAATAAAGGCTATTATATAAATGCCTCCTCCATCAAACCTTAAGTAGCTATGTATTTTATAAGGCAATATCTAATCTATCCATCATTTTATCTCCCAGCTCTTTGATCAATGTCAACCTTTCCACCATCTATTAAAAAGGATAGTTTCTTTATATAGGATTGTAATTATCAGGAAGCCTTTAATGCACTCAAAAACTATATTTTATCACCTCTAGTCCTCACTCCATGAAAGGAGGGGCAACCTTTTTTCCTTTGTATCTTATTTATTGATCATACTCTAGGAATTATGCTTTCTCATCAAGATGAGCATCACAAAGAACAAGGTGTTTACTGTATAAGTCATATTATCATAGAATATAAAACACACTATTTGCATACTATAAAACTATTATTAGTGTTGGTTTTTATAGCCTCTAAGCTTCATCTTTACCTAATTAACCAAAAGACATATGTAATTATAACTACTGACCCCCTTAAGTTCATACATTCTAAGCCTTATCAAAATTAATGAATGGCCAGATGGATTATGATTCTAGCTAAGTTTGATCTAGAATTTCTCCATCAAAAGTTTGTTAAAAGATAGATTATTGTTGGTCACCTAACTAAGGTACCTCTTAGCAAAAATTAACCAATAAATTTATGAATATATCAATGAATCCATCACATCCACTTCCTAATTTGTCCCAGAATATGAAATGAATCTATTATTTGATGGGTATAAATGTGAGCATGGAGGTGGCATAAGAATTATATTAATCTCTCATCAAGGTATTCCCATGTCTTTATCTTTTAAATTAAAATTTCATTTCACCAACAACATGGTTTAATAAGAAGCATTGATCATAGGCCTCCAAACTACCCTTGCATTAAGAGTCAGATCCCTTAATATCTATGGTGATTCTCAGCTAGTGTTTAATCAAATTAATGGTATATAACAATGCAAAAATGATATCCTCCAAAGATATAAGACCTTCGTAAATCAACTCTTATCTACTTTTGAATGTTATGCCATCTAAACTACTCCTAGATCAACTAATAAGTTCACTGACACTATGGAATATATTGCCTCTTTTATCCCATCCTCATCTTAGGAGTCTAAGGTATTTTCCCTTATCCATCAAGTTAACCAGCCTTCCTACATGAGAACCGATCTTTTATCTATCAATAATATTGAGGAAAACCTATAAGATCCATGGTATGCATATATATTTACTTATTTGTCTACATGACTATCTTCTCCCTATCTATCCAAAGGTGCCAGGTGTGTCTTCTAATAGAAAGCTACCTACTATACTATACTAGGGGGTGTTCTCTATAAGTGTGTTTTTGATGGCATTATTCTTCATTATCTCCAAAATCATGAAGCTACTTTAGATATCCAAGAAGTACATAATGGGTCATGTGGTGGGCACTTTAGTGGCCACACAATTGATAAAAAAATCTTAGATCTATGCTACTATTGGACCACTCTAAATCAAGATTATTGTGTATACATTAAGAGGTGTGTAAAATTTCAATAGCATGAAAAATTATCCCATGTCCTTATTAAAGCCTTGCATGTAGAAAGGGAATTCTGTCCATTCTCCCAATGAGGGCTCAATCTTATAGGGCAAATCAACTCTAAGTCATCTAAGTGTCATGGATTCATCATTACCACTACATAATACTTCACCAATGGGTAAAAGTTGTGCCACTTATCTCGACCAAGGTAGAAAAGATTATGGAGTCTATCCACCATCACATTATTTATTATTTTAGAATTCCATATAAAATAATAACATATAATGGAAAATATTTAAATAATAAGAATGTCCAGGCACTATGTGACTCATTTAAAATCAAACTAAGTTTTTCCTTGCCTTACTATCCTCAAGCCAATGGTTGAGAAGAAGCATATAATAAAACCCTAGTCAAAATCCTAACCAAAGTCATCAATGAAGCTAGGAAGGATCATCATCTTCATATCCCTTTCACCTTATGGGCATATCAAACTAGTATTTGAACCCCTATATGTGCTACTCCTTTTTCTCTAGTCTATGGTATGGAAGCTATACTTCCTTTAGAAGTATAAATTCCCTTTCTTTGTGTCTCCCTTAAAAATATCATTTTTAATGAGGATTTTCATTAGGAGTGTTTATCCTAGCTTTAACTCTTAGATGAGCATCGTGTGACAACCCTTGATCACCTTTGTATATATTAAGAACAACAAAAATGATCATATAATCAACATATAAGAGCATGAGAATTTAATATTGGAGACCTTTTACTTAAATAAAATCAACATGTCACTAATATGAAATGAAGTAAAAGAGGCAAATTTGCTCCTAATTGGCTTGGACCATACATCATAACCCATAAATATAGATCTAGAGCATATCATTTGGCTTATCTTAATGGTAAACATGAATGAGAACCTCATAATGCATTGCATTTGCATCCTTTATATAGTTAATATATCTTGGTTCATCTTGTTTAACTTATCTTAAATACTATCATATCCCCTTATCCCAAAATACCAAATAATGATATAAGAGTTATGTGGTTATCTGGTAGTCACTATAAACACAACCTTGAATATGAATACCCTGGCTCTAATCATAACATTCTCTCATGGATAATTTTCACCTATAATGGGAGAAACCCTAGATCATTACTTCCCTTTTTTCTTAAAGGTCGTTAATTTTCCAATATAACACAATCACCTCATGTAATTAACTCATGGAGATTATTCTAAGGTATCTTTTTATGACAACTTGCATTACTATCTTTGGGATACAAAATCAAGTAAGTAGTGAAAATCAAAGTCTAAAAATGGTCTAAATAAATACATTGATCCCTCGAAGGATATATATAATCAAATATAAAGGAAAATAATAGGCTAATCCCTTAAAGGATAGCTATGTAAAACATCAAAATATAGACCATTACCTTGAAGGATGTGTACCAAGCAAAAAACTTCCCCCATTGATCAATTTTCAAATTATGCCACATAAAATCCTTAAAAATCAACAAAGCAATAAAATAAATATTCAAAATCAATATCCCAAAAAAGCTTCCCGTATTGATCAATCTACCCATTGGCATAAAAAGATCCCTAAAAGATAAATCCTAATATCAAAATATGGTGTGTAAAAGGTTATCTCTAAATCAATCCATCCCCCATCTCACCAAAATCATGTAATCCCAATAAATGACCAAGGTCAAAGCTCTAACTAACTAAGGTTTTTTCAATATCTCTTATCATCTAGCTAAGGATGCATAAGACATATGTATGAGAGGTTATCTTTTGCTTATGGTCCAAAGTCAATGTTGAATAAATCTAGAATATATAATCACTAAAAGTCCATAAATCCATAGCAATAAATCATTAAAATCTATCTATAATCCATAATCATAAGTCCATAATACATAATATATTTACATTCAATCATCTAGGAAACCATAAGCATCCACAAGGTTAATAATGGTGTATATCACAAGTAGCATAATCCATAATCACAATCCATTAATAAAAACCCATTTCTTGATACAACCTTTGAAATCAAAATAACATGTAAAATATATAATCTATAATCCATAAAGCATCCATAGCATATATGATAGTAATGATCAAAATTCAAATACATAACATCTAAGTCTATAAATCATCACATCAATAATTCATAACAATACTACGTATCCATAGTTGTCAATAAATCCATAAACAAACACACATGATCCATCCATAAACATAAGAAAAGTATATATATATATATACACATACATACATACATACATACATATATACATACATACATACATCAAGTGTCTATACAAATGTCATAACATAAATAAGATTAGGCTCTCAGCCCATATAATACAATCTACTTATTAAAATCAATCCTACTCAGATGAATGTTATCATCTCCCCCATCATCTCCTCCTCAGCCTTCTATGCTCCCTATACTAGTAGACCCCCCAAGAGTCCTTTGTGATCTACTATAACTAGCCATGTATGAAGAAAACTGAGGAACATTTGGTAGCTATCTCTATACTATCTTCTCATAATAGCTTATCTCAGCAAGCAAATCTCTATATTTTTATCAGGGTATTATATCTATAGGAGTAGTACTAGATCATACAATATCTAGAGCTAGTCTCTCAACCAAATTAGATCTCATTTGATTTATATTTTCTTAGTACTTATCTCACTCCTATATATCTTAGTCACGTTGAACTCTCATGCTATCAATATCCCTCTGTAATGTGGCAATCTGATCCTATAAAGTATCATTGGTTGTTCATACCTCTTGTAGCTTATCCCTCAATGTATCCCTCTTAGTAACAACTATGTATATATCTATATGCTCATGTGTGGGGGCATATTTTAATGGTACCTCATCCATGTGTACATTATGGGAATCTCACTTAGCATCTCCTCTATCCTCACCCTCCTCCCTCATCACCTCAACAACTACATCTTCCTGAGGTCTCACTACTCTCTCTTGTCTCCTCACCATCTTACTCACAAACCAAGCTAAATAATCATTAGTGTATCCAATGTCATCCATTTTAATAGATATAATATCATCCTATGGCCACATCAAGACCATTTTAGTATTAGGGGTAGGCCAATCCATCTCTCTATCATCCCACTTATACAAGTGTAGGGCTAATGGAACATCATGTACTAATTTAAACTAATGACAAACCCTACCAAAATAAAATAGCTCAGTGTGCTCTAGTCATCATCCATGTACCCATATCTCCCAAGAAACATCCCCTATCTCCAAATATGAACCAAATCATGCGGGGAATTGTACATAAGGCCTCTAGATAACATCTCCTATCTATAAGCAACTAAAAACCTATCTATAGTGTGCTAGATCATGCACTACCCTATCTATATATGGAATGACTAGGTCTTCCTTCTACCAAAGGAAGCCTATGTTATAAACAATATCTCCAAATCTGATTCATGGGGTCCTTATCAGGTAAATCATATGAATGTGATCATATGCCTAATAATGTAATACAAATGTAATATCAAGCCCTGATCGATGCTTAATGCACCAACCCCACAACTCCTTGTATATCTACCCAAATAGTGTTGGTACCTAAGAAAAAATAGTCCTAAACTCCACCATTTCTACTATGATGTTAGTAAAACTCCATGGTACTCACCCTCCTACAAAATTAGGTAGCTCATAGTAGGTCAGTGCTAACATCATCATCATCATCAACACTAGTCTCTCCACAGGGTATTGGTCATACAATGGATGGAATGAGAACCCTCAACAAATAATCTCATCTCTTATGCATACTCACCATATAATCATGTTAGTTCCATCACTCACCTAACCTCATCAATTGTATAAATAGGGGCTCCCAAAATTGATAATCATAAAATTTTATGGATGTCCCCTATGGTGATTATCATTTCATCGATTGGTAACCAAAAAGTGTTGGTAGTATAATACCACTACTCTAGCAAAGCCACTATCATAACAATTCCTTGATGGACATAGTGATGATGATGAATCCATCTAAATCTTATATCATCCAAATGAGCCTAGTCCTGATCACCCATAAACTCTTTTAACTACTCTAATAATGGAGGGACCTTATCCATAATTATCAATATCTCTCATGCTTTTAATAAACATCTTTTTAGTTAATCAAAAGCCTAAATTTTTTTATTTCTATCGATCCTCTAATAATTGATGTCAATTTCAAAAAATTGATGATGATCCTTATGAATCATGGTCGATCTACATGAAGCACATCGATCTTAATGGCTCAACGTTGATTCCCTCCCCTAAAAAATTCCCCTTGAACCTAACATTTTTAACCTAACCCCCCTCCCTCCCACAAATTTCTAGAAAAAAGAACAAAAATAGGAGAAAAAAATAAAATATCTTAAGCAAAAATAAAAATAATAAATTTTACCACAAATACATTACACCTACCTTGTAGTCTAATCATCATCATCATATGCTCCCACTCACCTCCATAATCTCTCTCATATATTTGAAGGGTTGAAACATGTCAAGTTTTTTCTCTTAATTTCTTGTTCACTTGATATATAATGAGCCTTATACCATTTTGGATACCTATATATAGTTATTTCTATGATTGGTATTCATTCCTTAATCGATGTCGATTCTTATGAGTTAATATAGAATGTTTTGGATCGATGTTGATTATCCCGACTTGTTTAGATTTTTCACTTCTAGACCATTTTACATGCTCCCAGTCTCATTCCAAATCACCATCTTATTTTCTTTTCTATATCTTTCCCATTTTTATGATATCTTACCCTTTACATTTGAGTATTTTGACCCTTTATTAGTTCCCTAATCTCCTTAAGGTGTACCATTTTTTTTGGTATCTTGCCATTATCAAATATCAAGCATATATTTTGTCTCAAGAACATTTGTTTATAGATAATGCATTTGCCATATGCATACTAGATGTTATGGTCCAACATTCCTATCATTTATTCTCTTGCTAGAATTTTATTAAGCCTACTTATTTTATCTATGGCATTTTATTACTCGATTAGGTCTTTAAGTCATTACTATCTACATCAATTTTTATCTTGTTAAGTGCAACCTTAAAACTTTCTTGGGCCATCTGCACTTCTAATTGTCTTTTGTTATCTTTCACTTGTCCATTTACACTAACTCAAATTTGTTTTTACCTTCCATCTTTTTCAAGCCCATCATCCATTCAATTTCATTTCTTGATGCTTAATTTGAGGGGGAATACCTCGTCATAATAAACTTAGGGCATTAAGCACCTTATAGATTTTATCTCATGGCATGCTATTGCATATCACTTCACAAAAAGGGGCAAATGTAGATGCTAGTTTTATACACCATTGCATATTAACGTGGTACGTCATCATGTTTATCCTTCATCTCTAACATTATGGCCCTCATTCATAATTATTTCAAATAATTACATTTACCTCACTCATTTACCTTTACCACATGAATTGATTAAGCTATTTACTATAGTAAAATAGTAATTAACCTTATTTTACCATCCCTAATCATAAATTCAAAAAATAAATAAAAACAAACTCATCAAACCTTTAAACAAACCCATCCCATGATTAAAATAACCTAATAACTTTAAAACCTTTATTTACCCCCATAATTAACACATTTGAATAGCCTAAGGATTAACTTCACCCATTTTGGGAAAATTAATGTTGATTCTCTGAGATCGATGTTGATCTTCCCATAACAATATCTATCCATAAATATACAACAAGCCTCCATGGCTCAGAATGACACTTTTGGACTTTGAAACTCTATTTAAATCATCTTATAACTTCTATACAAACCTTATCAACATTTTCATACCTTATGGAACCTTTATTCATGATATTACAAAGAAATTTTGAAGGTTTCTAAGTGTACTTTTGTGGTATCCTTTATCTACATGTTTTCAACCATACAAGGTTAGTATTGCATGTTAATTTATTCTAATTTGAACTTTACAATATTCTACACCTCTGTGTCATTGTTTACATTTAGTTTTTCTCATTTTATCAATATTTCAAGTTATTATTATGTTTTTTTTTTCATATTTTATCATTTTACTTACAATCAACATCAATCCATTTGAATCAATGTTGATCCTACAAGATCATCATCGATCCCTGATAAACTATTAAAACAACCTTAAAGTTTGTTTTATAAGATTCACAATCCTTAAAAATTGTTAAAATCTACATTCTATTTTTTAAAAATATATCTTTTACATGTAGATGACTTTGACTAGATTAGCACATGATTTTGTTAGCATATTTGATCTCCCCCTTGTCCAACAACCTTTTTTCATTGATCAAAGTGATATTTCATACAAATTAGGTAATTTTACTATAGTTTTCACACCCAATCAAGAAATCATTAATGAATAATTAGATGTAATTTAAGAGGATGTTTATATAGCTAAAAAAATTTAGGATGATTACTTTAATCATATTAATCTTGCTATAGATTAGATATCTTTGGTGTTATCTATTACATCTTATCCATATATATCTTTATAATTTCGTGTTTATTTATAAACTTGAATGTTAAATATGGGCTGACATCCACCTAAATAATCATATCACTTCTTGGGTCTAGTTTCTTACTAGGTAGCCAATTCATTTTTCTATTAATCCATTTTATTTTTGAGTTAGTGTGATTTATAGGTCATTCTTCCCTAGCCAAATAAGAGTTCACACAATATTGATCAATGGTGCACAACCAATTTCCATCTCTTGGTAATCTTTAAAACCCTGCATTTACTTTATTTTTAGTAACTAACTAGACCACACTGAAAAAAGTGAAAAAATAACTAAAACATTAGTCTCAAATGGCTTAAAAAAATCCAAAATTGACTAAAACCAATTTTTATCTCCTATCACTCTCTTGGATAAGTTAAAAAAGGTCAAAAGTTTTCATTTGGTATGGATAGGAGAAAAAGAGTTAGAATGAATAAACATAGGGAATGTTATTAGTCCCTATGTACTTCCATTTCAAGATCATAGTTTCAAGATTAGTTAGCATGTGTGATCATGAAAGGATAAGTAGAAATACTCTCTTGTGTTAGGAGTGAACACTAGTGAAAGTTGAGAATAATGTTTTGGTAGTTGTAGGTTTATTTCTCTTTCTTTCTCTTGTGTATAGTATGATATCAAAGGATAATAGATTTGTTTTAACTCATAGATCATGGTTAATTATATTAATTTTTGAAAGATTTGGATATTGATTGAGATAAGGATCTAAGACACTATGTAAAGACTAATTAGATTCCTAATGTGCATAGTCACCTATAGTCACCTATATGTATGTATGGATAATTTTAGGACTATCCAAACCATAAGATATAATTCATGTAACATTTTAAGACTTGAATGGAGTTCTCAAGTCATTTATGTTTCATCAACTCATAAATACCAAAGAAAAATAATAAATAAGGGGGAACATAGTTCTAAGTAGACACACAATATTCATACCACTTTGTTTACCTATAGAAAGAGATTTAACAATAAATATTTCTAGGTCTAATCATAAGGTAGATCTCATATATACTTGTTGAAATGGTGAGACATCCTAAAACCTCAACCTAAGATCAAATACCTTAAAATCAATATGAAGAAAGTTTATTAATGAGGATTTTTACCTTAAAGTCTCTAAAAATGATACTTATATATAGAGTGTCATCTCATGGTGTAATTTTATGAGGTATGTGTGAGCATAATGGCTTATTTATCATAGACTAGGCCTAGAAGTAACATGCCAATTCAATAAAAGGTTGATTAGCTCAAGGGACTAATTGTGAGTGAGATTTTAACTCAGTCAATTTTCCAATGGAGATACTTAGATAGCTATAGTTCCATTAGGCCAAAAGGAACCTATAACATTTTAATACAATAGTGACACCTAGTTTGTTGATGATAAAGGGATGATAAAATGGTACCAATGCAAAAATGAGTCTATTTAGGTATGGAATGGTCTTAGTGACCTTAGGAGTAAGTGAAGGTATGAAACATAATTCTCAAGTACTTATCATCACCTATAGGAATACCTTGATCCACCTAATAAACACCTTCAATTTCACTCATACATAGACCAATCTAAGCTAATGAAAGGTGCAATCTTAGTTTGTAGGTAGAGGGGTAGGATGGAATGACCACATTTAAATCATTCTCAAAGTGATAACATCACACTTCCATGAGATTTCAAGAATAAAGGATGAACAAAGATAATCATAGCTAAGGGTTCTTAGGCCCAACCAAAATCCTACACATAGTCACAGACCTAGAAGCTAGTCTTGATAATTTGAGAGGATGAGGGATCTACAGGTATGATCCATATTTTAAACATGATAAAAAATTTCTATCATGATATGTAATAGACCTAAATGGCCTCATTTGCCTCAAAATAATAGGGGAGTTCCCTCTATTTTGTCTCAGATGTGAGGTACTACATAGTTAATGTAATCTATAGTTTAGTGCATTGAGGGTAAAAAGATGAAATGGTAGTCTTTATTGACTATGGGATGATGTATAGGGTTGATTTGAAGTTGAATAAGTTTCAATAACCTAGAAAATTCAATGTGAACACTCATAAATGGCCATGTCGTCACTAAATATTTCACCCTAGAGTAGGTTGTTCATGCCTAATATATTATTTGAGAAATATTATAATAATTCTAGGTATGTGGGTTTACCTATAGTACAAGTAGACCACTAGGTTTAAGGACTAGCTCCATGAATTGATATTGAAGTGATTATCACCTAAACTATCTGATTCTGTGTGGGAATAGGGACATAAGTATAATTGAAATAAAGATACTATAAAGGGGTGATACACCATGAATATATCCACTTTGTTATCATACTTCTTTCTCTAAAAATAAGACCTATAAACTAGCTTCCAAGTCTTAAGGTGTTGTAACATTAGTATTTCAATATAGAGGTGATATGCATGAGAAAAATCAAAGTACGTAGACTAGAGATTATATTTATTAATATAAGGACACTTTTACACTTGAAGGGAGAAAAAAACACTATATACACTCTATATGACCTATTATAACGAGAACTCCTTGTACTATACATTAAAGGATAAAGAGAATCAAGGATATGATCACTAGACCTCAGCATTCATCACTTTAAACACTTAGACAAGAATTTTTTGAAATAAAAATTATATTTTATATATTATTCAATAGCAAATTACAACATTAAACTAGTAGGGCTTCACCATACATGGTGTGAATTATTAAACAAGAGCCAAAATGGCTAGTAATTATAGAATTAGAGAGAGGAGAGAGAATAATGATGTCCAAGAGTTAAGAGGATAGTTTTGAATATGAGAGAATTAATTATGTTTATATGATAATAGAGTATGTAATATATAATCCAAGGTCTCTATGGACAAATGTCTCTCCAAGTGTGAAACTCCTCAAATCTGGCATATGGCTCTTCAACTGCTTGTCTAGAAACTACCTTCATCATTTGGCATTCCATAAATGCTCTAAACATACTATTGATAGATGAAATTATTTAACTTGAATTAAGGGTTATAAATAGGCTAAAACATGCATTAGATGTGTCCCTAATCATCAATATTGTTTTTTCCAAGTGTTCTCACTCCCTACAATCATAATTACCTTTCTCTCACTAATCCTTCACACTTAGCACCAAGGTGTGCTTTAGTTTATCAAACAAATATATACATGGGGTGATTTGACACTATTAAATAGTATTTATACCCTTATATTAATCAAGTAGACCTTAAAAGGCATCCCAATTGGAGTTATCACCTTCTCACTTGGTGATCACTTTTCATTCACTATATCATTTTAGACTAGCTGAAGTGGATGTGTTAGAATAACTACTTGTGAGATATTTTTTATAAATTAATGTATATTAAGAGTTATATTAGGTTTTATTCTTCCTCACAAAGTGATCCTCATATTTTTAAACCCTTATTTACTTGAAAAACATCAAAACTATCAAGAAAAGCTAATTTTTACACTATCCATATACGTAAGGTAGAATCCAAATTGATGGGAAGAATCCTCAGGTATTCCTCTATAATTTCAAGTCATCTCCCAAGTCAAAATATCCCTATCATATTACTTGCCTTCATCTTTCCCATCAGGTCATTATCAAGGGTTTTAGAGGGTTTTGACCTCTAAAGATTATTCATAAAATTGTGTCATTGAAATCATGAAAAATCCCACTAAATCCTTGTTTGGGACCTTATATAATATATCCTATCTCCTTGAGCTTCCATGCTAAGTGTTCATATAGTTTCAAGCTTCCAAACTTAGCCTCTTGAGTCATTTCCTTTAATTTATGGAGGCTATCATGTTATTAAGCCAATAAATGGCTCCTCCATGAACTTATTTTCATGAAAAGGGATTTTACATACCTTATAACTAACTATTAACATGTTTTAATTATTTTAAATTCTTACTTAGTGTTTTAGATTAAGGTAAAATTAGGTTTTGATGGGGCCCCAAAACCCAATACATATCAAGAAAGATAAAACAATACAAACTGTTAAGGAAGGCAAACCCATTGAAAAATAGTAACAAAACCAAGTTTTACAAGGATCTAAAACCTAAACAAAACTAGGTTAAACAACTTGAAGTAATGACAAACAAATAAAAACCATTAGCATCAAGCATTATTCGTGACAACAAAAACCCCGAAATACCTCTAGTTTCTCTATCACCAAGAAAGATGAAGACACCATCAGATCTAGCAATAATGACATCCATACCTAGGTTTGATCCATCAAACCCTAAAAATGTGTTGCCCACAAAAACAACACCACAAAAATCAAAACAAGCCCTAGAACTAGCACCACCACTGCCCATTCCGTCCATCCAATCAACTGCCCAACCTCCCCCTCAGCAGAGGATATGCTGCCATGGCAATTAAATCATCGAAGAAATCCCCAATGTCTTGAAGCACCTCAATATGGGCAATGACCCCAGTAGATAGGATGTGAAAGTGAATAAAGAAGCTACTAGGGTTAGGGCTTAGTTTAAAACAATAGTTGCTAAATAATACTCTATGTGGCTATCACATAGGGGTTTCCCCCAACAAAACCACAACCCTCAGATCCATCACCGCCACCACCCATTCTAACCACCCTAACATCTATGAGATCACCTCCTCTACTCAGAGGATACGCTACCATGGAATTCAAAATATAACCTAAGAAATCTCTGATCCTCATATAATATAGTACTGGTCATCACGGCAGCCACGAAATGGAAATCCAAGGTAAAAAAATAGATCCACATAGTAATAGTTTAAACTTTACAGTGCCGCGCATTCCCCCATAAGGAGTTTCCCCATCCATTCACTTTATCCTTAATAATCTAGATCTAGATGGCATTCCAACAAATAACCTCAATCCTAAACTAAGGATTTCATAGAAAGGAGAGAGGTAGAGCCCCTCCCGATCCTCAAACATCTTATAAAAAGCCACCGTGAGGAGCCTTTCAGGGTTCTCCCTGCAGCCAAACCCTCTCCACATGCGCTAGTCAAAAAACCCTTCAACCTAACTCTCTTTGCATGCTAAAACACCTAAACATTAATTTCTTCACATACCTCTCAATGTAAATAAAGAACCACGCAATAAAGATCTTCACATTCCACGCCACACACCAACATCCCTAAGCAGACTAGGATCTAGTTAACATAGTCTATGGCCATGAAGGTAAGGGTTTTAGCAAAGCCATTGCTATGCTCCCTCATCCCTCTTCCATCCATGTCCTATTGAATGTTAGCTTTGTTACAATTACAATTTTTACTTAGTGTTATAAATGATATTTGATCCCCTTTAGCCATTAGACCTAGTCAAGACCTAGTAGGTATGCCTATACTTTATGATTTTGGGACACTATGCCTAGTTTAAAACACATGTGGGGAATTATAAATGTTTATCTATGTCTAACATATCTCTTTATACCTTATTTCAAGAATAAAATACTTTACAACTCACTTTCTCATCATATCTTACTAAACCAGTAGGGTTTTCTTCATCTAGGAGTGCCCTCTATCTTGGATAAAATATAGGAATATCCCATATTATATTAGGTATAAAAAGTATATTAGGAGATTAAATATGTCCTAGGGATAATATTTTAAAAAATTTATGGTTTGGTCATATCATTAGTACCTCCAAACACCTCAAAAAGTAAAACAGACTTTCGTGTGACTCACTGACTACAGGGTTTTGTGTGCTAACTATAGATGACCCCTGAAAACTAACCCTTAATTTATTTACATTGACTTAGAGTCTCATGAATTTTAAATCACTATTTTTTCTATAAAAAATAATATTTATCATCTAAGCTTTTCCCAATTCTTCAAGTTATAACTTGCACTTAGATAAGTATGGGCTATAAATTAATTGTATACTATGTTTCCCTTTAGAAAAATGATACCTATAGGTGTAAACTATATAGTTAAGTCTTGTATCATGTATTAAATCCTTTTTAAATTCCTTTAAGATAACTTTAAACTTATTTTAACTCTCTTTATACTTAAGGACCTACGATAAAAAAAATCCATATGCCAATGCATTGTCCTCCTATAATTGATTGTAGGTGACCTTTTTGAGGCAAAGGTACTGATTTAATTATTTTGAGAATATTGGAGTATTATTCCTAATTTATTTAAGTGTATGAGTTGAATAAATTATTAAATAATATTTCAATAATTTATCTACTAATTTTTATAATTTAATTGTAATTTAAACTTTTCTAAAAATAATAATAAGTGAGGAGAAATGTAACTTAGCTTAAACTAGACTAAGATGGTTGAGACATGATCTAGAAACTATTTTGAAGGACTATGATAGTGTCACAAATACATATTTGTCCTTCATTTTTTGAAAGGATAGGAGTGCCAAAATAATACACCCTAGGGTCTGGCATTATAGTCCTCTTCTTCCATTATTTTCTTAGAGGCCTGAGCTTTATGTATTTTGTCTACTATCTTTGTGTGAGCCTGCCTATGAAATTTTAGATGATAGATTTATATGAAACTCTATGTAGATATTATTTATTCCTTAAAACCTATAATTCATTATTATTTGAAAAAAATTATGAAATATAGGGGGGGTGGGGTTAGTATGTGTAATATGCACTGAACGTGTATCCACACTTGTGCGGGCATGTTGCCTACATACCAATACTCTAAAGAGGGATTGAGCCATATGTAGTTCTCCCACCTGATGTGTTTTATTAAATAGTGTATATGAATATTAAAAATTCTAAAATAAAGTTTACTTGAGATGGCTAGGTATTAGTGTGAGGTTTGGATGTGCTTATAGTTGTATTGGCTGGTTGTATACAGAGAATATGAATATTTTCCTTAATGGTATTGCTTGTATTCTTGCTTGCTTTTGTAATATTTTCCAACCAATTATAAATGAAATTTTAATGGTATTTTATAGATATCTTTTGGTCATGGGTTAAATGTTTTTGTGCTAGGTCAACAAGAAAAAATATAGGAACTAGAAGGAAGTGACCATTCGAGATAAAATGCAATTAGATAAGAGTGCCAAAAATGGCCACCCTAGGGTCTAGTGCTCTAGTCCAAGTTCAACACTATTATCCTATAGGTAAATTACCTATGAGGATGGAATTATCATAAGAAATTTAGTTTGGCTAAGCTAGAATCAGGTTTTGGATCTCCATGGATGACCAGTTATATGTGAAAATGTGTTTGAAAGCGGCATGAGAGTATACAAGAAGTACCTATGGGTTAGGTGTGACAAGCCACATTTAAGCTACCAATTTTTACATTTTATATGAATAAATTTACCCCTCCTTTATATTACTTATGTATCAAATTAAAATACTAGGTTAAAAAAAAATATAAGGTGTACCTGAAGTTACCTACAAGGGTGAAGATCATGAAGCTGTGATGTTGGGTGTGCATAAAGAGAGCACATTATGAAGTGTAAATATGCAAGATAAAACAAAGATCAGATTATTTCTTATTAGATATGATATATCTAACATAAGAACTTATAAAAATAGGTAAGAGAGAGAATAAGAGAAAATAATGAATACACCTCACCAAGTACATGAATCAATACAAAACTTATTTTGATGTTGAGTGATGCTAAGTAATGTTGGGTATGTTCTATAGCAAGAGTGATATCATAAATGGAATTGAGTACTCAATTCCCTAAGAGTGGCTCAATAATGCAAAATCTATCCCTTTGGCTCCATCATCACCCATTAAGTGAATCTATGTGATCATGCATGTGTTAAACGATGTTTGGATTGTGTGTCGAATTCCTCTGAGTAGGTGGCTAAAGAATACAAAGGCTATCAAGTCCTTTGGCTCCATAATTGCCTCATGAAGTGAAGCTATGAATTAATATAGTATGAATGTGTGTCATATGAGATGGCTCCTAAATCTTATGAATGATCTATAATCTAAAAATGTGGCATGGATATCTGAATGTATGCTAGAAACTAAGCCACTCTTGGCCACTCAAAAAAGTGGAGATTAGGCTTGTATGAAAGCCACTTTAAAACTAGGAACTAGGATTAAGTGGAAGCCACTCAAAAATGATGCCAAACACTTACAAATGGAATAAGGCATGTGACTATTGAGAATACCTAGGTAATATACTAAACTCAAAAAGAAAAGAAGTCAAATGTGTCATACACATTTTCCCTAATCACTGGTGTTTGAAACACGGATTGTCATCTAGAAGTTATACCAACTACCTAATCTAAAATTAGAAGTGAGAGCCATCATCTCATGCATGATTCCCCTTATATCTAGATTCTTTGAGAAAAATTGTATTGAAACTACTAATTTTAAACTGAATTATTACTAACAAAACTATAAATGTACTTACGTTTCTATCTATTTCTAGAAAATCTAGTTTTTTTTGCTATTTAGATAGGAGCACCAAAATTAGATGCCTTGATATTTGGTGCTATATTTTAATCTTGGCACTCTTGTCCTATATTCATTTTGATGATTATTCTTTCATTATCATTATCTACCTAATATATTCTACCTAGTTTAAAGTCTAGATATTGTTCAAGTGTTTTGAAGGCTATTTTTTTGATATGTAGGAGCTCTGATCTCTATGACAAAAACTTTATTTGTTTCCCCCTCTCCTAAGGGTAGGATTTTAATACCCTAAAATGACTATCCTTAGAATAAATATCCATACAAGTTTGTTATACTATAAGAATACATGATATATTAATGATAATAAAAATTATGTCTCAAGATATAGCATAGTTTGTAATGGAGATATTTAGATCAATAAGGGCATGCCTAGATAGATATAACAATGTAATATCATGTGAAATATAATGAACTATAATTGGAAATGTTAGTTTTTAGTTGTTAGTTGTTAGTTTTCAAGGAGGGATGAAACATGATGTCCATCATAGCATCTAAGAAAGCAAGATCATGCATGATATGGATCATGACATTGTAATAATTGAGAAGCAAACAAGTAATAAGCACATAAGGAAAGAATCAATAAGTGTACAAGAGTGGCCAAGGGGATAAGGAAATAAGGGACATGGGTACATTTCACTCAAATGGAAAGAAAGCATACAATAGTGGCCAAGGGGCTGAGAAAATAAGGAGCATGGGTGCACATCACTCAAACTATAAAGCAATCATACAAGGCATGTTCAAATTCCAAATACACATACAATTGAAAAAAGTAAGGTTGGTGCAAGGGCCATAAAAACATAAAAGATTACAAGCAAAGGACATTGGAAAATGTCCTATGGCACACATAAGTCATAAAATAGGATCTAAGAAATGCATTCACATCTAGCTATACAAAGCAAGAAAGGAAGGCATGTAATATACTAGAATTACAATCACATATAACTAAGTAAATAAAAAAGTGAAAGTATGCAAGACATATAGTACAAGACTAAGTATATGCTAAGAAATACACAAGTGTTATATGCTAGTGAATGTCAATAGAGTAATCTATGTAAGCTAGTGATTAGTGTAGATCAACATGATAACTAGATTGTGTGGTGTAGAAATGATATAACTTAGATAGTTTAGTCATGTAGAAGATGTCCATAGTGGTTGTGTGTGTGTGTGTGTGTGTGTGTGTGTGTGTGTGTGTGTGTGTGTGTGTGTGAAGTAGGATTCCCCCTCAATGGGTAGAGTGAAGTAATTAAGGATCTACAAGTCACTTCACACACTCAAAGAAGATCCAGTGAAGCATGGTAATGTAGATAAATCGATAAATAATAACATAGAATATTAGAATGTAAGGCTAGCATGGTAGTATAAATGTGAAGTATGGAGAATGCATACAATTAAAAAAATTTGGTGTTTTTAAGTTATACTTGAATGTTTTTGGATTTTTGACATTCTATATTATTTTTGGTATTTTTGGAATTTTTGAACTATGTACAATCAAGTAAAAGGAAAATATGTACAACAAGGTTGAGAAGAGATGATACTAACCAATGAGTCTCATTAGAGACTCCCTATCATGGTGTCCTATATCAAGGAGAGGGATCATGCTTGTTCTTAAAGCATGATGTAAGGGTTGAGGTTGTGGATTTGAAAGATATGTATGTTGTAAATTCTCTAAAATATCTTAAGTGGAAACTATGGGATCCTCATGTAATTATATGAAGTGGATGCAATTATAGGACTATTAAGGACCCATCCAATATTAGGATAAGCTCTCTAAACATGTATTCCTTATGTATAGGTATGAAACCTCAATGATACTACCTTAGGTGTGAATACTTTAGAATCCTAAAATTATGGTTGCTCTAAAAGAGGCCTTTGTTGAAGTGTATGAACACTATGTGCTGGTGATGTAGGCCTTGACTATGTTTAAATCTAAACTAGAGGAAGAACTAAAATTGGTAGAGAAACTAAAAATGGTGGTTGAACTAAAACTAGTGATTATAAAATAGTAGATGGCTCTAAAGTGGGGAGTGGTAACTCATATGAAACTCCACCAACTATAACAACCTGATTAGCATGAATGAATTTCACACATCTATAAACTATATAAGGTACTACTCAAAGTTTCTAGATCCATGGTTGACCAAGTAACATATAGAAAACTCTTGCACTAAGAATAATAGTAAATGGTGTGGTCATATGTGTTAGACTTGCGTGTAGAGGAAGTATCATCTCACCTAATGAACTCTGTATGTGCCCACTAACTCCACTGATAACTATGTCTGTCAGGGTAATATCTTGCTCTAAATATCTCAAATGTTAAATTAATGTCATAGTGCACATGTTCACACTAGATCTGTTGTCTATGAGAAAACTGTGAACAAGATGATTATGAATGTAGGATCTGATAAAGAGTGCCTAATAATTTGAATCATTCTCAACTATATCCTACTCTGAGAAGGAAATGGAAGGTTCAGCTAGAACTATGGAATTGTATACACCAATCATGTTACTCAAAAGGTGTAACTCAACTAAAGGTGCTTGATATGTAGCTAGTGGAGGATGTGAATGATATTTATGGTGAACACTTGATGTATCCCTTGTCTCTTGTTTAGAAAGCTATGGGAAAGGATCTCAAAAGATTTTCAAATATTTATCTTGTGTTTTATTTTCCTATGGAACCTCAACTAGAGTGCCAAGATCAATAATATTTCCATCTATCAAGTCTTGTATCTTGTGTTTCAAATAGATGCATATGTTTGTTGTGTGATCTAGTGCCTTATAAAAGTCACAAAATGTATTATATTCATATCCTTTTAGAAGATCCCTTATTGGATCAAATTATCAAATAAGAGGGAGAGATATGATATTACATTCCAATAACTAATATAAAACTTTGGATAGAGATACTAGTATATTGGTAAAATTTTACTGAGGAGGTAATGATAAAACCACTCATTGAGGGGACTCTAAATCCACATTAACTATAGGTTGATTTTGAATCTTGATATTGTTGACATTTACTTTGTATGGGACTTTGCTATTAGTCTTGTTTATTATTTTTGATATACTTATGTACTTATATTTGCCCACTAAAATTAATTTAACTTCCCTTTCACTTAGTGTATGACATAACTTAGTGAAGAAAGATAATATTATGAACATTATTGACTCATGCAAAGCTAGTAGAAGACTTTGTTTGAAAATATCTTGTAACTCTTGATTGGCAATGTGCTAGTCATCTTTGCCATGATAGTCCTATAACAAAGAACATACTCTATAAGATTCTCATTTGACCTTTGCTTTTGTTATGCAACTTGGGAATAATAAACCTTATCACTAATGTTAATAATGAAATGAACTAGGAACATGTCAGCTAAAGGATTAAATACATTGACTTACTGATTTGGTAGACTATAGAACCATGGTAAAGCATAATTCTTTATACTTTATGGAAATAGTTTGGTTAGTAGCTAGTCATTTGGCACATAGTCCAAGCATGCTACTTGAAAATCTCTAAAATGTGTCTCTAGATCACCCTTACCATCATATAGAGTGATCTTGGGTTGAAAAAAACCTTGTGACAAGGGTGTAGAAGCAATATGACATGCCAATGGTGTATGAATTAGAGCAAAAAATCCAAGGCCTGTGTAGGTCTAGAATCACCTTAATCAAGATGTATCACCTTGGATTGAATATACCTTATCTCTTTCACAAGGGCTATCACATCAGGAGACAAAGATGTACTAGCCATAACTAGTGTTACCTCATAGGAAGGTTGGGCTGCTATGGGGGGTTATTGAGACACAATTGCCTCTGTAGTGTCATTTGCAACTGGTTTTTCTATGCTTTGAGAGGTTTGACCATTACTTGGTTTTTGTTTCTCTTATTGTAGTATTTTAAGCATATCATCTTTCATGTTAGGGTGTTTAGTTAAGAGTTCTTGAAGTTCCCTTTTATCAGTTTCATCAAAAATGATGTATTAGGCCATTGTTAAAATAGGAAAACAAATTGAAAATTGATTTAAT
Source organism: Torreya grandis (assembly GCA_037957365.1). Lineage (NCBI taxonomy): Eukaryota > Viridiplantae > Streptophyta > Pinopsida > Cupressales > Taxaceae > Torreya > Torreya grandis. The sequence goes on from JARHVA010005437.1 coordinate 399,447, forward strand.
TTTTTATAATAATTTGTAATGAGCAAAGTTATATTAAAGGAAAGTAATAAATATAGTAAATGTAATGTCTTAAAAATAGAAAATTAGAAAATGCATAAAAAGGATATGAATCTCACAAACATGTAAGGTGACACATCAAAAGCAATGGGACCTAGTATATGTAATTAGGGTTTTAAATATGATTATTTAAAATTACTATGAAATTTTAAAAATTAAAGTGAATTTATTATTTAAATATAAAGGTAAAAAAATTAGAAAATTGTTGGAAAAGCTCTTTATTTAAAGGGACCTAGTATATGTAACTAGGGTTTGGAAGAAAACAATTATTTTTTTAAATTACTATAGAATTTTAAAAATTAAAGTGACTTTTTTATTTAAATATATTAGTAAAAAAATAGAAAAATATTATAAAAATCAGCAAGGAATTTACCCTAGGGTTTCTAGGGTTTTTATGTGCAACCAAAGTAAGTTAGGTTCACCAAATGATTTAACTATTTTAGGAATATTAGAGTCTTATTCCTATTTTAGTTAAGGGTCTGATTTGAATAAATAAGTAAATAGTATTACAATAATTTAGATACTAATTTGTATAATTTAATTGTAATTTAAACCTTTTTAAAAATAGTAATAAGTGAGGAGAAATGTAACTTAGATAAAATAGGACTGAGATGGCTAAGATAGGGTCTAGAATTTATTATGCAAGATTATGATAGTGTCATGAATTAAGATCTAGCCTTCATTTCATGAAAGGATAGGATCACCAAAATAGGAAAGTCTAGGTCTGGTGCTTTAGTCCTCTTTTGATGTTATTATCCTAGAGCCCTGAGCTTTCTAGGTTTTGTCTGCTATCTCTATGTGAGTCTACCTATGAAATTTTAGATGTTGGGTGTTTACATAAATCCTTATAGACCTGATTTAGTCCTAAAACCCTAAACTCCATTATGCTTTGACAAAATTTGAGAAAGAGGGGGGGTTTAATGTGTGTAATATGCATTGAACGTGTATCCACACTCCTTGTGTGGGCATGTTACCTACATACCAAAATTCCAAAGAGGGATCAAGCCTTATGTAGTTCTCCCACTTGATGTGATTTATGCAATAGAGTATATGAAGATGTAAAATGATAAAATTGATTGTACTTAAGGTGGCTAGGGATTGTTGTGGATGGATATATGTAGATAATAGGGAAGTTTACTTCAATGATCTTTCTTGTATTCTTGCTTGATTTTGTAATATTTTCCAACCCCTTCTAAATGAAATTTGAATGGGATTTTATAGAGATCTATAGGTAAAGGGTTAAATGTATTCACATGAGGCTAACAATAAGAAGGATAGGAATTATAAGGAAGTGACCATTGCAACTAAAATTGTAATTGGATAGGAACATTGAAAATAGACACCCTAGGGTTTGGTACTATTTTCTTATAGGTATGGGATTTGGGAGATATAATTATCATAGGAAATGTAGCCTAGATGAGCTATAATCAGGTCTTAAAATTAAATAAATGAATGGTTATAAGTAAAAAGGTGTCTGCAAGGGTCATGAGAGCATGAAAGGACCTATGGGTTGGGTATCACAAGCCACACTCAAGCTACCAATTTTTACATTTTTTATAACTACATGTACACCTATAGGTGATTATTTATGTTTTAGTCTTGGTATACCATATATTAAACTCTTCTATAGGTATATAATCTGTCTTCTTAATTATTCATATCCATATTATGCATTGGATCTAATCAATAGTCAAACTACCAAACTCTTACATGTTTCATTCTACAGTTAATTATAGATGTCCATCATGAAAGAAGTAGATCTACTATGGGTGGTAATTTGAATATAAACCTCAAATCTCAACTTCTTTGGATGTATTTTGATTTCTTAGTACCAAATTCATATAAAATGAGTCATTTATATGTATAATATATCTCCATTAAGTTTTAGAGTATTGAAAATCTATTTAGGCTCAAGTTATTGTAGATAACATTATTAGACTTTAGTGAATCAATGTTTGAGTTTAAAACCAAACCCTCCTACATTACTCCCTCTTGTTCAAACATTTATGACATCTTACAAGGTGTCACTCCTAGATGTGGGGTACATAATTAAATCACTTATAGCTATATATACCTCATGCCTTTCACTATAGGAGGATTAAAAGAAAGGTTAAATCCTTATTTTGGAAGGATTAAGAGAATATGTCATTAAACTTAGTCTCTCCAATCATGAATCATGCTTCAAGTCTACCTAGCACTCTATGGATCCATAATGATTTTTAAGATGTTCTCCAACCTTTAAACCTCCTATGAAAGTTTCAAAACATGCTCAAACTCCTTCATGTAACATCTTTAGGCTTTTATGAGAGCCACTTATAGGTGTAATTTTAGGATGTAGGGTAGTGAGTATAAGACATGAGAAATATATATATGGGTTGCCTTAAAATCAAAATTAGACCTCATATAAATATTAAATTTGATCCTTTACACATTGAAGGGCCTCAAATAAGTTAAGTGTTCTATTCTAGTGTGTGTATCTCATATAGGGCACCTGTACATGTCCATTAATGGTGTAGGACTCTGTGTGTAACTTGAACTAGTTATCATAGTCAAATATATGATATTTGAACAACTTAAATTTATTTCTCATGTCTTAATAAGGTTTTAAACCTCTTAATACTCTTTAATACATCTCTATAAATGTGCTCACCATGACTGTAGATGGATACTTGTATGAAGTTGACTATGTGAAACCTGACTACAACTTCATAGATGTTATACTTTGAGACTAATATTTACAAATAAGGGTGATTGATATGAATTTAAAATAATGAAATAAATAATCTCACATTCATTTGAAACCACTATAATAATGACCTTTACACATGGTGAAATATGCCTACGACTTAGTAGTGGTGCACTCATCCTACGGTTTAATAAGTTTGGCTCATCCACTCAACTCCAAACATGAACATAAGGATGGAATCCACGAAATAAGGAATTAAACATCCTATATAAATAAATCCAATAAGGCTTTTATATGAACAAGCTCATATAAGGAGAAAAGTTGTAGGGTATGGGGATTAGTATGAAAAATGAGACAATCAACTTCTAAAGGATGGTTCATAAATCATAGGAAAACAATACTTTTAATCCTACCTGAATATGATTTAGACCAAGTGTAATAACACTTATTTAGATAATTTGACTTGAAACCTTTCCTGTTGGTTGTATTATGAAGAAAACTATTGACCAATTTTAGATATCTCAAAGAGCAATGAAGGAGTATAATATTTTTTGAACATTTTTGAGACTTCCAAATTAAATAACATGTATAAATTAAGTCAAGTAAATTTAAGATTCATTACATAATATTTTGACATGTGCCAAATTCCTTTAGAGGTCATACAATTACGAAAACTCCTTTTCTTTCCACTATTTTCTTGATTTTAGTTAGGAAACTACAATTGTTTAGTTTTTACTAACACTTTTAAGAGGATATGACATATTTAATGTTGAAATAGAGTTTTGAACACTTTTCTACCAAAGAAATCTGTACAACCTTCATTAATGACTCAAATATGACCCCTAAATGACATGAAATGACTTAGGACAAAAATTGAGTATGACCAAGGTTAATGTCTCATTAAATGACATCAAAAGGACCATGAAAAACCCTAATACATACTAATAGGCCCTTATACAAGTTTTTTACTATAGGTAGTTGACATATTTTGACTTTTGGTCAAAATAGTGAATATTCTTAGTGATTTGCTAGGGGTGGTATGCTTATTATGCCAAGAATAATAACTTAATCCTATCAATTGGGACATGGAGTCACCTATACACAATTTTGACACTATGTTTTCCTTTGAAACCATACCAAACACAAAGGAAAGGTACACAAAAAAAAACACACTAAAAGAAACAATTTGTTCTCAAGAACACTTATGGAACACACACACAACTAAAAAAAGGCACACACCTGTAATCTAATATTTATATGGCCTAACTCTTTAGGTTTAAATACATATTAACATGATTTAACTAACATTAAATATGGTCCCTCATTCAACTTTATCACTCCATGAAAGTAACTTATCATGTGAATCATGATCATCATCAATCACTTGAATATGTAGATGGTGACATGACTTACCATATTTATACCTTTTCATGTCTAAAATTGGAATACTTTGAGATTTAATTAATGCTATTTATTTCTCTCTATGAACCTTGTTTGGAGTAGTAATTAACATGATTTATATCATATCTAGTTAGTATCCCTCAAATTATAGATTAGGAGTGATTAAGAGTATTTCACCTTCACTCCATTCACCACCATGGTGATCTTGATGTATTAGATAATTAGGCTCATCTTCTTCATGTTCTAACCCATATATAAATGGTTCAAACATAGGCTGAGGCCTTAAATCTTATACAAGCATAAACATACTTTCCTTGACCTCACTAGGCTTCTCTATGACTGTAAACCCTTGGATAGAATACTGATGTTCATCCTCATTCATAAGAAGACACTCATTGTAAGTTTTGATCAAACAATAAAAAACCTAATCATTAGACTTATCAACAAACATGACCTTAGATATGTAATCTTTTGGATGATAAGGAGTCTTACTCAACTGATCAAATTCTTGGCGTATGACATTAAAATTCTACCATAGGTCATCATCTTCCTCATGAATGTAATCATCAAGGGAAGCTTCATCAATTGTATGTATAAATACATAATTATTCCCATCATGGTGATCTATTAGGATATTTAATCTTTTATCATAACGCACATAGATCAAATATTTACTTTTAGTAGCTTGTGAAAATGAATACTCAACACACACCTCAACTTATTAAAATGCTCTTTCATGGATGATATAGGTTACAAGGTTATTTTTCTCAAATTATACATATAGATCATTTTCATAAGAATTTTCACCATATTAATTTAGAAACAATTAAAATATACCTTCAAGTTTAGAATCACCATCATCCACACTAGACTCTTCTTTCTCATTGATCACATAATTAGATCGGAGCTTACTTCTATACAAGGCTTAATGTGGAAACTTACAAGTGGATGAGTTATTATGGTCACCTTTATTTAATATCATGTCCTAAATGCTAATAAGAACAAATAAACTAAGAGGTATCCTCTTATTTTAGTTATGAAATCTCTTGAAAGGCAAATTACAAAGTGAGCAGGCAAGTCCACAATAATAATGTCTTAGAGGATGGGGAATCTAAGATAATCATGGAAAAAAACCCTAAACCCTTTGATCAATACTATTGTATTAGAAGGTGTAAAATTTAATTGAAGCACTAATTTTCTATGTGGTTCACACCTTAGGGCCAATTTGTTAGCTACAACTTTGGGCATCACTGATTTAGAGGTACCACTATCAACTATGCAATTATGAACTAGTTTATCACCCACTATGAGAGTAAGATAGAAAGATGGGGGATTCTCATATTTAGTAGATGGTTACACAATGTTTTTTATGGAATTAGTAATAAAAATATGAACATGACCATTACCTAATGAGGGAGGACTAGCATGGATGGTAGACAACTATTTTTTCAAGATCTCTTTTTGGCAAAGCATATGAAGGACATCCCAAAGGGACATGGATGTCCTAACATTATTAAATGAATACACTATGTTTAGGTAAATAATAATTACTTTCTCTTGATTTTTTGGAGGCAAATAAGTTTTTGGAACTTGACGAATTGAAGCACTTTGAGAAGACCTTACCACATTCTGATTTAGAGAAGGTATAGGGATATTAGGTACTATAATGATTACAACCATGCATTGCTACCTTGAAAGAGGGTTAGATGAACTTGTAGGAACATTATTTGCATCTCCTAGAGCCTTCCTCTTGGATGTTTTATTATCTATAATATAAGTTCCTTAGTTAATCACATAAGTTTTTTCTACTAAGAATTTAATGAAGCATTCTCCTCGAGGTTACCAACCTTCACTTCTTTGCATTAGGACTTCATATTTTGTTGATGGTAGAGGAATGAATCTTCCTTTGATAACTATATATTATTCTCCACATTTATTTGTATCCATAAATTGTCATTGTTTCCAATCTTATCCTTAGATTAGATTTTTATGCACTAGTATCATCTCTCTTATGTTGGAAGTAGGATTAGGATTGTATGCATTAATGGGCCTACTAAAATTAGGTTGTCCTTGACCTCTCCCTATCCCATATTCTAGACTATATTTATATTGATAGGGATAATGATTTTGATGAGCACCTTGTTGCATATTGTATTGCCTATTTTGAGCCTCTAAGGCTTGGTATCTTTCCTCAAAGAAGTTATACCTTGACTACTAATCAATGGCATCCTCAACCTTATTAGAACACTTTTGATTATCATTTACAATTGTAAATTGGGTAATGTTTGGAACAAAAACACCAAAATTAGGAAATAGAGTAATATATGTTTTAAGAGTCTACTTTATAGCTTAAATGAGGCCATTATCAGCTCTAATGGCAAGTTCATATGCTTCTAAAAGAGTGAAACCACCCATAGATTATAGCATGATGGATATATTAGTACCAATGGCTCTTAATTATATAGGAAAGACAAATGTAGTGGGTGGTTGATGAGAACCATAAATTTCTTATTATTACGTCTGTCTATTATACTCATCCTACTTTATTAGCTTACTTTTGAACACTTTTCCATATCAGTTTCCTACTTTCATAAGCCATATAGCATTATGTTTTCAAACTCTTTTGAATAGTTAGAATTATGTATTGGGACTAAATATATGATATTTATATATTGATTTAGGATTATTTTTATATAAATTTGTTTTGAATATGTTTTGGAGAAATAGGTATATAACATAGATCATCTTGTAACAAAAAGAATTTTATTACATAGACCATCATGTAGCCACTGCATGACCAAAACCATGGATGAATAGATTTTGATTCTCTTCTAATTAAATCATAGAAATAAATCTAACCTCTATAGATCTCAATAAATAAGTGGTTAAAGAACAAAAAACCCTTGTTTGTCCTACATGAAAGTCACATGGTTCACATGAAGGACATCTTTATAAAAAAGAACCAATTTCAGTTATCCCAATTCAAATGTATCTTAGAATAGAATGTATATATTTTTTTACATAAAAAATATCCTCTATGGTATATAAATATGTAGTAGCTATGTTGAGAAATTTATAAAATAGTATATGTTAAATAGAGATCGTTAGAAGTACATTGTGTTAAGTAATTATTATTGTGACTTCATGCAACAATTCATTGTTGCACATTTGATTAGTATGAGTGAAGAATTATGAGTTCAATTTAGTGTTGTAAGAGGAAGGGTTGAAGATAGAGTTTTAAGGAGTAAGGGTCCCCTTTGGAAGGCTATAGAAATAATCCAAACCATTTGTTTAGATAAGCATTTTATTTGATTTCCATAATCATTGTGTTTTTCATTTCAGAATTGAGTGATTTACATTCTTTTTTAAGATTTGTTTAAGGAAGCTTCCATTCATAAGAATTTATTTTACTTTACTTTTTTTATTTTTCATTTCATGCATTTCATTTACTACAATTCAACATCTTAGATACAATTAGTAGAATGTCAAATTAGAGATTGAGTGTACACATATAGTGGCATCATCTTATCAACTCTATGTCCCTAGGTTGACATTTAAATGAGATAAAAGGTATAGATCCATGGTTACATTCCTTGCTTGTTTTGATCAAGAGAATTATATTTGATTATGAATCAACTACTAGTCATTTTTGGCACCATTATTGGGTAAGAGTGTCACACACTTGTAATCTTCAATCTTGATAACAATTATTTTTGGATGTTTATTGTTTTCCCAAATCTTGTATTTTTTCTAGAATAAATATTTCCTACTTTCATAGTTTAAATTTCATTTTTTTAGTAAGTAGGATAGTGGAAATTTTTAAAACCCCCATATTACTAACCCTGTGCAAGCTAGATGGGAAAAAAGGTAAAAAAAAGGTGGTTAACATATGCAAAGTGAAGGGGAATATATAGGAAGATATTTTACTAAATCATCAAACATTGCTGAAAAATACAAAATTCATCCTAAAACAACTAAGGAACATGAAGGAATTCTTGAATATCACTCATAGTTTGTAATAGAAGAGGTAGAGAAGGAAGAATTTTTGGATGGATTGGTAGCACAAGTTGGAGACCTTGAAGATGTTCATACCCATGAAAGATACCCACATGCATCAACTCTAATAATTCTCACCTTATCACCTCATACTCAATAATATAAAGTTAAATTCCCTCCATAACCTAAATTTCTCATTAAGGAGGCATTTAAAGATATTCTTTCCCCTAGAAGAAATGCCAAGCCAATAGAATCCACCAATTTAAAGAGACTCTTTACCAAGACACTAGCAAAATATTTTGAAAGCTCCACACCATCCTCATTATATAAGAATCCATACATTCCTAAGGAAAAATATAAAGTCTCAATCTTCTAAATCCTAGGAAATAAAATAATTGATAGGAATTTTGAGCATTGGGTAGAAACAACCTCCCATCTACCAACACAAAGAGTATTCATGGGGGATCACCAGGAAGAAAACACTACCAATGAATCTATTATTTTTGAATTTTATATCTTTAATGTTGATGGAAATGCACCCATGAAGAATATCCCTCGCTATACCCTCCCTACCTTTAGATTAAAATCATTTGAAGATCTAGATATATTTCTTTTTGAGTTCTACATCTTATGCCATAACTATTATTATAATTAAGATGCTCAAAAACTCAAAATATTTATAGAAACACTTTAAGATGCAATAATTAGATGGTTCATGGGACATGGAAAAGATGTCATTTTTACTTGAGAATAAACGATGAAGTTTTTGATGAAATACTAAGACTATTGTAGAGGCAGAAACTATAGGAGAGATGACATCTTCTGAATGACACAAGTTGATGACAAGTCATTGGAGGAATATAGGGAAAGTTTTTTGTTTAAATTAAAAAAAAATAAACAAAATAAAATGGACAAGGAATTGGTCAAGATGATATTCCTAAAAGGAATTAAAAATGATTGTTTGGAGGCATTAGATATAATGTCTAGTGGTGATGTTTCTACACTACCATTTGATGAACTAACAATTCTATTTACAAACTACTCTAGATCAACCATGAATAAAAGTAGAGGCATAACCCTTCCTATAGAATCTACTATAAGACTATCTAAATTTAAATTTAGAAAATTACTTCAAGACATGACTTAGGACATCATTAGTCACCTAGCTACTCAACTTGATACATTATATACATAGAGAAAGCAAGAAGAAATCAAGAAATCCTTAGCCACCTATTGTCTTGAATACAAAAAAAAGAATGTAGATTACACATTCCATTCCATTAAATCTCAATTAGTTAGTATCATCAAGGAAAATCTTGAGATAAAAGTGCTACATTCCATAGGAGAAGATGAGAACCAAGTGTTTCTCATGGATCAATGAAAACTATGGGTACAAAGACTAGGTATTCCATTAAACTCTATGTTTTCAAATTTTTAATTCTCAAATAATCCTCAATATGGTTATTATATGAATATACCTAATCCAAATTTGTCCCAAACAAATTTTTAGCTACCCCAAAATTGATTATGGATGCAACAGAATAGACAACAAACTCAATAGGGACAATTCAAACTAGCACTTGTTTTATCCCTATAATCCATGATAATAATAATGGAGAAGAAATAAAGGATTTATCTAATAAATAAAATAACCACAATAATAGGCCATAATTCCAAATGCTCAAAAACCTATTTTAACCACTCAATTACCCACCCATCCCATCCCCAATCCTACCAATAAGTTAGTTTAACTAACACTATCCACTAAAACAATGAAATATCCAACACATACCTTGGATATTAATCAAGTTTAACTTTTCTCAAGTCATGTTCTTCCAAAACCCACCTCACCCATCATCATAGAAAACTTTGAACTAGCTTTACTCCATACTAATCCATAACCACCAGTATTCAATTCTGAGTCAAATCCATCAAAAAATTAGAAAGAAACTGACAATCCTCCTTTTCAAAATAGATTAAACATATCATGTCCTTAACAAGAGATTGAATTTGATATCTTAGCATAAATCAAGAATGTGTGCATTAAAATCCCACTCTTTTAAGAAATAAAGGATGTTACTATCTACAATAAATTTGTTTGAGAGCTATGTTTGACAAAATTGGGAAGGAAGAAGAAGGATCCTAAAATAGTATAGGATAATGACCAAATAGTAGATATTATGTTAGAAAATATAGTTCCCCCAAAATATTCTAATTTGGGAAGTCTTGTAGTTAATTTTATCATCCATGATCAATGCATCTCCAATACTTTAATTCACTTGGGTGCAACCATCCACATGATGACCATGGAGACCATGCAACAACTGAAGCTTAACACTCTCCATCCAAGACCCACGATCTTCCAGATAATTGTCAGATTAATTGTTAAGCCTAAAGGAATTTTTGAGGACCTTGTTATCATTATGGATTTTTGGCCATATCTAGTAGACTTTATTGTCTTGCAACTAAAGATCAATAATTGGGTTATCCTCTGATCCTTGGCCACTTATGGCTAGCCATAATTGATGATTTTATTGGTTGTAGGTTAAGAAAAATGTTATTGTCTAATGGAAATGATACCAAAAAATTGGTATTGTATCCACTAGATTAGCCTTCCCCAAATGATGGACCAATCCCATTGATTAATGAGCTTGAAGAATCCATCTCCTTGTAGACTCTCTACACAATTGACTAGAGTCCATCTCTGCAAGCCTAAAAAGAAGATATTATCCTTACTGGTATCTTTAAAAACACCAATTCATAGGATCCTATAGACACTAACCTAATAGAATGTATACCATTTCCTCTTTAAAATACCCCTCTTAAAAATTATATTACTAAAACTATAAGAGATATTTTGAAATTCCATCAATTAATTCCCCATAAATGTAGTTATGATCCTTTAATCACCAATGTAGAGACCATGATTTATTTAACAAAGAAAGTAGACATGATGCCAAATAAACCTCTCAACATCAACACTTCCTTAACACCCCAACAAGAAATTTAGTTACTTATAATGCTAGGAAGGAGCACAATAGCATTTTCTTTGGATTATCATGACATGAGAGGAATACCCCTATATTTATGCATGCATCACATTTATATTAAAGAAGAATGTAAACTTATTCACCAACACCAATGACAAATGAATCTTGAAGTTAAAGACATTGTCAAATTTGAGTTGTAAAAATCTTGGATGTAAGATTTGTTTATCCTATCTTGAATAGCTAGTGGGTCTCTCCCCTAGTCATTATTCCTAAGAAATGGGGTAAATGGCATATTTGTGTTGACTACCGAGAGCTAAATACTACTACCCAAAAGGATCACTTTACCCTTCTATTTATTGATCAAGTATTGGATACATTAGAATGGAATAAGTAATTTTCCTTCATAGATGGATATAGTGGTTATAATCAAATACAAATTTCTCCATAAGACTGACATAAAACCACTTTTAATTGCCCTTGGGAATCCTATGCCTGTGTCATCTTGCCATTTGGTCTTGGTAATGCCTAAACTAATTTTTAAAGGGATGTGTTGAGCATATTTTCTAATCTCTTTTATGACTACGTTGAAATATTCATGGATGATTTCACTTTCTATGGGAAGACATTCAAAGAGATACTAACCAATCTAGAGAAATTTCTTCAATGCTACCAAGACTATCAATTATCTCTAAGAAATGAAAAGTGTTACATGCTTATGACTGAAGGGATTATGTTGGGACATCACATATCCATTGTTAGAATTCAAGTTGACCCAACAAAGATAAGTATTATCAAGGATCTACCTACACCAAGGAAGAAGAAAGATGTAATTTTCTTAAGACATGGTAAGTTTTATAGATGATTTATCAAAGATTTTAGTAAAATTACCATCCCATTGTTTGGATTTCTTACTAAATCTACTAAATTTACATGGACTGATGGTTTTCAAACTACCTTTCAGAAACTCAAAAGCCTTATCATAAAAACTACTATTTTTAGAGGACCTGACTAGAAGAAGCCTTTTCACATTCATACAGATGCATCTGACACCACTTTAGATGTCCTTTGTTAAAAAAATAAATCTTTAAGTTATGCAATCTATTTTATTAGCAAGAATCTTTCAGGGGCTAAACTTAACTACACTATAATAGAGAAGAAATTTTTGGCTATCGTCTATGCCATCAACAAATTTTGACACCAAATTATAGGTTACTAAGTATTCATCCACAATGATCATTCAATAATAAGGTATTTAATGAATAAACCTATTGTAACATGCAGGATAATTCATTGGTTGCTTTTGTTGCAAGAGTTTGATATTACCATTATGGATAGACTAGGTAAGAATAATGTAGTATTAAATTTTTTATCTTAGTTGAAAAATGACGATCATAGTCTTATTCTTGATACTTCTTTTCTTGATGAACATTTATTTTCTATAAGAATTCAATCTCCTTGGTTCACATATATTGCTAACTATCTTGTTGTACTATCACTACCACAACATTTCTCACCTAGGGAAAAATAACACCTGATCTAAAATATTATACATTATTCCTAGATTGTAAGATATCTCTTTATCACTAGACCATATTTAATTATGAGGAGATGTATCTGAGAAGATGAATCTTATGACATTCTCATAGGCTACCATGATAAACCTTGTGGGGGACATTTTATAACCAAACTGACTACCATAAATGTACTCACTATTGGATATTATTGGCCTTATTTTCATAAGGATGCCATGATGTACACCCACATATGTGATCAATGTTAGAGTATGAGAAAGCCCACTCACTTTGATGAAATGCCATTGTAGCCATAAATGGTTTTGGAACCCTTTAAGAAATGGGGAGTAGATTTTGTAGGTCATATTGATCCTAAATCCAATAACAAGGAATACATACTCATGTGAATTGATTGTGCCACCAAATGGGTAGAGGTTAAATCTTTAACCCATTCTTGACATGAGAAGGTAGCTAAGTTCCTCTATGAAGAAATATTCACCCACTATGGAGTACCAAGATAAATAATCATAGACCAAGGGCCATAGTTCACATCAGAACTCAAAACTACCTTGATTAAGGAATATGAAATTAGACACAATAAATCTACCTCCTACCATCCTCAGTCAAATGGTTAGATGGAAGTGATAAACAGAGAATTGGAAAATATCCTCACTAAGACGGTCATCTTATATAGAAAATATTCGTCAGCTTGTCTTATAAAAGTAGTTTAGGATTATAAAATCACTTGAAAAACTATAATTATTTTCACTCCATATGAACTATTTTATGGTAAAAAACCTATTCTACCCATTGAGTTTGAACATAAGACATTAGGGAGAACACTTAATTTGGGCTTGGATATTTCCATCTATTTTTTGTTTTTTTCTAATTATGAAAAGAAGAAACTATAATTAAGGGTAATGGTTATGAGAACTTGGTATAAAATTCACACATGACATAGATGATGGTGGATACTCTTCTTTGGAAAGGAAGGAATAACCTGTAATAATAAAACAATAAGAAAACTTGTTTGTTAGATAAGTAGAAAACTAGATTGCCTAGCATGAGCTAGTCCTAGAAGTGAAAGCTTCCTAGGAGGATGTCAATCCACCTTCTTTGGATAATTAAATTAAAATGATAACTTGAAATATAATTACATTAAATTGACAACAAATCTGAAATTAAATACAATTAAGATTGATGCTTTATTAAGAAAATGACTAAATAAAGTAAATGCTAAAAGGCTAATAGGGGCAAGGTTATGGTTTTGGTTTGAAAAATAGTCAAAATGTGAAAGATGGTTTAATTGAGGTTGATAAATGATTTAAATGATTAATAAGATAAAATGGAAAAGGGTAAAAGGGATAAATGGTCAAGTTGGTAAATATGTCTAAGAGGTAAAATGGGTACAGTGGGTAAATTATGGCAAAGAGGTAAAAAGGGTTAAGTGGGTAAATATGGCCAAGGAAATAAATGAAGTGAAAAAGGGGAAAACTAAGAGGTGAAAGGTGAAAGGTATGGAGGTCAAGAGAGAAGAGGCCAAAGGAGATAATAAGTTGAAATGAAATAAACAAACAAGGTTACCTTTGAGATGGTTGTTGATGATGGTGTTGTTGATAATATTGTTGATGAAACCCTAGAGTGATTATAATAGAGTTTCTATGATTTGAATTTTTTATCCTAAAATATGAGGATTACCTCCTTCTCAAGTGGATAACCCTATCTAAAAACCTATAATAAAATGTTAATAATAAAAAATACTAATTTACCACTTTCCAATTTGACCCTAGGTGAAGGAAAGGGTAGTGGTATTTATAGCATATATTTTATAGAGTCATGAGAAAAGAGTAATAATAAATGTATGACACCATTTTCTATGTGGTGGATGAATTAGTCAAAATGAGGTGGGTGGGGATTCCCATTTGGGTTAGTGAGTGTCCCATTTAGGTTAAGAGGTAAAACATGGGTACCATTTGTCTTAAAGAGGTAGATATTTTATTTTCAATGTTAATTTCATGTAAAATACATGTTTACTGATGGTCAATTGAGGGGAAGTTCACCATATTTTAAGGGGAGGCCTTGTGATGCTTAAATGAGGTCATCAAGTACTTTGGGAAGGGTCTAAGGTGGGGTATAATGTCCCACATCAAGCCACATAATTTCTAAGTCATGTCACTTGCCATATCACCTCCCAAATCATCTTTCATGTCACTTGACATGTCACTTGACATGTCACATGCCATGCCACTTACCATGTCATCATGAATAGTGATAGTGGGTCTTATAGTGAATAGTGATAGTGAATAGTACTTTTGAATAGTAATTTTAAATAGTATTATGTGACTAGTAAAATAGTGATTTATTTGGGTTAAGAGGGGTTTGTTAAGGGTTAATAAGGTCTATGGAGTATTTTGAGGCATTTAGTCACTGAAAACTACAAGTGTACAATTCTTTATTGTCTACATTTTGCCCCTTTTTGTTATGTAGCTTTGAATTAACAAGCTAAAAAATAAAAATGAATAGCTTGGTTGAAGGTCAAGGTACTCTAAGTATGGGAGTAGGTGTTCCCACTCAAACCAAGAGTTTATGAGGGAAGGCTAAATTAGTTATAGGTTTGATAAGCAGTTGGTGGGGAGGCACTAGGTGGTGCTACAAGGAAGTTGGGCATGTGAAATGCCAAAGGGTTCACAAAATGCATCTAAGATTAATAGTTAATATTAAACTAAGACTAAAGCTACCATGTTGGTAAAAATAAAGTTGATCTTAGAAGGACATGTGATAGGGATAACCAGTCCATAGTGTTGGTCATAGTTTATTTAGTTAGGCCTATCAAGTCATCTAGATATGTTTAGTGTTGGTCACAAGTATCTAGGGTAGGAAGTGCTCCTACAAAACAACATAATTTATTAGTTCATGCATGAGGTGGTGCAAACATTGAAAATTTAAACATGGTAAGGTTGGTCATTATGATCAAATGTTTTTTCAAAACATGCTAATGTTTTGGGTTAGAAGCAACCGACATCAATGTAGATGTGGTTAAAGCATGGGTGGATTGGGTATGGGTTAGAAGGGGATGGTTGAGCTAACTCCAAATGCACATGGTAAGTGGATGCCATGTACATAGTTCCATAGATAGGAATCCAAAAATAATGTCAATCTAAATATAGTTATTTTAAGGTAAAAAGTATTGGTTAACTTGGTTTACCTAATTTGATATCATGTAGTTAGGTCCAGTTAAAGGATGTTGTAGAAAGGGAAGTTCTAAAAGGGTGGAAAATATGGGCATCAAATAGTTTTCTAATTGGTTTGATATAAACAATGGATGAGATTACCTAGGATACAATTAGATGATTACATCAACTATGCAAAAGGAATCTACAGCCATGTATAAGTAGGTTCAAGTATTAAATTTTGGTCACCATTTAAAAAAAGGAAAAATATGCTTTACCAATATTTTAAAATTTTGGCACTACTTGAATTGCCATGGTGATTTGATGGGTTATTTTATCACCATCTAAATAAGTTGATATTGTGCACACTTCAAAATAATGTCATTAACAGGCTATGAAAGGGTATGATTCAATAATTCAGGGAATCAAAGTAGTAGAGTAAGTAAACAAGAAGTGGCAAAGATTCAAACTGTTGACCCTTGAGCCATTGGGGCTCCAAAATAAGTAAGGGTTGAGTTTTAAAGGAATTTATAGAAAGATGATGAGGCATTTTGGAATATGGTGTGAGGTAAATAATAATAATATTAATTAAATGAGGTAGAAAGTTATGGGTTATAATTAAAGAGCAGGGTTATTTTAAGGTATCAAAAAATGTATTCTGAGAAGGGGGAATCAAGGGAAATTATTGATTGGAAGGTTAGGTTGTGTGAGAGGGTGTAGTTATCATCCCCATGTGGGTATCCCAAATCTCCCATTTGAAGGTGGTTTTAATTTTGATAATAACATCTTCAAAAGTTAGAGTAAAATGGGTTTAAAATAGGCAAGACTAAAGGGGGTGGTGAAGGAATCTTCCTCCTAATGGATTAGTGATGCTCAGGCTTGCTGGTTGGTCATATGAGCCTATGATCCTAGCCAATTATGTTATAAGTCCATAAGATTGGTGTATATCTCATAGTAAACTAAAATCAAGTGGAAGACTTTTGAGGTTGTAGCATGCTCAAAATGGGTAGAGGGTTTAAAAGGGATAAATGTGATAGGTAGGGTGAATGGAGTAGATATAGAGGTATAAAAAAGACGGTGTGAGAGAAACACACAAAGGTAATAAAGGAATAAAGGGATGCAACTAAAGTTATGAACTTGACCAAATTTTATACATTAAGGCAAGGACATGGAGTACATGAGGAAGTAGACAAGGAGACACATGAAGAAGTAGTTCAACTAGTGATTGCACTCTAATGAGTGAGAAGGTGGAGTGATAATGGGAGAGAATAAAGGGGTTTTAACAAGGGATGAGGTGAAGGTATACTTAGAGATGGATGAAGAAATAGGTAGATAAAATAATAAGGTCATAGATAAAGATGAAGGTGGAGAAGGATGGAAGGAGATAAGCATGGTCATATAGGAGGAAAAAGAGGGTCAAGAAGAACAAGGAATGTCCTCAAGATGATAAAAATTAAAGGAAATGGAGAAAAGGGAGAGGATGGTAGAGAACAAAGAAAGGAATTGAGATGAAGATAAAAGATGAAAGATGAAAATCAAGGATGATAAGAAGAAAATGGAAGAATTGATGTAGGGATATAAATCAAGGATACTCACACAGATGTAAAAGATAATTGAGTACTGAGATGGAAAGAGGAAAAGGGGAATGGAAAAGGCAAAAGGTAAGAATTGAGAAGAAAAAAAGAGGCAATTATGGAAGGCTTCTCAAAAGATAAATACCCAAGGAGAAACTAGTTGTGGAGAAAACAAAGAAGTCAAAAAGGATGGACAAAAAGCAAACAAGAAGAATGGAAAATGGGTATGGTGGGAAAAATGGCAAAATGGTAGAGAGTGGTGGTACATGTAAATAAAAAGTATAGTTATAGAAGAAATAAAAATATTAAAAGATTCATAGTATGATGGGGAATGAGTGAGGAAAAGAGAGTGATAAAGAGGGTAGACAACTAGCTAAGGGCAAGGGGAGATGATGAGGATGATGAAATAAGCTGAAGGGGATAAAGGGAAAGGTTGGTAATAAGTGAAGAGAGAGACCAAAAACATGAAAAGTGAGTGAGGCAATGAGCTGTGAAGTATGCACAAGGAAAGGTGATGGGGATGCTAACAAGGTAGAGTTGGTGGTGGTTTTAAGGGAGATAATAAGGGCCAATGATGAGGGTTATCAACCCTTGTGTTAAAATAGATTAACAAGCTAAAGGGAGGGAGGTGGTGAGTGAATTGGTAGAGAAGTGGAGGAAGATATTTTAGATGAAAAGGGAAAATAAAATAAAGGATGTGGCTGAGCTAACCTCCATAATTGAGTGCTACCTACATAGTCCAAAAAGACCTCAGGCCAATGTAACTCTCCTAGTAATGGGGGATAAACTTAAGAGTAAGTATTAAATGGTGTTAAAATATAAGGATGTTTAAGAAATAATTCAAAGATTCCTTGATGTAGGATGCCCTAAGTAAGAGGGCATTGTTAGTGATGGAAAAAAGTGAGAAGAAAAAGGGGATGGGAATTAGTTATTAGTAGTTGATCTTCCTTTAGAAGTGAGGTAGTGCCTATGTAGTCCATGTAAATTAGGCCCATGTAGTTTAACAAGGTTTGGGTGAGTGGTGTCAAAATTGGCTGCCCTAATTTGATGGACCACATGGGTTGGTTTGGGTTGAGAGAGAAGTCTTTGTAAAATAACAGTTTTAGATTTTGGTGTAGGTGTCAGTCAAAGTGAATGGTGTGGACAAGTAAATAGTTACCATAATGATCCTAAATTTAGTAGGATTAGAGATATAGATGGGAAAGGTAGGGTAAATTATAAGGGAACACAAAGCATAGTACTAAAAATGATCTTTAATGGAGCTAATTCAAAGAAAAGGTGCCTTTGTTAGGAGGTTATACCTTATAAAATTATGTGAGGGTAAGAGTTTAGAGATAGTGTCGACCACTACAAGCCAATTTTTAGGAGGTGAGGGTCTATCCAGATCTATAGAGTTGCTTTGGCCAAGGTTCATCATCATTATGAGCCATGTTCTAAGAGTAGTAGTAAAGTGATAACCTACAAAGAATTTATTTGATGGTCAAGTAGATTCTACAAGTAAAGTTAACACCATGGTGAGCAATAGAGGATGGAACTTGCCTAACCCAAAAACTACATGGGTAGGCTAGAAAAATGGTGGCCATGTTTGCATCATTTATCCTACAATCATAGAGCTATTGACTTATTGGTTCTACTAGTTTGGGCCTAACCAACAAGAAGCTATGTGGTTGGGAAAATATAGTGGTTCCCTTACTATGGATGAATGTTTAACTAGCACAAAATATAAGAATGCCATGTTGGAATAGGTATTACCAATGGTTGGGGTCTGACATTTAGATCTTATGGAAATGGGATGGTAGTAAGGGGAGGGTAGAGGGGATAAGAAGGTGAATATATTGGTGTGAATTCATGATGGCCTACCTCTGATTGAAGAGTTTATATAGTGGTAAGGATTAATGAGTTACCACCACCAATAATAATGGTAGTTTAGATGGTGTGATAATTATAGAAGCCCATGGATAAAAGCTAATTTATATTAACTAGGCCAAATGTGATAATAATGTAAATGACCACTAGGCCTACAAGGGTCACAAGATGAAAAAGCACGGAAAGACATTAGATGTGAATCAAATGATAAGGCCAATAAAAAGATATCATGATGGTGTATAATAGCTTTATAGAGATGACCAATCATATTGAGGGTGATGTGTCTATGTGAAAAGGTAGGTAGAGATTACCATTTCCAATGGGAAGACTGTTCAAGGGAATCAATGACATCATATGACCTTCCCAATTGGTAGAATGGAAAACTAGGTTGGTAAGGAAGAATGGGTAGGTATTCTTTTTAAAGAATCATGATAAGGACCAATACCAAGATTAGATCATGTCCTTCATGTCAGCACATCTACCTTCACAAAATTGTCATTCAAATTTACATTGTAAATGATGGTGTATCTCCCTCCATGCACTGACTACCATCTTTGACCACATTCATCATTAAAAAAATAGAAACAATGAACATGAATTCCATCCCCTCATCCCACACTAATGCTACCATCTATCTCATGAGGTAAACATTCTTTAATAAATGATGTATTCTTCATAAGGTATGTTGATGTATGCATGTGATTTAGGCCATGTGTAATCTGATGACTATGTATGTTTCATGCAATTCCTCACACCCTAAATAAAATATTACACATTTTTTTATGTACAAAATCTATTGGATGTTTATGGTTATGATTGGCATCATTGTGGTTGGTATAATCTCACTAAATGTAAAAAGAATGATTATTGTTATTATAAAAATGTGATGAGGAAAACACCAACCAAGCACATTAAGAATAGGGAAAAATGCTTTATTTTTGACAAGGAATAAAAATAAACCCAAAGTGGGATCAACTTAA
Organism: Torreya grandis; assembly: GCA_037957365.1. Classification (NCBI taxonomy): domain Eukaryota; kingdom Viridiplantae; phylum Streptophyta; class Pinopsida; order Cupressales; family Taxaceae; genus Torreya; species Torreya grandis. The sequence goes on from JARHVA010005437.1 coordinate 419,678, forward strand.
TGAATATAAGCCTCTCAAATGCTATGTATGAGCGGTCGTTAATCGATAAAAAAGGTTTTTTGATCACATAGTGTCAAGTAAACTATAGATCCCTTGATTTATAGATAATCTTAAGGGAAGATGGGTAATGGGTGGTGTGAAGGGTAATGGGTGATATGTATGATAACTACATGTGAAATAATTTTCCCCTTTTATAAGTGATTTAAGAATAATAATAGACAATTTCATGTCATCCGAAGTGGGATTGGCTTAATGAATATAAGCCCCTTAAACACTGTGCATGAGTAGTCATTAATTGATAAAAAAGGTTTTTTGATCACATGGTGTCAAGTAAACTCTAGATCCCTTGATTTAAATATAGTCTAAAGGGAAGAGTTGATGGGTGGTGTGAAGAATAATGGGTGACATGTCTGATAACTACATGTGAATTAATTTACCCCTTCTATAGGTGACCTAAGAATGGTAATAGATAAGTCCATGTCATATTCTAGATGTATACTTATCAATGTAAGAAGTCTACTTGTGGAATTTGATTATAGCTTCCAATTTATTATGTTATTGGAGAGCTGATTGTAACTTTAGAATTTGTTGTGATAGTGGATCTTTTGCTTTATTTCTATATATGGGAAGCTGATCAATGTGGGAAGGTTTTTAAAAAGTACTCTACTTTTGAAAAAGTGAACTTATGCATCCTTCTAGGGAGTGGTCTATGCTCATTGGCGTTGTTTAATGATCTTGATAGCTATCCTTCAAGGGAGAAATCTACCTTACATTTGGTAGTTTTTATTTTATTTTTGGGTAGTTTTCCTTTGAGGGAGCAGTTTATGATGCTTAAGATATTGACCCAAGTAATTATTTCAAGATGAAATGTCTTTAGGTATGGACCAATCTAATCAGGTTCAGAGGTTTACCTTTATGAGGGAAAAACTTTACACAAGAAGGTCAATGATATGTGAAAGTGTGTGGTTTTGAGATACAATGACCATGGGATTTCATCTTGTATCCATAAAAACCATGTTATAGGTAGAGCTATGGTACCCATTTTTAGGATTAGGACATGGCTATGATGATTAATCACATGGTTCTATGTTGTAGTCAATTATCCTCAAAAGGGGAGGAGGAAGGTGGGTGAAGATTAAAATCTCATAATCAAGGGATGAGCTTAAGATAGACAAATAGGTTATCTTGATCCTTCTTTAATAGAAAAATTGACATATATGAAAAGTTTTGAAAGGCTTAGGTTATGATTTGCCTTCAAGAGAAGACAAATGATAAGCTCTTAATCCATACTTATGGGTAATGATTTAGGGTCCAATCCAATTGATATCAAACTTTCCTCATTTACTCTTCTCTATGTTAGTCATGTGTTGGTTTTCTTTTAGGATGAGATCTCTAATATTGAATTCCCATTATTTGAGGTGCTTGTTATAATCATGGGTAATATACTCTTAATAGATACAAATATGGTTAAGTGAAACAAGGTGATGTTCATCAAATAACTCAAGGTGTGTGAGGCATTCTTAACAATAATCTTCTTCATAAATTATATCATGTAAGGAAATACAAAGAGAGGGAATATAGACTTCAAGAGGTAGAATAACTTCTATGCTAAAGACTAGGTAAAAATGTGTAGCACCTATTTCAGTTTGAATGCTAATGTAATAGGCCCATAAAATAAATAGGATGTGTATGTACCAATCCTAGCTTAAAGCACTTAAAACTTTGGTCAGCATTTTGATGAGATTTTTATTGGAGGCTTATGCCTATCCATTTTTGTGTATATTTTAAAGTGAGTAATGGCTGAGTTTGATGCCAAAAGTATCGCATAGGGCTTTATTTTTTTGTTTTTGAATGATTTATCATTATCTTGTTATGATTTTGTGAGGGACCCAAAAATAATAGATAATGTGATGATTGATAAAATTTATATTTTTTTTAGATTTAATGGAGATAAGGGGGATGGCCTCCACCCATTTAGTGAAATATTATATAGCAGTGATGATATATTGGTGTCACTAAGAAGTGTGAGGATTGATTTCTCCATTGAGATCCAACCCCCACTATGAGAAAGACCAATAATCCATGGATACGTGAAGGCCATGAGTGGGTGTGTGATGTAAGCTAGCATGTTTTAGTCATTTAACACACTTATTTACATATTCATAGCAATATTGATTGAGGGTAGGCCAATAGTAACCCAGGTGTATGATTCTTTTGGTGATAGAGAGGCCACTAAAATGTCCCCCATAAAATCCATCATGGGTTTCTTTGATGGCATGAAGAATTTCATGACTATGTAGACAATAGAGGAGAAGACCATCAAAGCCATGTTTATATAGGATTCCCCCCAATATGGTATAATGAGAGGCTCCTTGCATAAAGGCCTTTTAAACATTCTTTGAGATGTCAAGTGGAATGATGCCCAAGTTATGGTAATTAAAGGATTTATCATACCATACATCAGAAGGAGATGCCTCCAAACTATAGATGGTTGGAAGGTCTAAACTAATATATGAGGGCCTAATTAAATGGTAGATGGTGACAAATAATTTGGATTCCATAGGCTGAGATGGTATTCAAGATCCAAGAGAGGCCATTGTGTCTAAAAATTTGTTAGTAGATCGAGGAACTAATTAGATTTGATAATGGTCAAAATATTTTAGGACCTCATGAATGAGGAGCTTATACTTTTATAAAATGTCATTTTTACACTGATAAGACCCATTTACCTTGTTAATCATGAATTGAGAATCACCAAAGATAGAAATGGTTTTGATTTGTAAGGTGAGAGTCATTTGGAGACAGATGACCAGAGCTTCATATTCTACCATGTTGCTAGTACATTCAAAGTCAAGTTTAAAGGATAATGGAAGGAGTTTACCATGAAGGGGTATGAGAATTATAACTACATCCCCACCATGTTGACATTTAAATCCATAAAAAAACATGTTCATTTAGTAAGAGGGTTCTCCCTAAGAAAGAGTTGTAATAACTCATTAAGAAATGTTAATGGAATGGGAATGTTATTTGGGATATGGGCTTTAACTAATTAATCAAAAATGACCTACCCATTAATGGCTTTTTGGTGAAGAAACTCAAGATCAAACTTAGCTAGAATCATGAGCCACTTAGCCATATGATGATTTTGGTATCGTTTGGAGTGCATATACTTGAGCGGGTCAGTGTTAGTGATAACATATGTTTTGTGATTAATAAGGTAGTGATGAAGTTGAGAGGCAACAAAAATGAGAGTGAGACAAATATTTTTAGGATGGGTATATCATGTCTCACACTTTAGAAGCATGCAAATATTATAGTAAATGGTTTGATCCTTATTTTGTTCATCCTAATGAGCTAGCATTGCACCTAAGGAGTGATCAATGGAAACTACATAAAGGTAGAAATGCTAGTCATCCATAGGTGGGTTAAGAATAAGTGGAGAAATAAGGTACTCTTTAAGTGAATCAAAGGCTTGTTTATAATATTTTTTCCATCTATAGGAGATGTCTTTCTTCAAAAGGTGGTGAAAGGGCTAGCATTAGTTTGATAATTAAGAGATGAAGTGACAGATATATTGGAGGTTTCCATGTAGACTGTAAAGTTGCTTAAGGTTTGTTGGAGGAGGACTTTTAAGGATGGCCTTGAATATATCAGGGTCAATCTCAATTCCATTAAAGGATATGATAAATCCCAAAAGATTTCTAGATAAAACCCTAAAAGTACATTTTATGGGATTGAGCCAAACATTGAATTGGATCAGTCAATCAAAAATGATAGTAAGAATAGATAAATGGTCCTTGTTATGTTTAGATTTTATAAGGAGATCATCCACATAATCCTCTACAATTTTATGAATAAGATCATGGAAGACATAGGTCATGGCCCACTGATATATTGCTCCTACATTTTTTAAGCCAAAAGGCATGACCCAATAGTAGAAAGTTCCCCAAGGAGTAATGAAGGTAGTTTTATGTTGGTCTAAGGGGGTGATTAGGATTTGATTATATCCTAAAAATCCATCCATGAGGGATAACATCTCATGACCTATGATAAGGTCAACTAGTTGGTTGATGTTGGGTAAATGAAAGTCATCTTTGGGGCATAAAAATTTAAGGTATCAAAAATCCACACAAAGGTAGAGTCCCCAAGTGAGCTTGGTAATGAAAACAATATTAGAGACCCATTATTGGTAGTCAATGGGTTGGATAATGTTGATGGATAAAAGATGTTGAAGTTCTTCCTTGATGAGAAGAGTTATATGAGGGTGAATTTTGTGAAGATTTTATTGTACTATCTTAGCCTCTAGATGGGTAACAATGATATCCTAATAAGACCAACTAAATGTGATGCTTAAATCTTAAAGGAAGGATAATCATGTTGCTCATTTGAGTCTAAGGATTGGGCCAATTCAATGATATGAGGATTCTCTTAGGTTTCTATGTTAGCATCAATAGTTGATTTATTGAGCATGGTTTGCATTGACCATTTTTTGCTCAACAGGCCAAAATTTGGTCCCCTTTCGCCATTTCATTTTTTGATTTTAAATGAATATGTCCATTCTTATGGACTATATAGGATTTCTATAGACTCTGTAGGTCCATTTCTATGGAATCTATAGGTCCATTTCTACAGACTCTATAGGTCTATTTCTATGAACTCTACAGGTCCATTTCTATAGACTCTATAGGTCTATTTCTATGGACTTTGTAGGTCCATTTCTATGGACTCTATATGTCCATTTCTATGAACTCTATAGAGTTTCAATTTCTATAGACTCAACAATGAGGTTTTCTTTGGACTCTGTAGGTTAGTCTGTTGGCGCATGAAGGATCAGTTCAGAGAGTGCTGGGTTTTACAAGGCTTCTTCAGGCTCTTGTTTGAAGAATTTAACAAGGAAGGTTGGTAGTGTTGACCATTAAACTAGTTCAATGCGTTGGTTCAATTGGCCTTAGTTCAATCAGCCTTGGTTCATCGCTTGGTTCAATCACTTGGTTTAACCATTGGATTAGAAATTAATTTCAAGTGGCTTTAGGTTCAACATTTGGTTCAACCACTTAGTTCATCACTTGGTTCAATCAATGGGTTAAATGTTTGGTTCAATCACTCAGTTCATCAAATGGTTTAAAGGGCTTGGTTCAAAGGCTTAGCACGTAGTGTTGAACTGTTGAACCCATTCAGTGAATTGGTTCAAAGATTGGTTCAAGTGAATAGTTTAAAGGGCTCGACGTGCAGTGTTGAACCATTAAACTATTGAATAGTTGAACCATTTTTGGTTCAATAGGTTGGTTCAATGGGTTGGTTCAAGGGGACATCCCAAAGCTGAAGGGTAGGTGCCCTTGCGAAGGGCAGGGAGCATTTTAAAGGTAGCTGAAGGAGTTTAAAAGCACACAAAAAATTTGAAGGAATTCAGATAAGGTCATGAGCAAGAAGCCTAAAGGAAAAGAAATTTAGGAGAAAGGACACAAAGATTAGGATGATTCTTGCAAACTTTTTGTTTGCAGGAAAAGCCTGAAACAAAAAAACCTATAGAAAAAGCCTACAAAAAAGACTTGACAGATTTTGCCAAGGATGGTGATGTCCTGAAATCCATCAATTTCAAGGAGATAGACTAGCTGTTGGGTTTTTAATTTTAAGGTGATGGCTATGTGAATTTCAATTTTAAGGTAATGAAATAGTTGTTTGCTTTTGAATTACCTAAGTGCTAACCATGAAAAGATCCCAAGGAATGTAGTGACCTGCCAGAAGATCTCCCACGACAGCTGAAGGAGTAGAAAGAGACAAAACTAGGATGAGACAAGGCAAGAAATAGACAAAGCAATTCAAGTGGCAAAGAGAGGTGAGTTATTTCCTGATGGTCACCTAACAGTGCAACCTTATTTTCTCATTAATGTGGAATGCCAAAGTCAAAGCAGGAGCTGATAATCAGATGACTTCCTCTTCCCAAGGTTTAGAATGCACATGGGCCACTTGCCAAAGGAGTGCCAAAATATTTCCAACAAAGTGCCAAGTTCTTTTCCTCTTTCTATATATTATAAAAAATTCTCATTGGATAAGGATGGACTCTCTCAGCCTTAAGGAAAAACTCTGCCCAAAAATCTCTCGGGCTTGTAAGGCAGAGCTCTGCTAGTTTTTACCTTGAATCAGGACTTAGCATTTTTACCTCTATCTAGACTTGAACTTTAAAGTATAGGTCTATTTTCTCCTTTGTGTTATGTCATTGTATTCCATGCTTTCCACAGATCAATTATAGTATGTCTAGTGCATTGTGAAGTCTCCTTTCTGTAGGTCTGCCAGAAGTGTCTACAGGGGAGTGTAGGTGCCTGTGAATAGGTTGCCATAAGTGTGTCTAAGGACACCTCTAGTAGTTTCTTCCTCCCCTTCCATGGACCCCTAGATGACTATTGAAAAAGAACTTCCCACTTTAGATGAAGTGTATGGGTGCTTCCTTTTGGTGAAAAGTGTATATTCAGGTTGGGTGGGTCACATTTTCTGGTGTATCACCTTTTCATTTTTAGGCTTAGGTTCTATTTTCAGCATCTCTCTCCCCCTTTTCATCCCCCCCTTTTTTCATTTTATTTATTAGTAGTAGGAGAAACTAGGGCCTAAAAGATACATTAGAGGGAGATAGCCCTCATCTAGAGACTCTCCCCTCTAGCTTCGTTGGTCCCACAAACGAGACGGGAGTTTCCATTGTTGCGTGTGGAAAGGCAGGAGCTCGACCTCCTACCCAAGGTGCAATCCACTTAATCAATAGTTTGGTTTTCAAAAGGGAAGGATTTATCGATGGGAGAGCCTCTTACACCAAGGTATGTGAGGATAGAATTATCATCTTAGCACTGAATGGTATAGATGTTGGGTGAATCATGGTTGATCATTTTAGGGTGGATGAGATGAAAGGTTTTAGTTTGGCCACTATGTTGATAGGTTAGTGGGCCTAAACTAATGGTACTGATCAAAAAAAAGTTGGATGGGATGATGTCAGAGTCTTTAAATGGAGTTGATAAAGGTAGAGGTTATTCAAATTGGAAAATTGAGGCTGATAGGGGTATAATTTCTTCAATTGGGATTGGTGTGTTAGAGATTCTCCAAATGGGAGAGATGGGATTAGTGAGGTTAGAGGTTCATCGATAGTGGTGAGAATTGGTTTTGGTGGTATGGGTTATTCTAGGGGAATGTATACCAATCCAAATAAATCATGAGGTTTTTGTGTTTTGATGATGGGAAGCTCATGAGGCCCTTATTCATAGAGTCTAAAACTAAACCCCTTCCAAGTGCACTAATGAACGTATGTCTAGGAAAAGGTCAAATTGCTAAGATAAGAAAAGTTTAAAGTGAATGGCTAGATATAAGGCATGGTTATGGGATAAAGGAGTGGATTATCAAGTGTGCCATAAATAAAATAATTTTTATTATTGGAAAGGCCAAGGGAGACAAGGGTATTGATATTGGGATCATAAAATGAATCATTTTGGAGATTCCCAAATTTGTGAGGAGAAGGGAAAGCATCCAAAGCTAGGAGTCAATATTCCCCACATGTGAGACATTGAATTGTGGATTGTAAGGGGTTTTCAATTAGTATCTAATATAAAGTGATGGTTAAACTAGTGGACACTTCATCATAATTTTAGACATAAGTGTTGGTGGGGAGGGTTGATGTAGTGGTTTGGTTAAAGGTTAGTTGTGGAGGGGAAGAAGGTGGAATGAGGACATCATTGGGCTGATATGTCATATTAAAAGAAGTGAAAGGACTTGGATCAGGTTTGATTGTAATAACTTGTCCCTCATGTTCAAATTTGATACATCGATGAAGGGTAGAAGGAATGCAACACATGGCTTGGATCCAAGGGTGATCATGTAACACATTATATTAAAACTCACCCTCTATGATATAAAAAAATTCAAGAATAGTTTGAGGCCTCAAATAGATATGGAGAACAATTATTCCTAGGGTGGCAGCCAAGGTATCCCTGAATGATCAGAGAACTAACGAGATTTCAGACATGATGTTTTAAGGTAGTTGAAGTTGATTGTAAACATGGGAGGAGATGATAGTGATACTCACTCCCCCATCAATCATGACTCTTTTAACAAGTGTCTGATTGATGGATGTGGTGATGAAAAGAGGGGGACTAGGGTCTTCACTATGATATGGTAGAATTTATGATTCTTGAAATGTGACCATTAAAGCATGTTAGATGGCTCAAATCAAAGATGATTATAGAATGAAGTTCTTTGATTAAATCTTGATGATGTTGAGGTGAGGTGATAATTAAGTCATAAAGGCTCATTTTGACTAGCATTTGGTGAAGTTGTTTTAATACCCCAAGTGTTGGATAAATGGAGATGCATTGGAAGAACAAGGGGCTCCCAAAATGGAGACTTTGGTCTTGGGTGGTTGTGAGTGTGAAGTTGAAGGTGAAGGTGTAGTTTTTTAGGTGTGGTTGTTTGGTTGGGGAGTTGAAGTATAAGAACATGGAGTGGAAACATTGGCCTTACCCTTTTAATTTTATTAGATGGCTTTACCTATATCCCTTTATTAAGCTTTTGACTGAGTCACCATATGAATCGTATTGATAAGGGGGATGGTTTCTTTCTTTATTTACTTTTCTTCACTCCTTGGCAGAAGTAAGTGGATGATTGATAGGTGGATTGAATAGGTAGTATAAGAGGGAAGGGACTTATAGAAGATTAATCTAGTAGATCATCTTCCTCTAAAAGGCCATGAACAATAGATTGAAGGGATTTACATTTTTCTGTATCATGCTCAGGGGTCCTATGATAAAGGCAAATCAAACTATCCTTAAACGAGGTTGGATTTTGGTGAGTGGGGTCAAAAGGCTTGATTGGTGGTAAGATAATGATAGAGGTTTTCAATAGTCTTTACAAAATGGTTATATAAGATTCCAACAAAGATTTAAAAGGTGGTGAAGTTTTAACTCTAGTTGTAGGGATCTTATGGGGTAAATTTTTTTGGATAGGAGGTGTGCTTGGTGGAGTGAGTTTGGTTGGTGGTTTAGGAAGAATTGGATTAGTTGTAATAGGTTTAGGAATTTAAGGTCTAGATGATGAGGGTTTAATGGATGGGAAAGTGGATGGATAAAGGTTTGTAAAGAATGATAATGAATTAGAGGGTTAGGTTGTTATAGGCAGAGAAAGGGGAGATGGTTTTTTGGAGGAAGAGTAGGTAATGGGAATGGTGGAAGGATGTGGTACCAAAATAGAGGGTAAAGGTGAAGGAGGTGGTATAGGCCTAACCTGAGGTTGTGGCCTAGGAAACCTTCCCTTTTTAATAGGTTTAATTAGATTTGGCTTTGATTGGGTTGATACAGTTAAATCTAATCTGAATGGAGAGTGAGCAAGATTAGGCATGGGAAGGATCCATAAATTTATTTATGGTTTGATGAAAGAAGCATAGGTTGGTTTGATAATTTTAGGTGAGGTAAGGTTAGATGGTTTACTAGTGATCTTAAGAGGGGTAGTTAGTGGAGTTATAGCAACAGGATCGAGGGTATACTTAAGTGAGGTGGAAGGTTTAGATTTACTTTAATATGGGAGTTCAAGCTGATGATAAGAGGTGGCTCTATAAAATTTAGGTTAGGAGGTAAATTCCAAACTTTGAATGAGCTAGGAATAACGTTTATAAATGGGTATTTTTCTATGATCATTGGTTTCAAAGCACAAGCCCTTTGAGGATGAAGGAGTGGTTTTAATGTTGTTATCTTTGGTGGAAGGTTTTAAAGGTGATGATTGGGTAGATGAGGGTAAGGTTTCTCCATAAATAGTTTCCAAGGGTGGTATAAATGGTTTTATAATAGGATTGGTGGGGGTAATGATTTTAGATGGAAGGGTGGGCATTGTTTCTTCTTGGGTTTGGTTATCAAATGAAGTAGGTGGTGTTTCTACTTGGATTAGATGGGTGGATGAAATGGTAGATGAAATGGTTATCTCCTTGGGTATTTACACCATAGGAGAGGTGGATGGAGCTATGGTTTCATCCAAGAAAGTGAAAAGGGTAGATACTTCCTCCATTTGGGCACTTGGATAAATAGGTGATGGTGGATTATTTTCCTCTATTTGGGTGATAAAGGTGATGAACTTTTCATCAATGGGCACTTTAATGATGACATTAATTACATGTGCCTCATGTGATTTGGAGTATTTGGCTTGGTTTTTATGGTGTTGGGTTTAGGGTGGATGATTTGGGAATGGTTTTTAGAAAATATCAAGATATTGGTTGGAAGGAGAATTTGGGTTATCAAACACAAGCTCCCCATTATCAATTAGGTCCTAGATAATGTTATTAAAGGTATTGCATCTATTAGTACCATGTATAATAACCTAATGATAAGCATGATGATCATTCTCATTATACCACCCAAGAAGGGGATCATAAGTATTGAATTGTTAAGGGGGATTGATGGGTAGAAGTTGGATTAGATTATATTTAAGTAATTTTTCCAAGATTGATGCATAAGACTCCCCATTCAGGGTAAATGGTTTTGAAGGAGCCTAGTTTTGGGTATGATTTTGGTGATGAGAAGGATTTTTAGTTTGATGTGTTTGGTTAATAGTTGGAAGAGGCATGGTTTTGAGAACAATTGAATGTGTTGATGTTTTTTATTTATAATTGGTTGGGTTCATGGTTTTGGTGTTGGATGAGTTAGTGGATTTGAAACTAGAATTTTTATTTCAAAGCTTTAACTTCCCTCCATCATTAGCACAATTTTCTAATTTGTGAGCCATATTTTAATGCTTCATTAAAGGTCCTAAAGTTTTGGACTTGGAAATTTGGATAAATGTGCTTGGCACACCATTAAGAAAATAATTCAATCAATTTGGGTTGGGGTAATGTGAAGGTAAGTGGATTGTTGAGGCCCCTCCATCTAGCAATGAAATCAACAATGGATTCATCTTCAAATTATTTTATGGAGTATAGGTCAATAAAGGAGACCTTTTTAGATATGTTTATTGAAAAGTGTTCAAAAAAGGTTTGTACCAATTGAGATAAATAAATGATAGAATGAGTGGCAAGGGCACTATACCAGTCAAGGGTAGATCTAGATAATGACATGGGAAAGGTTTGAAGGAGGAGAGAATAATTATAAGTGATTAAGTAACAAGCATGATGAAAATATCTTAGGTGCTACTAAGGATCCTCTTTACCTTAGAATTTATAAAATTTGGTAAATTCCCATTGATGAGGGTAAGCGTGAATGGGCACAGATAGATGGATAGGTTCATCACAAATTAGGTCATAAGATAAAAGATTAGTTAAGGTGGAGATGGATGACTCCAAACTAGTCATATTTTCCATTAGAATTTTGTTTAGATGAGGTTGAGGTTAGGAATCCATATAATTAAGAGGTATATTTTGTTAGGGTTAGGTTCTAACAATGTATGAATAGGCAACAGATGGTGTTGAAGAAGCCACATATTGATAAGTAATGCCAAGTGGTTGAAATGGTGGCACATAAGAACTACTTGGTATGAAATCTTGGGTTGAAGGAGGCATGTACTCTTGTGGTTAAGGGATATATTGGTAATTTGTCATGGTACTTGTTGAGAAAAAGATGTGGTTGGTATGGTTAAGGTAGGAAAAAGTTGGGAAAGTTGAGGTTGGGCAATTACTCTAGTGCTAACTGGGGGAAGGTTTTAAGGTATTGAGAGTACTAAGATTTGAAGTGGGATTGTGGCTAAGGGAATGGTTGAAATCAAAGGGAAGATAAAATATAGAATGGAAGATAATGCATCAGTGGATGGGGTATAGGTATTAAATGGAAAGGTTAAACCCACATAGAGTGTGATAGGAGGTGTTTGATTGGGCATGGAAGATTGGTTTGAGTTTGGGTAGATGGGGTGTTGGAAGAGGCCTGGGTCAATGGTTGGGTTGAAGTTGTACCTACCATAAGGTGAGATGATATGCCAAGAGAAAGATAAAAATAAAAAATAGAAATAGGTGGGGTACAATGAGGTAATGTTGTAAATCCATTAGATTATTATTGAGGGAGGAATTAAAGTCTAGATCTCCTCTAGATATGATTAGGATTTTGGAAGGATAATGTGGTGGAGGAGAATGGTGAGGTGAAGCATGAGGATATTTGTCAACATCTAAGGTATAATCCATAAATGAAGAAGAATGGGTAGTTGGTTATTTAATTTCTTAGTTGTTGTTTGGTTGAAACCATACAAGAAAATATGGAATGTTATTGTGACACTTACACCTCAAACAAAGAGCAAAATCAAAAATTTCAAAGCAATCAATACACACACTAAGAAGTGCATTGTATCCTTAGGTTTTCTTTTAAATCACTTTTGGATTATGGCTTAAAGGGTGTGATAAGGGAGGTTGGATTGAAAAATGGGTACTAAAGTGGAATTCTATAAATAGTTTTAGGTTGTTTAGGTGCTCAAAAGGAAGATCTATGTTGAAATTTAGTATGTGGTTTGGTGTTCAGATATTTCTTCCCTCACTTCATGATCCCACAGCTAGTGCAGGTGCTTAGCTAATATATATTGAGTCTAGAGTTTATACTCAACTAGATATATGAGTTCGTTCTCCCCTTAATGGTGAAATCCAAGTGGGATAGCTAGGAGGGGGTAAGGTTGCATCTAGGTGATGAAATCCTGGTTGGTTCTTGTCTCAAGTATTATTTTGATGTGTAAATTATTTTATGGTTTGGTTTTTTGTTTGATAACAAGTGTGAATGATATGATAAGATTATTTTGCCTCCAAAGTTGCTACATGAACTAAAATCAGAAAGAAATCAATGAATTTCAATAGTTCATTTTTAAGCCCAAAAAAAAATAATTTCATTAAATGAGTAAACAATTAAGGAATAAATGGAACTAGGTACCATTAGGCATGCCAAAATGTTTCTCTCTATTTTCTACTTTTTTATAAATATGAAAAGAAGAAACTATCAATAAGGGTAATGGTTATGAGAACCTAGTATAAAATGTGAACATGATATAGATGATGGTGGTTACTCCTCTTTGGATAGGAATGAATAACCTACAATAAGAAAACACTCAGAAAACTTGTTTGTTAGATAAGTAGCAAAGTATATTGCCTAGCATGAGCTAGGTCCTAGAAGTGAAAGCTTCCTAGGAGGTTGTCAATCCATCTTCTTTGGATACTTAAATTGAAATGATAAATTGAAATATTATTTCATTAAATGACATCAAATCTGAAATTAAATACAATTAAGATAGATTCTTCGCTAAGAAAATGACTAAATAAAGTAAACGCTAAAAGGCTAGTCAGGACACGGTTATGGTTTTAGTTTAGAAAATAGTCAAAAGGGAAAGATGGTTTAGTTGAGGTTGATAAATGATTGAAATGATCAATAAGGTGATGTTCAAGAAGATATAAGGTAAAAGGGTAAAAGGGATAAATGGTCAAGTTGGTAAATGACCAAGAGGCAAAAGAGGTACAGAGGGTGAATTATGGTAAAGAGGTAAAAAGGGTCAAGTGGGTAAATATGGCTAAGGAAATAAATGAAGTAAGTGAAAAATGGTAAAAGTAAGAGGTGAAGGTGAAAGGTATGGAGGTCAAGAGAGAAGAGGCCAAAGGAGATAATAAGTTGAAATGAAATAAACAAACAAGGTTACCTTTGAGATGGTTGTCGATGATGGTGTTATTAATGATATTATTGATGAAATATTGTAGTGATTTTGGTAGAGATTCAATTATTTTAATATTTTATCCTCAAAGATGAGGATGAACACCTTCTGAAGTGGATAACCTCCTCCAAAAACCTATAATAAAATGTTAATAAAAAAATACTAATTTTCCACTTTCCAACTTAATCCTAGGTAAAAGAAAGGGTGGATTTATAGCATATGTTGTGGAGAGTCATGCCAAAAGAGGAACAATAAATGTATGGAACCATTTTACATGTGGTGGATGAATTAGTCAAAATGAGGTGGGTGGAGATTCCCATTTGGGTTGGTGAGTGTCCCACTTGGGTTAAGAAGTAAAAAATGAGTGCCCTTTGTCTTAAAGAGGTAGGTATCTTATATTGGAGGTTAATTTCATGTAAAATACATGTTGAATAATGGTCCCTTGAGGGGAAATTAACCATATTTCAAGGGGTGGCCTTGTGATGCATAAATGAGGTCATCAAGCACTTTGGGAAGGGTGTTAGGTGGGGTATGATGTCCTACATCAAGCTACATCACTTTTAAGCCATGTCACTTGCCATATCACCTAAAAAATAACCTTCCATGTCACTTGGCATGTCACATGCCATGTCACTTGCTATGTCACATGCCATGACACTTACCATGTCATCATGAATAGTGATAGTGGGTCCCATAATGAATAATACCTTTGAAAAGTAATTTTAAATAGTATTATGTGACCAAGAAAATAGTGATTTAGTTGGGTTAAGATGATTTTTTTAAGGTTTAAGAAGGTTCAAGGGGTATTTAGGGGATCCTAAGGAACTTAGTCATTAAAAACTACAAGTGCATCATTTTGTAGTGTTTATAGGAGTACATCAGACCTCATAATTGCCTTGGTCAAGGAATGTGAAATTAGACACAAGAAATCTAGCACCTACCATTCTAAATCAAATGGTAATATATAAGTGAAAAAATGAGAATTGAAAAATATCCTCACTAAGACTATCATTTGGCATAGAAAGGATTGGTCAACTCATTTTTTAGAAGTAGTTTAGGCTTATAGAATCACCTAAAAAACTACAACTAGTTTCACTCCACATGAACTAGTTTATGGTAAAAATCCTATTCTTCCCATTGAGTTTGACCATAAGACATTAAGGACACCAATTGATTTGGGCTTAGATATTTCCCAAGCTTAACAAGACAAGATCATGTGGCTAAATGAACTTGATGAACTAAGAAAGGAAGTAATTTATCATACTAAAATAGTGCAAAGACAATGTGTAAGATGGCATGATAGTAACATCAAGACTAATAATTTCAAACCTAGAGACTAAACACTCCTTTTTTAATATAAATACAAGGACCATAAATGAATTCTACAATATGAATGTGTTGGTACTTATGAGATCAAACATTATTTGACAATAGAGCTATAAATTTCATGACCATTGACTCTATTCAGTTTCAAGTGCTTGTTAATGGCCACATGATCAAGCTATACAAGAAACCATTCTTCAAGGAAATTCTCACTTGCCAACTTCTTAAAGAATAACATCCATTTATTCTTCATGAATCAAATAAACCTATTCTTTTAGCCAAAGTGTATTTCTATCAACCCTTCTCTAATATTTTCTAAGAGTAATAAAGCTTCCTATAGTTAAAAACAAGTCATTCATAATGTTTTGGTTTAGGATAAATAAAATACCTTTCTCTATATTATTATGATTTTAGTTGATTTGGGACCAAAAAATTTAAAAAAAGAAAAAGAAAAATAAAAAAAATTAGTAATGAAAACCTTCAAATGTTGATGACAGATGTTGTCTCAGAAAACTAGGTCATTGGTTGATTGACGTTCGTTAAAAAAATGTGAAAAAGGAAAAAGCCACTACTATAGTAAAAATGTTTTGTTTTCACTTTTGTTTCTTTAAAATTCATTCCCTTAGATCAAAAATACATTTTCATTCTTTCTATAGATGATAAACTTGTCACTATAGGTGAGAAACTTGCTACTACAAGATACAACTTGTTATTACAAGACAACACTTACTACTACAGGAAACATGTCTTGTTACAGGATGTCTTCCTACATTCCATTCTCTATCATGAATTTATCCCACTAAAACACTAGAATCACTTTGAAATGTCATTGGTACATTTATGAAAGGTATTTTTATAAGTAATACTATAATTATTCTATATTTATTTCATGTAATGCATTTTAATTATTTATAAAAGTGATGGGACTTAATGCTATCAATGTGCCATTATATCATCTCCATATCATTCTCACTTACCATCTCCTTCATTGATTTAACCATTGATACAACTACTACTACCACCCCTTACTCTTACCATGAGTTTTTTTATGTATGTCAGCTTCATCCCTCAAGGAAAAGTGACAAATTAAGCTGGGGAGGAGATTTTCCATTAATTCAAAAGGATTATTTCACCTTTTAAGTGAAATGTCACAAATCATTCTACCATAGCCAAAACCTTTACTACAAGTACATAGAGCTAGAACTCACATAATATGAGAGGTGATTTATTGAAATATGAACCACTTGATATCACCCCCTTGACTAACAACCCAAAAATCTTGGCCTTGTTTTAGAATATAGGATGGGTGAAGTATTTCAAGAAAATATAGGCCCTGGATGAAGGAATTGGCAAGGAATTTTTTTGTACATTACATAATATCTTGGCAATGGTAAAAGGGATGGAAGTAAATCTGATAGAAATAACCATCAGTAGATAAATAGGACTACGAAGAACAATGGAGGAATGATAAGACAAATTTGATGTTAAGGCTGAAAGATGAAAGTTTATTAGATTAAATGAATAATTAAAAACCTCAGATCAGGGAACTATAAGGTTATCTCTACCAAGAAGATGGGCTATGTTTGATGAGTTTATCTCTAAATATTCTATCTTTGAAGGAAGGTATTCTATGCTACATGGCTTACACTTCAAGTTCCTGAATCATTTACTACATGGATTAGAGATAAACATTCCCAAATTTTTTATTCACTTAATCACCAAAATGTTGGAGGCTTTTAAAAAAGGTTATTCTAAAGATATTTCCCATCATTGTCTCATCCAGTTACTTGTTCAATTCTATTTTCAAATAACTAGACACAACATTAGTTGGGAAGAATTTCTCCAAGTATCAAAAAGTGAAGAGAGTGATAGAAAAGGAAATGAACTGGAAGAAGAATTGGAGGTTAAAGAACAAAGATCGAAATCAACCCTCCTTATAAAACCAAAAGAACCTATAGTAGAAAACCATCCTATAGTCACTTAAGAGCCTACAAAAGAGGCTATTCCTACAACTATAGAAGAACATGTAGTAAGTACTAAAGATAGGACTTCCAGAGGTAGGGATCCAAATGGAAGAGGAAGAAACTCATTCTCTAGCCTGATTTAGACGAGTCTAAAGAGGAACTTCCACCTTCTTCCAAGAAGACCAAGGTAACCCAAACTCCTCATAGATATTATAGATTTAGGAAAAAAATGAGAACTAAACCTTCTTCTATTATTAAAATAAATGAAGAATCTAGGGAAGAATGGATTGTTATTAATAATGAATATCTAGAGACTGAGACAAAAATGGAAGAATATTTTCTAGTATTTTATCAAGAAGAAGCATAATAATTTGAGAATAATTTTGAATAATTCCATGAGGAGCCAATGTAGGAAGAAGTAGAACAAGTTGAGCATAGTCTTGAATAAATGCATGAGGAAGAAGAATAAGTTGAACATAATTGTGAAGAATTGTACGAGGAACCAGTAAAGGAAGAAGTAGAACATGATATGTATTAAGAACCCATGTAAGAACAAACTAAACAATTGGATAAGCTTAATAAACAAATGGAAATTTTTTCTCTTGAGTAGGTCCTATAATAAATTGAAAAACCGAGGAAGCAACTATAATATTGAATGGTGGAGGTCTGGATGTACTTATTATAGTAGTTTTTCAGCTATAGCCCTCAGTCAAATATCATCTTATAGCTAACATTCCACAACCTTATATAGAGGTTAATCAAAAAGAGGAACATAAAGCTACCCCTAAGGTTAGGTATCATTCCTATTTTACAATATCTTCTAAACTATTGAATTGGATGGATAATCAATTTGAATCTCTGAAGGAACTAAGGAAATAAAATAGGAAATGTAAAGAGGAAAATAAGTTGAAGGAAGAGAGAATCACCAAAATAAAATAGGAATTCGAGGACATGGTTGGTTTAACCCAAGAACTCCTTGATTACAGGTCTCGTGCAAAAGTTTATTCAATTTATTTTGAAGAACAATGGCACAAGTTTTTATATATGAGAATTTATTATGATATGCCCCATGGATTTATTGATCCACTTTCCTTATTTTCTATATATAAGGTAAGTTCTCAAAAAGAACTATCATAATTATGTGAGTACTACCTGCACAATTATGATATTCCTTATGATAGGGAATGGAATCCTAATCTATATGTTGGAGATGTCCAAATGTAAGAATTTTCATCATATTTTTTGAATGACTAGAGAAGAGGAAGATAAATAATAGAATATAGGAAAAAGGAAAACAAAATATAGTTACTTATCAGGAGTGAATCAATGGCCCTTAATGTTATATTTGATAAATGGGATGATATCATGTTAAAGAAGGAAGTCATAACTTGGTTTGGAAAGAAATGTGATGAGGTCCAAGATTTTTATTTAGGATTAAGAACTTTTTTTGGTCCTGTTCCAAGAGTATCATGCACTGAATGATGGAATGATCTCACCATAAAAATGAGAAATAGAGAGTCTTATTCCCCTTTTAATTTAAATACAATATTTATTAGGACCACAAAATACATTCTTCTTATAAGTGACATGGGATTGCAATTTATGAACCTAAAGTTCAAGCCACCCCTATTATAGTATCATGTTCTTAAATAATACGATAATACTCCATTGGATGAATTTAGAGAAGTCAAAATTTGTAAACTATTTGAATAGAGGTGAGGATTCTATGCTCACCTTTCTAGTGGTGCCATTGATCCTATGGATTTTGGATTTCTTTGTGAATTGGGAATGGATAAGTATGGTGCTTGAGGTTAAGAAAGATCTTAAGTTGGGGGGTGTGATGATCCCCATAAATGTCCTATTATTATTTCCATATATTTTACTCATCATGCTTGATTACCATGCTTTTGAACACTTTCATATATCAGTTTCCTACTTTCATAAACCATATAACATTATGTTTTCAAACTTTTTTGAATAGTTAGAATTATGTATTGGTATTAAATATATGATGGTTGTCTATTGCTTTAGGATGTTTTTAATATAAATGTGTTTTGAATAAATAGGTTTATAACATGGAGCATCCTACAACAAAAGGAATCTCATTACACAAACCATCTTATAGCCACTGTGTGACCAAAAACATAGATGAATAGGTTTTGATTCTCTTCCAACCCACTCATAGAAATTACTCTAACCTCTATGGATATCAACAATAAAGAAATTAAAGAACAAAATAGCCTTGTTTATATTGTAGTAAAGTCACAAGATTCACATGATGGATGTCTTTAGTGAAAGGAATAAATTTTGGTTATCCTAATTTGAATGTATCTTAAAATATAATGTATATATTATTTTTCATAAAAAATATCCTCTGTGGTGTACAGATAGGTAGTAGTAGAGTTGAGAGATATATAAAATAGTATATGTTGAATATAGAATGTAAAAAGTACATTATGTTAAGTGATTATTATTGCAACTTCATGAAACAATTAGTTTTTATACTTTTGATTAATATGAGTGTGATATTTTGATTTTAATCTATTATTTTAAGAGGAAGGGTTAAAGCTAGAGTTGGAAGGAAGACGGTCCCCCTTTAAAAGGCTACAACAACAATCCAACCCATTCATTTAGGTAACCATGTTATTTGATTTCCTTAAACATTATGTGTGTTTCATTTCTAAATTCAGTGATTTACATTCTTGTTTAATATTTGTTTAATGAATATTCTTTGCATAAGCATTTATTTTACCTACTTTTTTATGTTTCATTTCAATAATTTCATTTACTACACTACAACATCTTAGATACAATTAGTAGAATGTCAAAATAGAGATTGAGTGTGCACATATAGTGACATCATCCTATCAAGTCTATGTCCCTAGGTTGACATTAAAATTAGGTAGAAGTTACAAATCCATAGTTACTCTCTTTTCTCATATTGATCAAGAGAACTATATTTGATTATGAATTAGCTACTAGTCAATGGTCTCATGGGAAGAGACAATCTATGTTGAGTCTTTTAGAACCTCTAATTGAAGTCAAGCATTATTTCCTTAGGGGATATTTAGGTCACATTGAGTTGATGTATAAGTGAAGTGTGGTCACTTTCATCTTCAAATATTTATGTTAACAACACTCCAAATTCATCCAGTGTTATGATGAAACCAAAAGGCAAAGTCCTATACCAATCAAGTATTTACCCTCTAATGAACATGGTAAAGAGTCTAATGGTAATGTTGACCTTAGTGAAATTATGAAAATTACAAAATTTGGATATATCAGTGATGTGTTCAATAGGATTAACATGGACTTCACCATTGAATGTAGGAACACTCTTTTTAGCATTAGGAGGAATGTCATCATAAACATCAAGATGAATTGGATTTTTAGTATTAAAGGTAGGGAAGGCATGTTCCCTAACCATGTTTTCTTCAAGATCTTCCTTAATCTATTGGTATTATTTTATAAAAAAAATACTCTTGCTCTTCAAAGGGTAGAATATGTGGATGGTGTTTAAATTTAAGAGGAAGTTTAGGTTGAATAAGTGGATTAATAGGATTGAAAACTCTACTATAAGATGACCTAGTATGGACCATGAAGTATGAGCTCAAATATATGACAAAAAATGGTCTAAAACCATATGGAGTTGCCAAATTTTGAGTATCACAACAATATGAATCTAATGTTATCAAGACCAATATTCACCTTGACAAGTTGTCTTTAGGATAATGGGTCCCAACAAGCATGCCAAAATTATTGTCACCAAATCCTTCACCTTAAAGGAGGTTTTTCAGGCCTACTCTAATATTTTGTAAATATTGCAATACTTATAGGTATGTGGGTTTACTTATAGTAGAATTAGACATCTAGCTTTAAGGTCTAGATCACTAAATTGATCTTGAAGTGATTATCACCTAAACTATTTGATTACTTGTGGAAAAATGGATATAATTATGGATGAAATAAATATACTCAATGGGGTGATACACGATGAATATATATACTATGATATCATACTCCTTTCACTAGTAATAAGACTTACAAACTAGCTTCCAAGTACTAAGGTGTTGTAACATTAGTATTTCAATATAGAGATGATATGCATGAGATAAATCATGGTAAGTAGACCAAATATCATAGTGTTAAATATAGGTAAATTTTCACACTTTAATGGATCTAAACACATAGATATACTCTATGTACTAGACATGAAAGGATAAGGAAAAACAAGGATAGAATCGCTATACCTCACCATTCATCACTTTGCACACTTTAAAAATATGTTTTTGAACTTAAAAAAATTACTTATATTATTCAAAGGAAACTTAAAACATTAAAACAAGAGGGATTTTCCATACATTGATGTGTGATTATATAACAAGAGCCAAAATGGTTAGACTTATAGAATTTGAGAGAGGAGAGAGAAGAATGAAATCCAAGAGTCACAAGAATAAGTGTCAAGATGAGATGAGTTATGTTCCTCGGATAATGGAGTATGGAAAAAAGCATTCAAATCTATATGGATAAATATATCTCCAAGCATGAAAATCTCCTCAAATCTAGCATAGGACTCTTCAACTTCTTATCTAGAAACTACCTTCGTCATTTGGCCTTCCATGAATTCTCTAAAGTAGAATTGATATAAATTAAATTATTAAAATATGATGGGGGGTTATAAATAGGATAAAAAATGCATTGGATGTGTCCCTAATCATCAATATTCTTTTGGATAAGTGTTCTCACTACCTACAATCATAATCACCCTTCTTTCATTCATGCTTAACATTTGGCACCAGGGTGTGCTTTAGTTTCTCAAACCAATCTATACAATGGGTGATGTAACACTTTTAAAGATTCCTCATGACCTTAGATTCATCAATCATACCTTAAAAACCATCCCAATTAGAGTTATCACCTTCTCACTTGGTGATCACTCTTCATTTGCTATGTCATTTTGGACTGGTTAAAGTGGAGGTGTTATCTTGGATACTTGTGAGCTCTTCTAGAGTAATAAATGTATATGAGGAGATATATTATGTCTCATTATTCCTCCAAAATTGAAACTCATACTTTGAAACTCTTTTGTACTTTAAAAACATAAAAAACTATCAATAAAATCTAATGTTTACCCTATTCATAAATGTACGGTAGAATCTAAATTGATGGGAATAAGCCTAGTGGATTCCTTTTCAAGATAAATTCATCTCAAAAATCAAACAATCCCTCTCATATTCATTTCCTTCATCTTTCCCATTGGGTCATTATCAAGGGCTTTAGAGGGGTTATAGTAGTTTTAACCTTTAAGGATTGTTCATAAAGTTTTGACGTTGAACTCATGAATAAATACCACTCAATTCTTATTTGGGACCTTCTCTAGCATATCCTTTCTTCTTGAGCTTCAATTCTAAGAATCCATATAGTTGAAAGCTTCCAAACTTGGTCTCTTGAGTCATTTCCTTCATTTTGTTTAGGATGTCATGTTCTTAAGCCAAGAAATGGCTCCTCAATGACCTTATCTACATTCTAGAGTCTTTTACATACCTTATAACTTCCTATGAGCATGTTATAATTATTTTTAATGCTTAATTAGTGTTATAAATTATATTATATGCCCTTTAACAATTAGGCCTAGTCAAGACCTAATAGGTTTGCCTATACCTTTGTGAGTTTGGGCCATTGTGTTTGGTTTCTAACAACTCTAGAGACTTATCCATGTTTATTTATGTCTAAAAAATCTCTTTATACCTCCTTAAAAGGATATAAAACTTCCCAACTCACTTTCTCATCATATCTTACTAAACCTATAGGGTTTTGTGAATCTTGGAGTGTCCTCTATATGAAATAGAATAAAGGGCATAACCCCTATTTCCTTAGGCATAAAACGTATATGAGGATCCTAAATAGTTCTTAGGACAATTTTTATGAAATTTCAAGGTTTTTTCATATCAATAGTTCCTCTAAACATCTCAAAAACTAAGACTTCTATGTGACTCACTAACTATAGGGTTTTGTACTGACTACAGGTGACCCATAAAAATTAGATCTTACTCTCTTTCCATTATATAAGAGTCTAATGAAGTGTAAATAACCAATATGGAAGTACTATAATAATATTTATCATTGAATATTTTCCAAATCATTTAAGGTATAGCTTCTATTTAGATAGGTCTAGACTATAGATTATCTATATATTGTGCTTCTCTTTAGAAAAGCGATACATGTAGGTGTACACTATATAGTTAGGTCTTCTATTATATATTTAATCCTTACTTACGTGATTTAGTATCACTTAAAACTAATTTTAACTCACTTTGTTCTTAAATACATGTGATAAGACCAAAATGTCATATGTTAATGCATTGTCCTTCTATAGTTGACTGTAGGTGACCATTTTGAGGCAAACATACACCTGGAGGTGATTATTTATGGTTTAGTCTTAGTATAACATGACTTAGACTCTTATATAGGTATTTAAGATACATTATTAGTTAATCATATCCATAATATGCATTGAATTCAATCAATAGTTAGACTATCAAACTCTAACATGTTTCATTCTACAATCAATTATAGATGCCCATCCTAAAGGAAACATAGATACTGTGGGTGGTAGTTTAAATGTAAACCTTTAATAACAACTTATTTGGATTTAATTTGAGATATTAGTACCAAAATAATGTAAAATGAGTCATTTTTATGCAAAATATATATTTATGAGTTTTTATATCATTCAAAAGCTATTTAGGCTCAAGTTAATGTAGATAACACTTTTAGACTTTAATGAATCATTGTTTGAGTTTTAAGTCCTCCTAAATTAATCTCTCATATTAAAACATTTATGATATCTTACAAGGTGTCACTCCTATATGTGGGATACATAATGAAATCACTTAGAACTATCTATACCTCATGTATTTCACTATAGGAGGATCAAAAGAATGGTAAAAGCCCTATTTTAGAAATATTAAGGGAATATGTCTTTATACTCAGTCTCTCCAATCATGAAACATGCTTCAAGTTTGCCTATCACTATATGGATCCAAAATTATTTTTAGGAAATTATCCAAATTTTAAACATCTTATAAAGGTTTAAAACATGTTCAAACTCCTTCATTAAAAGCCTTTAAGCCTCTATGAGAGCCACTTGTGGTTGTAATTGTAGGATATAGGGCAGGGAATATAAGACATGAGAAATATGCATAGTGGGTGGCCTTAAAATAAACACTATACCTATTATAAATATTAAATTTTATCCTTTTCACCTTAAAGGGCATCAAATAGGTCAAGTTTTTTATTCTAACATGTTTATATCCTGCAGGGCACCTGTAGGTGTCCACTAATGGTGTAGAACTATGTGTGTAAATTGAATAGGTTATCAAAGTAAAACATATGATATTTTAATAGCTCAAATTAATTTATCATGTCATAATAAGGTGTAAAAACTATTATAACTCTTCACTACATCTCCATGAATGTGCTTAAGACCTTCATATAGCATGACTATAGTTGGATACTTGTAATAAATTGAATATGTGAAATAGGATTGTAAATTCATAAAATATCTCATTTTAGAATAATATTAAAAATTAATGGTGGTGGATATTAATTTAAATTCATTAAATATAACATCTCACATTCATTTGAAACCATTGTAAGAATAAGGACCTATGCACATGGTGAAATATCTAGAACTTAGCAATAATGCACTCAACCTGCAACATAAGAAGTTTGTCTCATAGACACACATCCAAAAATTATGGAAAACATAAATAAATTAATTAAACATCCTATGTAAACAATTAAAACAAGTGGTATATGGACAATCTCATATAAGGAGAAAACCTATAGGGTATAGGGATTAGTATACAAAATGAGACAATCAACTTCTAAAGGGTGATTCATAAATCATAGGAAAAAAATAATTAAACTCATATAATTAATGTGAATTATACCAAGTGTAATAATTCCCATCAATATAATTTGACTTAAAACCTCACCTAATGGTTGTACCATGAAGAAACTTGTTGACTAGTTTTACATGTCTGGAAGAGTGATGAAGCAATAGAATGATTTTGATCTATTTTTGAGAGTTCAAAAGTATAAAAAATTTATAAATCAATTAAATTAATCTTAAAATTTATTACACAAGCTTTACACATGTGCCACACTCCTTTAGAGGCCGTACAACTAACAAAACTCCCTTTATTTCAACTATTTTCTTGATTTTAGCTAGGAACCTATAATTTTTTTAGTTATTAATAACATGAATAATATGATATTAAATATTTGGATTTAAAGGAAATTTTGGAACACTTTTATACCAATTAAAACCATAAATCCTTCATTAATGGCTCAAAAATGACCCCTAAGTGACATGAAATGAGTAAAGACTAAAACTGACTATGGCCAAGGTTAATAGCTCATTGAATGACATAAAAAGGACCATGACACACCATATTACATACTAATATTCAAATATATAAGTTTTTTACTATAATTATTTGACTTATTTTGACATGTGGTCAAAATAGTCAACATGCCACATGCTTAGAAAACTAGTTTATGTTCTACTAGGCCTAAGATCCAAGCATGAACCATCAGGTGTGTAATGTCATTCATATGAACACATTATATTCCAAAGAAGTTTTATATCATTAATGGGATAGTGGAGGGTTTATGAGAACCATTATTTTGTAGAATACAACTCAAATTGGCCATTTTTAGTCTCAATTTGTTTAATAGGTGTCGAAAGTGCATAGTAAGAACTCAAAATCCAATTTCTTTTACTAACATTTGTAAGGAAAATATGCATAGTGTCTCAATCACTTTGAAATAGTTTATGGGGGTCCTATAATTTAAATAAATGGAATTGGTTTGAGGGTCAAGGTCTTAACCTTTATGAATGATTGTTAGGAACCTAAATGACTTAAAACCCTTATATGAGCCTGATGACAAAGATATGGTGAGAAATGCATACAAAAGGGGTAAGTTGGCCTATAAAGTGATTTTTATCCATTTTAAACTCTCTTAGGCACCCTAACACTCAATTTTTCCATACCATAACTTGTAAAAATGGGAAAATTCTATGTTTTTTACAAGTTTTATGGTGATTTAAAGGTTAAGAAGGGAATTGATGAGTGAAAGCCATAGTAGGTGTGTGGAGATTTATTCTAAATCTTCATACCTATTGAAGTCAAAATATCCCTATTTTTGTAAAATGGGTACTCTTGTGTCAAATCATGTAAATTTTTACCTTAAAAATTAAAATTCACTTGATAAGAATGTCACTATCATGTTTGCACAATATTTTTATTTGAAGATCATCCCTAATTGGTTTGGTTAGCATATTTGTGTATAATTCTAGTTTTCCCTTGTCTATAATTTTTAACTTTAGATCTCTATTTTTTCCAATTGTAGGTTTAATAATATCTACTTGAAATGAAAAATGTTTGGGTTTCATGATTTTAACTTTAACTTGATTCTTCACTAGCCTTTAGTTTGTTGGAAATCAAGTCAAATTTGTAAATCCTTAGTCTAGGTTTAATCTAAGTACTTATTATGAATCTGGAAAGAACCTTTTACACAAGAACATTTTAAATAATGCTATGGGCTTGGTTTATTTTTATCCTAAGACTTATTCATTTTTTTAATATAACCAAACCTTAGGCTAAAAATCCTATGCTTAGTCTTTTTTATGCCCTATGATCCCTTTATTCCATTTTATCCTAGCTTGGTCTAGATAAACACATTTTCCCTTTGTTATAAGACTTAGCCTAAACCCTGACCTTAATGTTTATCATATTTATTAATATGATAAAAACCTTAAGCTAAGACTTCATGCTATGTCTTTCTTATTGACAGGGTTATTTTGTTTTAGGTTTATAACCCTGGTCCACAGTCTTTATGCCTTGGTGCATTTTAATTCATGGAGTCCCATTTAATATGTTTATAAATTATCTTAAATATTTTATCCTAAGTCATTTATATATGATTTGGATCTTAACTTTTTTTTGTTGTTTACAAGATTAATGATCTACATTCGCTTGGATGAGACTGATCAAAAGGTGTGAGCCGAGTAAAGACTTTAATAGAGCTTGGGATGAGTGAGAGGGTGACAAGTGTCACCTTATTGGAAAAAAATACTAAACTTATAATGGTAGTAAATATCTCAGATTAGGATCTAATTCTCTACAATTACTCATATGAGATAAATCTAATGATGCATAGAATATTGAAATGTCAAAGAACCTCCTAAGCTCCATGAGAGTGACAAGTGTCACCATCATGAGAACATAGTATAATTGATCAAATGATACATGGTACATTGAAATATCAAAGGTTATATAGAGCTCCATGGGGGTGACAAGTGTCACCACTATGGGAGCTTAGTATAGAGATCAAAGGATGCATGGGAACCTCGTATAAATACTATAAAATCACCAAGCAATCACCACATGACACACATAGGAAACAAGATGAACCCAAGAATGAAAAATGGCAAGCTCAAAAAATAATTCTATGGACATTTTTAAATTTGATTCTCCTACACCCATCAATGGCATTTATGTGGACATCAAATTATGGTCACAAGGATGTTAATTTTAATATAGCAAAGATCCTTGATGATGAGTTTAAAATTGATTGTCACATACCTATCAAAGACATTCACACAGATGTCAAAAGATGATGGTGAGGACATCAATTTTAAAATATCAAAGAATTTTGAATATGACCTTAAAATTGAAAGTCACATGCCCATCAAAGACATTCACACTAACATCAAATGATGGTCATGGAAACATCAATTTTAATATAGCTACTTGGATCAAAATTTGATGGTAAGGGTCATATTTTAAATAGCAATGAGAAGAATGTCTAGGATGCCATGGAAATACCACATTAAAGCCACATGAGTATAATGTGCCAAATCAGATACCTTGCAGACTTGGTAATTTAAGTATGGATCTAAGATCATGATTTTTGATCTTACAACCACCATTGGAGCACTTTTAGAACCTTCAAGAATGCCCTAGTGAGGCAAGGACCATAACCAAACCCTATGATAATTATGGTTAAATTGAAGGGAGATGAATTGACACCTATGTAAAGATAATTTGAGTTAGAGTCCATTCACAGGTAATTTAAAAGGATTTTCATCAATGATGGGGTACCTCTCTTATATCCTTGAGTAGTTTGGAGATATGTCAGTGCATGTATTAGGAAACATCAAAAAGAAATGAAGACCTTACATTAGTAACAAAGCACTTCATCAGCTAGAGAGTTCTCAAATTTAGAATATTCATCCTATGGCTAAACTTTATCCATTTTAAAAGTGAAATATTTTGTTTGCAAAGACATGTGTGGTTTGTAAAACACACTGCCTATAGATCAATCCATTGGGAATGTTTAGTGTATTTCTAAAACATTTGTGGAAGGGGAAATTGTCCCTACATTTTACTTTTTTTATTAGTTAAAACTAACCAATATACCACCTTGATCATTTTATAAAAGGGATATCATCAATTATACAAATGGGGGGAATTCTTCGAGCCAAATTAATTTATAAACTTGGAGTAATTAATATAAGTAAGGAATTATACAAAGACTATCCATCATTTGCTTGTTTTCATTATTATCATGGCTTCTCTTTCACTTGTTTATTCCTATTTTTGGATTTTAATGGTTCTTATGAAATTTTTGTGTACATATTTTAATTATAGAGTTGTTAACTTGTGCCAATACTAGGTTGATTGAAAGTTCTTAGGTTCATTTCATTTCCTTTACTCTTCTTGCATTTGGGCTAATGTTTTTTTTGCCTATAGAGGTAAATGTTTAAAGTGAACCAAGATTTGATTTTCATTATTTACACATTCCTTAGGAGTTTGCCTTATGTGTGATAGGATCTAGGATTAATCTATTTCATGTTACACATTGGTTAAGTGAATGACTAGCTGATATTTGAACATTGTCATGATGTTTGGAATGAAGATCAACAATATCTCTTTTCTACCCTACTCCTCCTTTTTCTCCTTTGTCTAACTAGACCACTCTAGTTTAATTGACATTGTAAATATCCATCTTATATTAGTATTTAGATTAGTTCTTGATCATAATTCACTATCCTTAGCATAGTATACTACATATTTTACATAGATCTACTATTTTGCCATGATGGCTCCCAACCACAAATTATTATAAATATTATGAAAAATTCACTTGTTTTACCTTTATTCTATCAAAGATAAGAGGATTATCACAATCTATAAGTCATGCATTGAGTTCTTAGGAATTTTAAAATGAGAAGTGTTTCTTAAACACTCGAAGAACCTATGGTACAAATTAAGGTAGTAAAGGAGGAGCTTCACTAGTGCTAGAAGGAGGGCCTAAGCATATCTTTATGAATTTGTAGAATTATGACTAATTTTGGTGTGTTTTGATCAAAGATCAATGCATTATTTGCATATTTATGTTCCTTTGAGCATAATTATGTACATATAATTGATATTTATGGGTTTAGACCAGTCTTTAGGATTCCTCTAGCCTATGTTCAATATTCTTTGAAGATCCATGGATATTCATGCAAAGGTGTTTCATGCTTTGTGTTTTCCCCATGTTTAAGGTTAGTAATAACAAATTTGTAAAAAGATTGACTAGTTCTTTGTAAATTTGAGTATTCAATCTTAGAGATGTAAAGATCCATCTCATTCATTAGTCTTTACATATCTTTGAGCTTATTTAGTTAAAAATAGTCATTCTTTACATATTTGGTCAAAATTAGTTTAACGGGAAAACTTAATCAGTATACTTTGTAAAGATTAGTTTGATGCATCATATTTTAAATAGGTTTCAACATCACAAGATGGAATTTCCCAAGGTGAGGCTTAGGTGAGCAAAATTCCCAAAGTCTCAAACACTTCACCATTTTAAGGTACTCTTGTGTTTAAGGTATGTCTTGGTTGGTGGGTCTTCAATTCATGTGCTAGGTATAGTACATGATCTTCCTAGAAACCCTTAAATGTATTTTCCTTCTTTTAGTCCTAATAACATTATCATAGTTGAAGAACACATTTAAATCTTCAAATTTTATATAATATTATTGAATGTGACTCATGAAGATGTAACAAGTAGATTATTTCCATTCACTTTCAAAGATGATGCATATGAATGGTTATTTAACCTTCCATATAACTACATTGTTAGTTTGGATGAATTTAATAAATGCCTTCATTGGTTAATTTGGCAAAATCATTAGTCCCTCTATCTTTTATCAATAGTTCACATATTTAAAAAGGATGCTAATGAGACCATTAAAGCCTTTAATGATAGGTTCTAAAAAATGTTCAATAGAACCATAACCCCTTATATACCTAATCAGGCTTTAACCTTAGAAATTATAAGAATTTTGTGGATCCCATAACCTTTGTGTTCTTGAAAACATATTTTCCTATCATAAACACATTGACATGAGCCTATTATGAATCCATGATACTTAATGACCAACTACAACCTCAAGGTCAGATGGTGTATTTCATTCCCAATGTTAATCTAAATTGGCCCCTTTTGATTGCCATTTCCATTACCCACCAAAATATGCTTGTTCTAAATCAATTCCCATATTTTAACCAATTAACCTTGATTCATACATATCCTAGCCAAAAACTAAGGCTCCTAGATAGTACTAGTAGTGGACTTCATCCAAAAAATCAGAACTCTAGTGCCCATAACTAGTAATAATGCTCTAGTTATGAACGTGAGACACTAAAATTTTCAAATGACTTAATACTAGAAATGGTCCAAAAACTGAGTGTTATTTCCTTCAGTTGCAAAAATATGTAGGCAATAATAGGGATAATTATAATGTGAGTTTTTCCTTTCCAAGGCTTAACAAGCCTCCAAACAAGTTCCATGATAACAACAATAATGGATCATATGAAAACATACAAATAAATTTATATGATATGAATTTTACTGATCATTGTCATGTTTTTAAATCATATCAAGATGAAATGGATATAGCTAAAATTGTGTTTAATCAATAAAATATTATAGGGACACTTGGCTTTGTAAGGACATTTAATGGTTTCATGACTAAGTCTTTTGATTTTCCATTTGAAGAGGAAAGTGAACCTAAAGATACTCTAGAAGAAGGAATAACTCTTCAAGATGAGCATCCCCATAAATAAGGTTAGATACAAGATGACCTCTCTTCAAAAGACAACTATGATGACACTTCATGTGAAGAAACCAACGGAATAGAGGATACTATTGAAGAAGATGACCATGGGCAGAAATTACAACAAGATTTATTGAAAGAAATTGAGGTGTTCCAAGAACGCAATGATGTCCTGGAAATCCCTAAACTAGATGAAATAAAACTTGGTTGGGTAGAATAACCACCTTTATTCACCAAGGGTGAAGATGAAGTAGGTGAAGTAGATCAGGAATTATCATATGAATTCATCAAAAAGTTAGGAGTATGGGACCAAAATGTTTTTGATGATGAGATTTTTGATGATGTCCATTTAGTTGATCAAGATGAAGAAGCCTTTTGGGATGACTTTGAATATTTCTATGAAAATATTTGTAGTCCATTTATACCTTAGAAAGAACCTAATGAAGACATCAGTCTAAGGATACGAGCTAAGCTACCACTATTGAGTGAATATTATATAAGCCGGTATTTATCTATTGATGAATCAAAACTAGCACTCCTACTATAAAGTAGAATAAAATGGGAAGAAGATGATTGGGTTTTAAACCCATATCTTCAATTCATGTAATAGATAATGGAGGTTAGAAGTCAACATACATCATATGAAATTCATGAACACACAAGTGCTCCCATATGCAGGATGCCATCAAAAGAAAACATTCATGTTTCAAGGTTCTATATTAGACTAAATAACTTTCCATTTGATCATGGAGGTAAGTATTTTATGTAGTTAGTGTAGGTCTTGGTTTAGTTTTTTTCTTTTTTTTTTTTATGTCTTGATTTTTTCTTTCCTTTACCTTGTTTGTATATAGTGCATGTTTATATTTGTTTGTTTTCTCTTACTTTGTTCTTGATTTTAAGTAAGTCTTTTTGGATAATTCTTAGTTTAGGTTTTTTCTAGTTTCTCAATAAACTCCATGGTTCAAAAATGTGGGTGTGAATCCTAAGCATGTGATTGACCATGGGTTGGAAATGTGACCTTAATGTTATTATTTTTTTAGATATTAGTAAGGACAAGTGGATAAGTTAACTATTATATGAGATTTTAAGCCTTATTCTAATCTAAACTTGGATTTAAGAAAAATTTCACACCTAAGATGAGATTTTAAACTATTAAAATGTAGCCATGTTTGTGTAGACACCTAAAACTGGTCACCAATAACCTCCAATCTGGCTTTTGACTAATTTCCACCCAAAATGTATAATTTGGCCTAAAAACACTAAAGCACACTAAATGATGTGAAACTGACATATTCAATTTCTGATTTTGGCTAGGGTATCCCTAAATAGGGTAATGCAATTTATGGGCCATCTAACTTTGATCAGTTCATCTCGAGTCAAAATGCCAATTTTGCACCTAGGTGCTCTAGATTGCTCTTTCCTATCAAATCTCTTGCATGAGATGCATAACTTTGTTATTTTTTATTATAACATCCTAGATGGGAATACATATGCAAATCATTTTACATTTCCTTCCAATTCCAATCTAGTCAAAATTTGGACCAATAACAATGCATTTTAATCAATTTGAGTAATTTGTGCATAAAGTACTTAGATCATGCTTAAGAGCTAATTAACCCAAATCAAGGCCTAATTAAAAATTACATGTAGATTTCTTGAATACTTGTTTCTGGAAATGAGTATTGAATATATGTATCATCAAGTGACCTCATTTCTTGGGAAGACATCCCTAGACCATAAATGCCACAAATATCAAGATTCATACCCTCCATGCCTCACAATGCCTTCCATGATGACCTCCATGCCTCTTAGTTTCCCCTTCTTCCAATGTCATGATGAGGATAATTAAAAACTTAATTCCAAAAATTGGATTAATCCTCAACCACACATCTCTATCTTGAGATGGATGCTTCAGGTTAATTCTAGATATTGTCAAAAATCTATAAATAGAGAGGCCATAAGCATCATTTCTAAGATATTTTGGTTCAAATTTATTATGCTTAGATATATTCCAAAGTCTTGATTATGAAAAGTTATAATTCTCAAATAGTTCTAAAAGCTTCAAGAAACTAGTGTTACAATGCCAAATTGATTCCAAGAAAAGTCAAGCCACAACCCAAAGGTGCCAAGGAGAGATGGAGGTAGCCAAGCCTCCACTGCCAAGGAATTCATGAGAATAAGCTAAGAAAGCCACCACTACAAAGGTATTTTGAGCATCCAAGGAAGGTGAAGGAATTCTTGTTTTTTATTTCTTACTTTTTGGTTGTGTTTGTCATTTATTTTTGTTAACTAAGCTCTCCCTAGTGTCTAGGCCTAGAGAGGTTATGCTATTAGTGTATTTTTCATTTTTTTTTCATTTTGGCACTAACACCATACTAACCATCCTCTCTTGAGTCAAATTCTTAGATCACATAATGGCATGTCTAGTGGGATAAGACGCATCTCACACCTAAAGGAGATCATTTTACAACTCTAAAATATTTATTTGAGCCTTTAAAACTCTTACAAATTGATTTTTTAACTTTATTTTTCTATTTTTGTTTACCACAGTTTTACATAGTAACTGATGTTGGCAAGAATACTGATATTGGTTACCTACTTAACCAATGTTGGTTAGAAAAATTGGCATTAGTTAGATCTTAGTTAGCCAAAGGCACTGACATCAATCACTATGTTTTTCCAAAAACATAGACCTGAGGGCTACTTTTTCAAAGTTCATTATTTCAAGATACAAATAGATTCAAATCTAAAGGACATGATAAATATTTTACTATAGGACCAAGCTTGATATTTGTTCAAAATTTATTTAAATCACCTTTACATGCTTAAAAATCAATTAGGAACATTGTTTTGGTGTTTAACAAAGAATTTAGATGTTTTGTTGAATGTTTTCAAAGTTTATAACTAAGACCAAGAGGTCAAATGAACACCACCAAATATTTCATGTTGGTCTTAAAATTGAACACACTTGTCAATTTTTATTTGAAATAGTTGTTTAATCAAATTTTTATTTGGAAAAATGAGGAATGTTGCATGTATGCTCTTCTATTTGTCCCCTATAAGGAACCCTTGGAATCAAAAGTGCCATTCCTATTACAAGTAGCCTAGTCCAATGCTTAGAAAGAAAGTCATCTAAAGCACTCCCCAAAAAATCATCAAAGTTTAGGTGACGTTGAAAATGACCGTAAAGTCTTTCTATTTCATGCTTTCTTTATTTTTATGCAAACTTGGCTTGTTAGGGGGACTTCATCACCTCCCATAAGTTATATAGGGAATCTTTGACCCAGGGTTTCATCTCCTAAAATTGACATCATTTGTCTCCTTTGGAGTTACACATGGGATGTAGTGGCACTTTGGACATTGCACTATATTGAGTGAATAGTAGGATGTAGTGGTTTCAAAAAATACTAGACCTTTTTACAACAAGCCAAGTGATACAGACCCAAAATCCATGCTTTTATTTTGAATTTTTTAGCATGAAAGTTATTGTGTAATTGATTCCCCTATATTTTTTATAAACTTGTTATATCTTGGACAAATCTCCACTTGCTACAAAAGTATTATTGGTGTAAGGTGCACCTCAAGGTCCATGTCAATAGTACTATCATTTGAGAGAATGGGTGGGTGTAAAAAGCCTACTATATAATGCACATTTAATTGTGTATGAACACTTAAAATCCTCTCAAATGATGTATATTGATGGATTCCAACAATACCAAACAAATTTATCAGTTTAGGATATAATAATGATTAATTAGTTAGTCTTGTCCTAGTTTAAAGTCTTGTTTAGAGTCAAAACTTGGTGTAAATAAATACTCCAAACCAAACACATAGTCCAAATTTTCCTTTGAATAAAGAGGCATTATGTTGTCCACATGAGATCATCAATTTTCCTTGTTCAAAAGATCATCAAAATATTGAGATTCATATCATTCACTTTGGTGAAGTTATGCTGCCCAATTGAGTCTAGACCTTTACCAAAGTTATTTAAGTCCACTTATAATATAAATTTAGAATTACACCTTTATAAAGATCATAGGGTTGATGTGTTAAGTAGGTCTGCCATTTTCACTAAACTTGAGGGAACTTAGGTTTAATTTCCATTTTAGGTTGAAGGCTATTTAAGACTCATAATTGATAAATTTAAGCCATTTTTGTGCTAAACACATACACTTTAGGTCTATGCACCAAAACATTTTTGAGTCAGTAAAAATAGTGTTATGCTGTGAAAATTGTTGGAAAACATCTTTGCCTTAGAGAGTTTTTGAAACAAACCTTTTTGTCATACCTTTTGGGTAGTATAGCATCGTTACACTACCCAAAACATTTTGAATATTGTTTCATAAATTTTCTTGCATAGAGTTCAAAATTTGCTCGTAAATTTTTAGACCAATTCAAGTGTACTTTTGGGATCTTTTCTCTAAAATGGTTATACTATTTGCTTTTATTTAGCTTGTTTGTCAAAAAGAACCCATTTTTATACCATTTTTTGTGAGAAAATAAATTATTACTAAAGTGACTTTTATTTCATACCTTATACCTAGTTGATCAAGTTCATGTCCAAGAATCAAATGCCTAGTATTTGTTAGAAGTGTTTCAAATACGTTAGATTAAAAATTTCATCAATTTTAAAGTCTAGCTTTTGACATTGTTTGGCCAAGAGTCCTAGCACATACCCTATTTGAGCCTAGTTTCTGATGTTACATTTGGCCAAAATACCTAGCAACTTTTAAAGTCCTAGATTAGATTCATTTGAAACACCTCAACCTTAGAGTTTGGAATTTTGATTTTCATTCCATTTACTTGATTAGCTTTGTGTGAATGGTGAAACATTAGATACTTCACTCTATCATTTTTCTTGACAAAGATTTGCATAAACCTTTTGATCCTTTTAACAAATCTAGACCAAGTTAAGACATCATTTATTTTAGATATTTTTCTTTTTATATTTTGTATAACTCTTTGACCTTTTATCAAAAAATCATTGACTATGGATCCCAAGATGTATTCCTACACATAGTAGTGTACTCATGTATAATCCAAGAATTAGTAATGTGGTTGAAAAAGAAGAAATGGTGCAAGACCCCTATGTGGATAATATTGCTTATGAGATGGATTCTTATCCCTCTTATAACACTCAGTCAAGGGCACAAATCCAAGATCTCTTGGCCAACTATTTGGTTAACACACCACCTTATTCAGAATAGGACCAAGAGTAAACCACATAATACCTAGCTATAATACCTACAGTGGGTGAGCTAGTACTTCAAAAATCATATTCTACTAATATTAATTCCATGTATGATCCATTTTTGTTTGAGTAACATTTATTAGATAATAAAGATGAGATTTTGGTTAGAGCCATAGAAGTAGGGTCTAATTTTCTAGCAGACTTCCCCCATGACAATTTGCCATATATAGTAAGAGTGCCCCATAATATCATTTATGATCAACAAGATTCTTTTATCAATCTATGGCTCTAGTCCAAACAACATACCAAGATCCTAAAATATGTGATCAAGGAAAAAACATCGTGGAAGAGAACTTTAACCAAATATAGGTATAATATCAAACATATTTGAATCTAGCATGCGATTTCAATAAAATGAACATGGTAAGTAAGCCTCTTATTGACCTAGTTCCTTCAACAAGATTGTTGATAAAGTTAACTAGACAAGAGAACCCAAATTCTAACCCATTCATACAAACCATTTCAATAGATAACTTGATGCATATGCTCATTATTGAAGAAGAGTCTTTGACCTCTACACTAAATAGTGAGCCAAACATAGTAGATAATGTGTAAACAACATCCATTCTTGATCAAAGTTGTACTATTGTTTAAACAACTAGATAACAACATATGCATGTAGTTAATCCTATGAATATCTCATCATACCAAGGAGTGGGAGTTTCTACACCCCAACCTCAACCGACTACTTCCTCAAATGTACAACTTATGGGATTAGGTAATCAAACAATAACTAATATCACACCTCAATAATAGAATATGATGAATCCTACTCCTCCTCAATAAGTAACGAGTAGTATTCCAAAACAATAGGCACAATCTAGTGTATCAACTCAATAGAAGATAAATACATTGCCACCTCAATTAGGGGTAAAATACATTTCCACCTTACTAGGTAATGATCAACATACCTCTTTAGTTGTAGACTAATATGCCAATCCAAAACCAAGTAATGACTAGTCAATAACATGTAAATATTGGTCAATGATAGATGTTAAATCTACAACCCACTTTTACTTCTTCATAGGGATTCATGCAACAAAGATGTCCCCATGTTTCTCAAGAACCTACTACACAACCATTGGTTTAAAATATGCCACAAATATAGAGATAAGGTCTTGTATCACAAGTTCCCACTGAACAACAAGGTTTGATTAGTTGGTAGCATGTCCCTTTTCAACCATAAAAAGCACAATATAGTTATATCACTCCACCACAACCACAAAATCTTCTAAGTTGAACCTTTATTTCCAACCCAAAGGAAAATATTGCACAACCAAGTGTGTAGTTTAAAGTACATCCTAATCCATGTTTGTGTATTCCTATTCCATTCCCCAACCAAGCCAATGTACCCTACTAGGTAGCTCCATAATACCTTGGCCAAAGTATTCCTCTTGTGACCTCCCAACCATCTATCTAAACCCAAATTCTCCCTCAAACCAATATTCCTTCTAGTCTCCTATCCCAAGAATTACCATAAATGAAGGATAAAATTGATGCCATTCAAGCTAGTAAACAAACTAAAAAGTTCAAATTATATGATGTATATTCTTATCCATTAAATATGGAGTATTTATAGATACCATTTCCCCTAGGATACAAACCACCAAAATTTGATAAATACAAAGGGAAACATGCCCCTAAGGCTCATTTGCCCAAATTCTTCATTGTATGTCAACCAGTGGCATATAGTGACATATACCTTTTACTTTTGTTTCCAAGAAGCTTGGCTAGACAAGCCTTGGAGTGGTTTTTGAAGTTTCCCAAAAATTTAGTAACAAATGTTGATGATCTTTTTGGTAAGTTTGTGTAGCATTTTTCCTACAATATCGAACATGAGATTTCATTGGTGGATTTAACACAAGAAAAGAAAAAAGTTGGTGAGAGTTTTACAAGTTATTTATAGTGATGGAGAGCCCTTGTAATCCATTTCACTGATAGTTTACTAGATAAACAATTATCCATTGTGTTTACAAAAAATTTACATAGTGAGATAACCTATCACTTGGAGCTAAAATGTGTGCATACTTTCAAAGAAATCATTGACAAATGCTTGTTGATTTAGTGAGCACTCATTAATAAAGGAGTCATCATTCTTAATTCAAATAATTAAAATCAAGGTACCAATTAGGTAAATGACCAACATCCTATTCAAGTGATAGAATCTCAATTGACATAGGCTAATAACCATGAAAGATTAAGGCAATTCAATTGAAATAGAAATGTTGTGGAAAATGGATTAACTAAGTCCCATCATGTCCAAATGGTGCAAACATCATTTTTAACACCTTTTTATCTTTCTCTTACCTAGAAATATCTCCAACTAATGATGAAATCATAATAATTAAAACTTGCACAATAAATACAATAGCCTTTACCATTGTAAACCCATCTTCTTAGAAAGTTCATGCCTACACATTGTGTCTTTAGGGACCTAACAGAACCTATTGAGTCTATATTTTAAAATCTTGATACCACCAATTTGATTAGTTGGCCTATACCAAAACATTACTTGTAAGGCATTCTTTGTCATGATTAGTACTGTGAAAATGAATTTTTTGACTATCATCAAGTCAATGGGCATAATCTATGAAGGTGTGTCCAAATCAAGAATTTAATTAAGAATATATTAGATAATGGGGAGATAAAATTAGATAATGGTGCTTCCAATTCTAATCAAACTCTTAGGATTTATCAAAACCCCTTTCCCTGACATAATAATTAGTAGCAGTAAAATAATCAACAATAACAATGGCTAGTGAAGTAGTAAAATCAATAGTATCAAAGTCAAAGGCTGAACCAACAAAACCAACAAAATCAATAGCAAAACCAATAATGATAAAACAATGGACAAGACCAAGGTTAGAATGGTAACAACCAACAAACCTACCATGCATTTTCACATGACTACAATAGTGTTGTAGTTCATATTATAGGGGGTAGTGTTAATACCATCTCCTTTAATCCTAGACCAAGCACTAATCCGCCTAGACCATTTCTAAACAACAATATTTAGCCAAATTACATGGATAATCCTTATTTGACTTAGGAGTACATATATGCAAACTAACAAACTAGGACTTCCCTTTTCGGACCTTATATTAACAACTCATTCTTGCCACATGACCACATGCAAGTGCATCAGCAACTGAGACTTGTCATGTCTAATCCAACACCATTCCTAGAATTTGTTAGCAGTAATGGTCTAATATTTAATCCTAATTATGCAATCATAACTTAGAGTTCAAATATTACTATCCTAGGCCCATAACCATCTACCACTATTCCTATCATCCAACCTATTGCTTAGCCTTGGAATAAACCATTCACTACTAACTAAGATAATAAATTTGATATTATGGAACAATTATAAAAGATAATAACATAAATTTCTATTTTAGATTTTCTATGAATTTCAATAATCCACAAAAAAATCTTGAACAAGTTTTTTACCCAATCCATAGTTGCTAGTGACATCTCCCTTAATCAATTTCAAGCTTTGGTTGGACACTTAGCTCTAACCCAACAAGCCACATTCAACCAAAGTGATATGTCTTCCCTTGGCGTGCTCCATAATAATCCATTATACATATAAGTTTATATAAAGCAACATAAAGTGAAACATGTCCTTATAGATAATGGATTAGGCCTCAACACAATATCTCTAAAGCTCATCAAGCTTCTTGGGTAAATAATGGTAGATCTCCAGCTAGAAAAAATAACCATCAAAGCTTATGATAATTAGGAAAGAGAATCACAAGGCACCATTAGTTTTCTAGTTACCATTAGG
Organism: Torreya grandis; assembly: GCA_037957365.1. Taxonomy (NCBI): domain Eukaryota; kingdom Viridiplantae; phylum Streptophyta; class Pinopsida; order Cupressales; family Taxaceae; genus Torreya; species Torreya grandis. The sequence continues at coordinate 459,805 of JARHVA010005437.1, forward strand.
CCTTTTACCCATGATACATTTTTCCATATGATTGATCTTGAGTTATCATACAACATGATTCTATGTAGGCATTAGTTACATGAGATTCATGCCATCCCATTAATGCTACACCAATGTATCATGTTTTCCCACTCAGGGATGGAAGTGAATATTCCAAGAGATTTACACCCATATGAGCACTATAAGCATCTTCAGGCTGAATTTTAAAGTTATAATTATCATTACGGTATGAATCCAAGTTACAAACAAGATAAAGGAAAAGCTATACTTATTGATCCTTCATCAGATAATTGCATAGATCCTAATACTTTGGATTCCCTTTCCCACATGCCATCTCCTAAATCTTCTAATCATTTCACCATTTTAGATAATGGACTAGGAGATTATGTAACCCATGATACATTTCATATTGCCAATCTTCCTCAAAATCTAAAAACATTTAGGTGACCTAAAGTCATCCAACATATGCATTGGTAACAAAAGAACAAAGATAAGGGACCTATCACATTTATACCAGCATCTGGCCTGGGACTTGATCCTCTTGAAGGGGATGAATCATGGTTATACAATGATGACCAAGCTAATTATTATAAAAATACAAAGTATCTTATTCTTAATAGGATCATGGAGCATCAAAATTATGAAGGAAAAATCCTCATACTAAATTAGCAAGGAACCATCAAGCTAATTTCCATGAACAAGTATGAAAGACCTTATGGACTTGAATTTAAACCACCTGGGGGTGACCCCACATATCTTATTCAAACTCCATCACTAATGATTAGTAATGATGATGTTGATAGTGAAACATAGTCTGATCATAGCCTCACCTTTGATGACCTAGCTAAAACCAACCTATTTGATAACAATGGCATTTATACCCTTACTTTAGCCATTCATCACAACCATTTTCCATTATATTATCCCCAATTGATATTTTGGGACCAAAAATATTCGATTCTACCAATTGATGAGTTCTAGAATAATGAGGCATTCTATGATTTCTTATAACTTAGAGATAATGTTTCATTTGGAGATCACAAATCAGGATTCTCAATCACATTGGATCCTGTAGCCTATTTTGTAGAGTGACTAAAACCCTTAGCTAAAAATAAATAAATAAAACATTGAGTTCTTAGAGTGAAAACCTCTTTGAGGTGATTTATAACTAGAGAAAAAGTAAAGATAAAGGCTAGTCTAGTGGTGAAAACTTATTTCAAGTGCCATTAGATGGGGATGTTTATTCTCCTTCAAATTTAGATTAGGAGACCACTAATGATGAACTTGCCTATGGATCTAAGTTCAAGTTTGAGAAACAACAAGTATTTGATGAAATTCTCCAAAAAATTTTGACTATTTTTGTTACATGGCTAGATCTCCCATTAGGAGACTCAAATTCATCATGCCTAGGAGAAGTTGAAAGACAAGTCCTAATAGAGGACCCTGAAATAATCCAATAGTTCAAGTCATTGCCTACTATCCTAGAATATGGGTTGACCTTTCTAGTCAAAGATACAATAGAGGTAAATACGAAGACTCCATTAAACTTAAAATAGATAAAATTAGGATCATCCCTCTCTAAGGAGGAACGTGATGTTTTTATAGCTATATTGAGAGAATTTGTAGACATCTTTGTATGGGCCTATTCTGACATGCCAAGTTTAGACCCCACCTTGGTTCTGCACCATCTTGTGGTTAATCTTAATGCCAAAACAATAAAATAAAATCTATTTAATATGCATCCTCACATTATTGTATTTTTTAAAGAAAGAGTTGGAAAAACTCTTAGAAGCAAGATGTATCTGATTTATTGACTATTCAGAATGGATCTCTAATGTGGTACCTATTAGTAAAAATCTTGAAGGGATCATAATTTATGCTAATTTTTGAGACATCAACAAAACTTGTCATAAATATTATTTTCCCTTACCTAAGATTAACATGATCATCAACTCCATGGCTAGTTATGAAATGTTTTCACTCATGGATGGCTTTTTAGGATATAACTAGATCATAATAGCACCAAAAGACTAACATAAAATAGTGTTCACCACTCCATAGGGAAAATTTTATTATCAAGTAATGCAATTTGGCCAAATAATGATGGACCTACATATAAAAAGGCCATGACTATAATATTTCATGATATGATGCATGATATTGTTGAAGACTATGTCGATGACATATTAGGAAAATCCAAAATTAGGGTCAACCATCTAGTAGTGCTATGTAAGATATGTGAAAGATTACGGGAGTAAAAAGTTAGACTCAATCTAAAGAAATGTGTGTTTGGTGTAACTTAAAGTAAATTTCTTGGCTTCATCATGTCTCATAGAGGTATTGAAGTCAATCTGACTAAATTCCATGTTATAACTGAGATGCTACCACCAACTAATTTGAAGCAACCCCTTAGTTTTTGGGGTAAGATCTAGTCCATCTAACACTCCATCTCTTAGTTAGTAGATAATTTCCATCCATTTATACACATTTTTAAGAAGTTAATTGCATTTCACTGGGATGATCACTACCAAATAATTTTAAAAAAAATCAAAGACTATATTCTTAATATGCCTATTTTATTACCTCATATGCCAAGAAAGCCATTCTTATTATACCTAACAAATACCACCATGCTCTAGGGGAACTCTTGGATCAAAATGATGACAATGGAAAGGAGCACACCATATAATTCTTAAAATTTACTTTGGTTACATATGAACATAACTATGAACCTATTGAAAAATCTTGTCTGGCCATGGTTTTCATAACTTATAAACTATGCCATTACATGTTAAATAATATAACCATAGTCATTTCAAAAGTAGATCCACTCAAATATCTACTATCTAAAATATCTTTGTATAATGGCCAAATGGATCATGATTGTCATTGAGTTTGACATAGATTATGTTATTTAGAGGGCAATCAAGGGACAAGTTCTTACAGATCAACTTACTGAAGTGCCTTTCATAGACACACAACCACTCATGTTTGAATTTCTTGATGAATCCATAATGATCATAATTAACACACTCCTTGAAGAGTAACCCTGGAAACTATATTTTGATGGTTCATTTACTACACATGGATTAGGGGCAGGCCTATTATTTATTACACCATAAGGAGATATAATCCCTAAATCATTTAGGATTAGCTTTCTTTGTGCAAACAACATGGTTAAGTATGAAGCACTTATTGGAATAATTTGATAAGTAGTACATTGGAATATATCTCATCTCTAAGTTTATCATGATTCCTAGTTAATCATCAATTAGGTCATAAATCATTTTCAGATCGAAGATGACAAGATGGTTCCATATAAATCCATGGTCGACACTCTTAAGCAACAAATTACCAATATTCAATTTGAGCACATACCAAAGGTTAGTTAAAAGACTATAGATGCCATGACTACTATTGACTCTCTGATTTGAAAAATAGATAAAGTTAGAAAGTATTAGTTTGGCATCGATAATTTGTCAGCACCAGCTCATGAACCTTCAACCATTACCATGATTTGTGATATTGTTAGTCTTAATTATATTTGGTACTTAGGCCTTTACAACTACCTTCATGACCAAGTTATACCACCTAACCTATCTCACAAATAAACTAAATCCTTCATTCATCATTCCACTCATTATAGTCTACTTAGATCCACCCTTTACCATCATAATTTTGATGGAACTCTTCTTCATTGTTTAAACTTGGTAGAGTCTACACTACCATTAAGAGAAGTTCACAAAGGAGTATGTGGTTCTCATTGTAGTGGGGTAGTGATATCTAAAAATCTTGTGTATACCAATTATTATTAGCTTACAATGGACATAAATGCCACTACATATGTAAAAAAGTGTGACAAATATCAATGTCATGCTAATCTGATTCATGCCCTAGTAAAAAACTTAAAACTAATGTTGATATCATGGCCATTTTCTACCTGGGGACCTTGGGAAAATTAACCCCACTTCATCTAATGGACATACACATATCCTTACCACCATCAAGTATTTCACTAAGTGGGTTGAAGCTATAACCCTCACTTACATGATTGGAAAGAAAATTTCCAAATTCATTTTCAACCACCTCATTTGCCACTATGGTATCCCATCTAAAATTATATCTAATAATGGAGGATCATTCAAGAACAAGGATGTATAATAACTATGTACTAAATACAACATCACATAATAATTTTCTATAATATATTACCCTTAAGGTAATGGTCAATCCAAGGCATCCAAAAAAACCATTGTCAACATTCTAAAAAAGATTGTTAATGATGATGGTCATGATTGGCACCTTTAGATATTCCTTACCCTTTCAGCATATCATACTAATCATCATACCCCCACAATAGCCACTCCATACTTGTTTATGATAATGAATCCATCCTTCCTATTGAGGTCAAATTACCTTCACTATGCATCTATTTCAAGCATGTCCTCGATGATCATGACTATCGAGTATCTCACCTATAAGAGCTAGATCTACTTGCTAAAAAATGCAAAACCATGCTCAACAATCTTCAAGCATATCAAAAATAACTCAAAGGCCACTATAATCGGTGTGTTAAGTATAGATCATTCAAACTTGGTGATCTTGTTCTTAAAGAAAACTAAAAGACTACCATGGCTAAGAAGAAACATAAATGGAAATTTAAACCAAACTAGATAGGGCCTTTCATCATCACTACAGATTATGGATTGGGAGCATATAAACTTGCCACATTAGATGGTGATGACCTTCCAGAGTCGATGAATATTATTTATCATAAGTGATACTATACTTGAATGCTAAGGTGTATTGTCTGTAAGGACCATTTTAATTATGCCATTTTATCATTATTATTATTTATATAAATACCATCCTTATCTATCCTCTTCATTGTATCCAATTTTTTATTTTGTTATATCAACCCAGTATGTTCTATATCCTGGCCCATTTGACCTTAGTTTTTACCATTTGTTACATAATTTTAGCATCAAGGTATCTGATCAATTTCATTAGTTAGTTTAAGTACTTTAGATAGAAATTATATTTTGGGATAATGTGACATAAGTTTTGGTAGTTTCATCCTTCATTTGGTATTCCTTTCTTACCATTGGTCTTACTACTAATTATGACCACCTTTGGGAAAATTAGTACAATTGATCTATGCCATTGTGTCCTACTTGTAACCACCTACGGGAAAACTAGGGGCAATATTAAGCCTTGACATACCAACTTGCCACTTCTTATGCCACACTATGCTTTTTTACCAACTGTGCCTATTTTATCTGAATTAACTACTAAACTAGTCAAATTCCTCTACTGTAAGGGTAGAAATATAATGACTTGAGGTCATACTCTAAGACTATGTAGATAGTACTCAATACTTGTTGAGGTCATCTCAGTTACCCTTTCCATACACTCTAATCATTTTGCAAGCAACTTAAGCCATGCTCTTTCCATTTTTCTATCTTGAACCATTTGGTGTCTCATCATTCTCGATTGAGTTTAGATACCCCAAAAGAATTTGAAAAATCATTAGAAAAGAACAAAAGAAATGACCACTTCTTTGCCTTAAGGATTTTGAGAACCCTTACTAAGTTACAAGCAAATCACTTGTCATTTAGTTTCCCCATCCTTTTTGGCATTTTTCTCTCACACACTTTCCATTTTGCAAGACCATTCCCATTCTTCTATCATCTCTATTTTATTTTTTTCCTCAGTTATCATATTCTTGCTACATTTAGCCTAAAGTTTTTCATTGGATATTACATCCATAGAACTATGTATTCAATGTCCACTTGCCTAGTGCATATGGAGATATCTCAGCCACCCCCTTTCTTTTATTCTATTCCCCCATTTTGTTTGTTTGTTCAGTTGTCACCTATTTTCTAGGGGTAATGTTCATAAGGTTTCTTTTGCATTGTTTGTTTGTTTGTTTCTGCTTATTTTTAATTTTTTGTCTACTTATTTATCTACTTTCAACATAATTTCCTTGATTTAGTTTATGTATGTTCAATAGGAAATTCCTTTCCCACACTTATACTTGAATCCATCCATATTTATGTGTTTACATTGTCATCATGGTCTCTATCATTGGTGCATTATTTTCTATTGAGTATTGGATTACAAGAGTCAGTCCTCACGCATATTTCAACCAAGTCCTTATTATTTTATACCATGATCCCTACTAAAAAGTGCCACAATAAACCTTATATTTAATAAGTCTATTTATAAATGGTGACATCTCTTCAACACTGACATCCTAATTTAATCCTAATCATATCCCAAATAGAGTAATTAACCATGAAAGAATTTTAACTTTTATTAGTTCAGATGAGCATCTCCCTACTAGTAAGTTGTTCCAACTCATAATTACCCTCTATTTTAAGTTATCATCATCCTCAACCAAGTTTATCATGTTTTCCATAATCGAGGTCCAATGATTATAACCACCTATGGGTAAATCATTGCACACCATCCCACCTACATTTCTCAATGATTATAACTACCTTTGGGTAAATCATTGTGTTGTCACCACTTTGATTTTTCTACCTATACAAGGGCATGTTATTATATTGTTTTTTCTATCCTAACTAGGGTATTTTTATCTTCTCAATGATTATAACTGCCTTTGGGCAAATCATTGTGTTATCATACCACATTGCCACTATTAGGGTATAATGCTTATAACCGCCTTTAGGCAAACCATTGTACACCATCCCACTTGAATTCTCAATGATTTTTTCTACTTTTTCACTATCATTGTGTTTTTACCCCATCATCTTTCCTTTCTTTGGTCCTCTCATTTCGCTTCTTATTGAGGGACCATTAGTTGACCTGCTTATGCCAACCATACCCTCGAGGGGGAATCATACGGTTAGCTTATCATCATAATAGTTATAGGCATGTAGGCCCTTTTCATTCTTTGATAATATGTTACTATGTTTATATCTTGCACTTCCTTCCCAAATAGGAGCAAACTTTAGATGCCTTAAACTAACCATTGATAACCTCTAATCAGGGTTTTGACTAATTTCCACCCAAAATGCATAATTTGGCCTAAAAACACTAAAGTACACTAAATGATGTGAAATAGAAATTTAGTTTCCAATTTTCTCTATGGTATCCCTAAATGGGGCAATGTAATTTATGGGCCAACTAAATTTGATCAGTTCATCTTGAGTCAAAATATCAATTTTTCACCTAGGTGCTCTGGATTGCTCTTTCTTATCAAATCTATTACACAAGATGCAGACTTTTGTTATTTTTTTTTGGTAACCTAATAAATGGGAATATGGATCTAAAACATTTGAAATTTCCTTGCAATTCTAATCTAGTCAAATTTTAGACCAATAACAAGGCATTTTGATCAATTTAAGTAATTTGTGCACAAAGTGCTTAAATCATGCTTAAGAACTAATTAACCCAAATCTAGGCCTAACCAAAAATTCCATGGAAGCTTGTTGAATAATTTTTTTTTGAAATTAATATTGAATATATACGTCATCAAGTGACCTCATTTCTTGGGAAGACATCCTTAGGCCATAAATGCCAAAAATATTAGGATTCATGCCCTCCATACCTCTTAATTGCCCCTTATTCCAATGTCATGATGAGGATAATTACAAAATTAATTCCAAAAATTAGATTAATCCTCAACCACACATCTTAATCTTGAGATGGATAGTTTAGGTTGATTTTAGAAATTCTAAAAAATCTATAAATAAGAGGCCATGAACATTATTTCTAAAATATTTTGGTTCAAAGTTATTATGCTCAAATATCTTCAAAAGTCTTGAATATGAAAATTTATATTGCTCAAACAGTTATAAAAGCTTCAATAAAGTAGTGTTACCATGACATATTGATTCTAAGCAAAGTCAAGCCATAAGCCAAAGGTGCTAAGGAGAGATTGAGGTAGCCAAGCTTCCATTTCCAAAGACTTCATGAGCACAAGCTGATCGAGCCATCACTACAAAGGCATTTAGAGTATCCAAGGAAGGTGAATGATTATTTTGTTTTATTCCTTACTTTTTAGTTGTGTTTATCATTTGTTTTTGTTAACTAAGCTTGCCCTAGTGTTTAGGCCTAGAGATGTTATGCTATTAGTGTGTTTATTTCATTTTGTTTTCATTTTGAAATTAATACCATACTAACCATCCTCTCTTGAGTCAAATTCTTAGATCATAGTTTGCACTTAATATACATTATTGTCTAGGCTAAAGGTTATAACCATAGGTAATTCTATAAAAATCAACCATTTAACAAAATCCCTAAACCTCACTAACCTGGTTCCTAACCTTTGCTATAAATTCAAAAATAAACTAAAAAATACAAGAATAAGATCTTATTCCAAAATTCAATGATCTTTCTAAAGTAGAGGTGATTTGAGTAATCTCCAGTAGGGCTATGGACATATAATTGGTAGTAGAGCAAGGCCCTGAGTGGATCTAAATGCATCTTTATTGGGGCTATGTTTGTATGACTAACATCTAAGCAATGTCCAAGACTTTACGGAGCTAAACCATGGTTTGTAATGAATATCCAAACATGTTGTAAATCAATGTTAATGGTTAAAGGCATGCAATCTTGAAGTTATTCCATGAATATCATGGTAAATAGTAAATGGAATAAATGCACACACATATCGTGACTATGTTTTGATATTTGATCCTAATTCTACATATCTAAGACTTGTTTTATCCACGAATTGATCTTGATAATGATAATAATCAAGTAGAATAAGTAATCTAGTTATTTGTCTAAACCAGAGTCTCTAAATTGTAACATATTGCTATGTTTCCCTAGAAATCACCATTTTTATATGTCAACATACCCCCATTTATGAAAAATAGATACCCTTATGTCAAATTGTGCAAATTTGTACCTTAAAATTTAAAATTCACTTGATCACAGTGTCACTAACATGTTTGCATAATATTTTTATTTGAATATCATCCCCACCTACTTTAGTTAACATACTTGTGCATAATTCTAGTTTTCCCTTGTCTATAATTGCTAACTTTGGATCTTTGTGTTTTCCAACTATAGGTCCAATAAGATCTACTTGGAATGAAAAATTCTTGGGTTTCATGATTTTAATGTTAACTTGATTGTATATTAGCCTTTGGTCTATTTGAAATAAATTAAAATTGATAAACCCTTAGTCTAGGTTTAACCTAGTTACTTGATTTGAATCTATTAGAACCTTTTACATGGGAACATTTTAAATAATGCTATGTGTTTAGTTTAGTTTTATCTTAAGACTTAGTCATGTTTTTTAACACAACAAAACCTTAGGCTAAAAATCTTATTCTTGGTCTCTTTTATGCCCCATGATCCCTTTGTTCCATTTTATCCTATCTTGGTTTAAATAATCACATGGTCCATTTATATAAGGCTTAGCCTAAATCCTTACCCTAAGGTTTATTGTATTTATTAATACAATAAAAAACTTAGGCTAAGACTTTATGCTATGTCTTTATTTTTTGTGGGGTCCTTTTATTTTAGGTTTCTAACCCTGGTCTAAAGTCTTTATGCCTTGGTCTCTTTTAATTCATAGGGTCCCCTTTAATATGTTTAGAACTTATCTTAAATATATTATCCTAAGTCCTTTATATATTCCCTTGAGATTAACATTCATTCTTATTTTCAAGATCAATGATCTATATTCACTCAGATAATTTTGATTGAATGGCATGAGATTAGTCAAGACTGCAATAAACCCTAGGATGAATGAGAGGGTGACAAATGTCACCTTCTCAAAAAAAAATATTGAACAACAAATGGTAGTACATCTCTCATATTATGATATAATGGTCTACATTTATTCATACAAGATAGATCTAATGATGCATGTAATGTTAAAATCTCAAAGAACCTACTAAGCTCTGTGAGAATGATAAGTGTCCCCATCATGAGAACCAAGTACACTTGATCAAATGATGCATGGGATGTTAAATTATAAAAGGCTATATGGATATCTATGGGGTTGATAGGTGTCACCATCATGAGAGTCTAGTATAGAGATCAAACTATGCATGTGAGCCTATTACAAAGAGCATATAAACACCAAATAGTTGTCATGTGGCACACATAGGAAATAGGATGAACTTAGGAAAGATAGTGGAAATATTAGTAGAGAGCTTCATGAACATTTTTTAAATTTATGTTCATGTGCCCATCAATGACATTCATGTGGACATCAAATGATGATCCTGAGGATGTCAATTTTAAGACAATAAAGAGCCCTAATGATGTGTCTAAAATTAATGGTCACATGACCATCAAAGATGTGTAAACTGATTAAAATATGGTTATGAAGACATCAATTTTAAAATAGTAGAGATTTCCAAAGATGAGATTCAAATTGATTATCATGCATCCATCAAAGATGTTTATGATGACATTAAATGATGGGCATGTAGACAAAAATTTTAAGATAAATACTTGTATCCAAATTGAAAGGTAATGGTCATATTTTAAACAATGATGAGTAGAATGCCTGAGATGCCATGGAAATGCCACATCAAATCCACATGAGTGCAATGTGCCAAATTGGAGACCTTTCAAACTTTGTAATGTAAATTTACAAATCTAAGCTCATAATGTTTGAGATCATGGCTACCATTGGAGAATTTTTATAACCTATAGGAATTCCTTGGTGAGGCCAGGACCATAACCAAGCCCTATGAGCATCATGATTGACCTGAAGGGAGCTAAATTATCACCTATGTAAAGATAAGTAGAGCTAGAGTCCATTAGTGAGAATCTTAAAAGTATTTGAAGTAATGATGGGGGACCTCTATTATATCCTCAATCAGATTGGAAATATGACAATGCATGTATTAAGAAGCATTAGAAAGTAATGAAGACCCTATAGTAGTAATGGATGACTTCATTAACTAGAGGGTTCTCAAAGTTATAATATTCCTCTTGTGGCTAAACTTTATCCATTTTAAAAGTGGAATATTCTATCTTCAACGGCATGTGTGGTTTTTGAAACACACTACCTATACATCAATCCATTGGGAAAGTCTAGTGTATTTATAAAACATTTGTGGAAAGGACAACTAACCGTACACTTGTACTTTTCTCATTAGTTAGGACTGACCAACATACCACCTTAATCATTATATAAAAGGGATATTTTATATTTTAAAAAAGGATAGAGGGGAGTTATTAGATCCAAATTATTTTTTAAACTTGGAACAATTAATATAACCAAGGAATTCTTTAAATATTGTCCATCATTTACTTGTGTTCATTATTATCATGGCTTCTCTCTCACTTGTTCCTATTTTAAGATTTGAATGGTTATTATGTAGTCTTGGTGTGCATATTTTGATTTAAGGTTTGTTAACTTGTGCCAATGCTAGGTTGACTAAAAGTTATTATGTTCATTTCATTTCCTTTACTCTTCTTGCATTTGGGATAATGTTGTTTACTTTCAGGCGTAAATCTTTAAAGTGAACCACATTCTAATTTGCTTTATTTCCACCTTCCTTAAGATTTTACCTTATGTGTCATAGGATTTAGTCTTAAGTTTTTTCTTGTTACACATTAGTTAAATACATGCCTGGATAAAATTTGAATTTTATCATGATGTTTAGAATGAAGATCAACAACATTTTTTATATTGTATAACTTTAGTTTAATTGTCATTATAAATATCCATTTTAGAGTAGTCCTTAAATTATTTATTGATCATAATTAAGCATCCATAACATAGTATATTGTATATTTTACATAGATATACTATTTGGCCATGGTGGCTCTCAAACACCAAATATTATAAATATTGTGAAATAGTCACTTATTCTGCCTCTGGTCCATCAAAGATAATAGGATTATCACAACTTATAAAACATGCATTGAATTTTTAGGAATTATAAAATGGAAAGTGTTTATTAAACACTCTAGATACCTATGGTACACATTTATGCATCAACAATACCTCACTCTCACCTCAGTCATGCATGGAAACCCATCTGCTAAGTTGGTTGTTGTAGGTAGTCTAAGATAGATTCATGATAAAGAAGGTGACTACCAAATTAAATACTAGAAGTGTAGTCTTGAATCCTATTGATGTATATATGATATACCATAGGATAATTAGGTCTTGAAAAGGTGTCTCACATCCCTTAAATGAATTTCCTTGAGTGTTTTCAAGCAACCTAAGTGACAAGTGTGAGAATTTGGGCCTAGAAGGATAGTGAGTGACTGCAAGAAAGTGAATTGAAAATTGGTAAAGAGAAGGTCATCAGTTGAGGGGTGTATAATGAATTTAAAAATCTTATTTCCACCTTCTTAGGTTAGGTTACATGTTTTAATGAATTATAAGGATGTTCAAGATAGATAAGTAGACTCCTCATCAATAAAATATTTTCAAGAAGGACATTGAAGTGTCCCTACACCAACTTGAGGAAGAGGTCATGTTTTAGATGGACACTTATCTAAAACAGTTACATGATCTATTATGTAACTCCTCTTTCATTGTAACTAGTCTTCAAGACTTCACACTTAGCATCGAAAGTCTTCAACATCACTCTTTATCTATTATCTCCTATGCTCTATATATTGAAGCCATTTTAGCATTATAAACTATCCACAATTGGTATGGTGGAGCCCTATTAGTTTGACATCTTATTTTACCTTTGAATAATTTTTTACCAATCTAGTTTAGTCTCTACAAGTATTTCATAATTATGTCAAATAGTTTATTTGGATGACAAGTGATGATTGTTTTTATTTTCTTTCATTCTACTCTTGTATGCCTTGTGTTAGTACCATTTATTATAACAAGTCTCATGAAGTGTATATGTTTGTTTGGTGTATTTTTAAGTGTGAAGGAGATGATAAGTGTATAAAATTAGACCTCCTAGTTACCCACCTTGGGAAATCCATGTAAATATATCTCCATGTAGAAACACTTATGCTAGAATAATCTTGAGTTGAGATCAGTTTTAGGAGTCTTCCTTCTTAGTACAAATGCAATTATGTTTATGGAAATATACTTGGTGTATCACCTACATTATTTTAGGATAATTTTATGTTTCCTTATTCCCTTTTCATGCCTAATATTGATTAGTCTAGCGTAGTGTGTGAGCCTAAACAATTAGATCAAGGGAGATAACCCATAATCTAGAGATCTATTTCTTGTAGCAATTTGACTATACCTAGAGATAGTTCCATGTTATCCTAAATTTTATGTCTAGTTGACTTATCTAAGGTGAAAATTTGGGTTATAAATGTTATAGAATTCTTGGTGGGAATTATAGTCTAGGAATGTTGTTCAAGGTGGATTTTGGCCTTGATAATAAGGAGGCTAAAATAATCTAGTTCCTCTAGTCTCTGGCGACTCCAACAATTAACTCTTGGTGGCAGACTAGTGCATTTTTTCATGCCTAAGGTAATCACAATATCTCATACTAAAATCATTCCTTTTGATTTCCAAGAGCTTCTTCATTATTCAGTGAAAGCATTCAAATTTTCAAATGCCAATCCTTACCCAAAGAGATCATACCTTGCTCATAAACCTATAAGAAAGTTTGTGATTGGCCCAATCTTAAAAAATCCTAAATCTATCATGGTATATAAACTACATTTTTTTAACTTCAATAGTTATATTTCTATAATACTTGCCCATTATGATGAAATTCCCGTATCTTCCCTCAAAAGTGGCCCTTAATATACTGATGAGATTGCCTTTACCCCTACTGAGAATATTAGAAGCATTGCTAACTTTTATAATATACATCACATCATTGGGGATAACATATAGATTAGGCTATTTTTTTCTCTTTTAAGGGGAAATATCTTTATTGGTATGGTACATTGGCCCCTAAATATATCACCACATGGGATGAGTTGGGAGATGCTTTGAGGAGAAGATTTAAAGACAAGAGTGACAACTTGTCATTGACTAAGTAATTGACCATCATAAGGAGAGAATCTCAAGAATTTATCCAACAATTCAACATAATATTTTAAAACACATGGTATAGGATCCCAATCATGTTAACACTTACTACATATTATGCTTTCCTTTATTATCTTAAGGCTTTTAAAAGTCAAATTTCTATGATGATACAATCTATAAGAGGGAAAAAATTGTGTAATGCCTATAAAATTTCTATTATTGTGGAGAATTTTTTGATTCAGGCTAGTAAGATTGATCTAAGATCCCATATGCCTCTATTCCCTGATTTACAAACCCATACACTTGTTGCTCCCACCCCTACACCAAAACATAAGCTAGTTGCCCCTAGTTAGTGAAATAAATATAATGAGTTGGAAAGGATGAGGGATATTAAGAAAGATATTTTAGGTCTCAAAAAGATCATGGAATAGTATTATGTGAGGACTTTCCAAATACACTATCAACATAATCAATCCTAACCAAACTATCAAGGCAATAAACCACCCTTTCAAGGTCATGTTTAAGGTCAAGGGCAACAAGTTCAAGAAAAATCCTATAATGGTTATAATCCCAATGCTCCCTCTACCTAAATATAATTAGTGCTTACTAAAAATAGCCTTTATAAAGAGCATGAGGTTTATCCTTCCTGTAATCAACTTCATGATCCATCTACCTAGGTCATTGAGTCATTCAATCAAGATTTCATGGCAAATTTGGAAAAATGCAAACATGACTCAAGATGAAGTACCTAATGGAGGAGAGAACAATGGAAAGAGTTCTCAAGTGGGGTATAATTTAGTTATTTGTCATAAATATGACTTGTGTGTTGTTAATTACCAAGGGAAATCAAGCAAAGACTCAAATCATATATATTTAAACATAAGTGTAAGGAGACATGCAATTGAAGAGGTTCAAGGGGCTCACAATGGTTCAATAATGAATATTCAAACATCAAAAAGGAAAGGAATGTATAATGTGGTCAAAAATTCACAAATAGATAATATAATTCTAAATTCTAAAATTCCTTTCACACTTAAAAATTATCAAGTTGTAGGTATCACTATTCCTACTAGTGGACAAGCTAAGGTTAGTGGATCTTTCACTCACATTATGTAGAAAATGAAGAAGGCTCATGTGAATGTATCAATGTGGGATGCATTATAAATACATAAACAAGTAGACCTAATCCAAGAAGAGTTATCCAAACTCAATTTAGAAACCAAACATCCTAGTGGGAAAGATGTAGCATTGACAAACACATTAAATCCTAGTTAGGAATAGTAAAAAAAAATTGATAAAGTAGAAAAACCTCCTCCAATATATATCCCTATAATAATTGGAGATACTTTGGTCCACAATTTTTTAATTTATAGTGGATTAAGTACTTATGTCATACCTAAGCAAGTATATAATAAGTTAAACTTGAAGTATGACCCATTATAGGGGAGTGCTACAACTAGATGGATTAGCTACCAAGGTAATTGGCATAATTAAAGGTTTGTAACTTATTCTTCGTGCTTGTCCTACTTTCACTATTCCTCAAGAGGTTGTGGTTGTGGATGTGCCACCTCATTTTCCCTTTGTTTTTAAAGAGATTTAAATTATAATATTCGAGGATAATTGACTTTAGACTGGTCTTATATGGCATTTAGGACTAGGTATGGTGGTAAAGTGTCAATCTAATTTGAACCTCTATCTAGTTTTCATGTAGATTAGTATGTGCCTTATACATCTAACATGAATTTCAACATCAGTGATGAAGAAGATCATCTTAGTTATCAATAACCTCTAACACTTCTTGATGGCATAGCTAACTTATACCTTAATGAATGGGGAGTTGAGCAGTGTGGATTTGAAGAAACTAGTCTTGTTACATACATTCTCCATAAATAATATGATGGGTGTCTTGAGGAAAATTTTGATGACACTCTAAAACAAGTTGCATGGGGAAAATACCTTTTCATACATGGATGATGATTTTCATATCCTAGCTATAATAAAGCATGAAAACTATAGTAAACATTGAATTATTATTTCCAAAGATGAGGATGTTCATGAGCACCGACCTCAAGAAAAAGTAGATGACATGTAATAACAATTCAATGATTTAGTGTAAGAGATTGAGGAGGTAAGCAGGTAGGAAAATTTTCAAAGGAATATAGACCCGATGATGAGGTCAACCATGTACCTAACGAGCACAAAGAAGATAACCTTGATGACTTCCAATAATAAGAATATCTTGACACAAGTATGTTTAAAGTGGGGAAGAGTTTCATGACTCCCAATGACTAGATTGAGGAGTGTTAATTAAGTATGATCAAGAACAAATTAGTTACAAAGTCAAAAAACATCTTAGAAGGATAGATGGAGTGTTCATAAGAGTTCCACATGACACACTTTCTATTATAAAAATCTTTAAATATGGTAAGTCATTTAAATATATCCATAAGCAAGTTTTCATTAACAAACATTCATTCTATGATGGCTTGTTTTCATGGATCAACAATGATTCTATAATCATTATTTTTGAAGCAATGAAGAGTTATCTTTCACCTAAAGTTTTTTGAGGTCTTGTATTTATTAGGATATGTGTGTATTTTCCTTTGTCTTGTTTGTGTGTTTTTCCCTATGTGCTTAGAGAGAACAAGTGTGTGTCTTATTGTCTTATTTTGTTTGTTTATTTATTATTTTGTTTAATGTGAGTTAGGAGTATTTTCAGCAGCATATAAATGTCGATTTTAGTATATGGTTGACTCCATTTCCCAAGGATTAGAGAAGGCAATTGGTCCTTATCATAGTAAGCATGATAGAAATTACCAAAATATTAACCAAATTTCACCCTAGGTAAAAGTTATTAAACAAAACATTCATATTAAAACTTTCCTAAGGTCTTATAAGTCACAAAATGGTTACCATGGTCCTAGACGAGGTCAAGTCATAGTTTTAGTGTCATAAAATATGTTTTAAACCTTTGTCACATTTGTCCATTTTATTAATGTCCTTTTATGCTAAATTTTTGGTCATGATAAGGAAATTTATGGTTTTACAAGAAAGGACAAGTGTGTGAAGAATCAGTATAATGTAGTTAATATTAGAGAATATCAAAATATAGTTTTTAAATTGAAATGTTTTAGGTTCAACATAAAATAAAGAAGATCATCTACAAAAGTAAGTATAAGATGATTGTATGGACTGAAATTACTTATTCAACACATGTGAATGAATTTATAATGTATCTTGAGATGACTTAAAGTTATTTCTATACTTATATGACTTCAATAGATTTGAAAATTACAAAAACTTGTTTCTCTCTCCTATCACTCTCTTAGACTGGTCAAAAAGGGTTAATAGTTTTCATTTTGTATGGATAGGAGAGGAAGAGTTGGAGTGAGTGAATTTGGGAGAAGTTATTAGTCCCTATTTAATTCCATTTAATGTTGATAGTTTTAATATTGGTTATATGTGTTTTATAAACAATAATTAATATTGTTAGTACCTCTAAACTACTTTTACAATCCCAATGGCTTAGTTTTCTTATCTAATTACATTGGTTTATGTGAACCAAATAATGTATATAGTCATGTACAACATATTCACACATTTAATGTTGGATTAAAGTTAGTTTTAATGTGTGATCATGAAAGGATAAGTAGAATCACTTGTGCTAGGAGTGAACACTAATTAAAGTTGAAAATAATGTTTTAGTAGTTATAGGTTTCTTTCTCCTATGAAAAGCTTCAAATCAAAGGTTAATACATCTGTTTTAAACCTCATAGAGAATGGTTGGTAAAATTATATATTGAAGGATATAGAGATTTATTGAGATAGTGATAACACACTAAGTAAATACTAATCAAAGTCCTAATGTGCAAAATAATTTATAGTCACATATAGGTATGTATAGATAATTATGGGACTATACAAAATCTAAGAGACAAGTTATGTATGATCTCAATAATTTAATGGAGTTATCAAGTCATTAAAGGTTCATCAACTCATAAATACCAAGGAAAAAGAGTGAAAAAGGGGCACATAATTCTAAGTGGACACACAATCTTCATACAACTCTACTTACGTATAACAAGAGATTAATTAAGAAATAATTTTGATTTTAATCACAAGGTAGATCTCATATCTACTTATTGAGATGGTGAGACATCCTCAGAACTCAAACTAAGATCAAATACCTTGAGATAAATGTTCACATACACAAAGAAAGGTACAATGAATCAAGTTGAAGAAAGTTCCTTAATGATAAGTTTTACCTAAAATTTTCCAAAAAAATATCCTATCCTATATAGTGTCATCTCATGGTGGAAGTTTATGAGGTCTATGTAAGCCTAATGGCTTATTTATTGTAGTCTAGGCCTAGAAGTAATGGCTTATTTGGTGGGGAATATGGAAAGAAAGAAATAACCATATTTTTAGAAGTAAAGAACTTCCAGGATGGGTAGTGGGGCAGAACATCATTAGAGCTATCAAGGAGAATTTTTCAGTGCAAAGGGATCCTAATCCTACCTTTCAAATTGATAATCCTTTAAGATCAAAAAAGTCTAATGTAAAAAATGAAAATCCTAAACTTGGTGTAACTTGGAATGGCCCCCTCATGGGTGGATCAAAGGGAACTTTGATGGAGCTGCTAAAGGGAACCCGAGGAATGCAAGATGTGAAAGAGTCTTGAGAAACCATATGGGAAACGTAATCAATGCTATTGCAATTCCCATTGGTAAGTCAAACTACCATATTGCTGAAGCTTGTGCTGCCCTCCAAACCATTAAGCTAGCTGTTGAATCAAGATATTCTAAATTATGGTTGGAAGGGGACTCCTTGAATATCATAAATATCTTAAATAATAAAAATTTTGTCTCATGGTCAATAGAGGCTATGGTGATGGAAATGAAAACTTTAATTAAATTTTTTGAGAAAGTCACTATTACCCATACTTACCGTGAAGCAAACGGAGTTGCTGATTGGATAGAAAATTATGTAGTTTGAGCAGGACACAAGGTGAGCTAGCAGGAGACATTAAACAAGAACGTGGATCTTAGAGTGCTCATTCATCATGATGCAATTCATGCTAAGGAGGGAGAGATTAGATTCAAATTAAAAAACTAATGATTTGGGGGAGTGGATCCATGAAGGAAGATATACACTCATTAAATATAAATGTTCTAGAGTACACGAGGAGGATTCAAAACATGCCAAAATATAGGTGAGTTCTGGTCCAAATTGGTAATAGTCGAGTTCATTGTTTAGTTGACAGGGTTTAGGTGTTAAAAGAGATATGTATGGCTCATAATAGGAAAGGAGAACCAAGGAAGCAAGAACCCAAATATTGCAAAGAGTGGAAAGAAAAAGATGTCTGGAAGATACTGCAGAGAGGAAAGGTTGTGAGTTACATGGAACGGCTTCATGGCTCAAAACCCCATATCACAATGGCTTTTTTCAAAAATTGGACTGATGATAGGGTTACCTTGCATGGCATTATGGTGAATCTCACTGAGGAATTCATAGCAGAGGTGACGGGACTTCCAATGGAGGGAATAAAATTTTCAAAGCAGACAAGCATTTCCAATGAGGCTTTTTGCAAATTCCCTAAAATGGATGTTGAGGAGTAATAGCTAGAAAAAAGTGGAGATTTTTTTGAATTGGAGCAGATTAAGGGCATCTGGAGGGACGTCTTATGCTTAATCCATGAGTACTTCATACTTGATGGAAGAAGCAAAAGAGTCCACAAATTTCACTTTGTATTCGTCAATCACTTCAGACACAAAGTAAGAATCTCCTTTCCTTTTTATCTATGTTTTTCCTTGCTTCAAAGTCTTTTCAGTCATAGGAAAAAGGAATCTCATCCCATCCTACATGAGGGGTTAATTCTTATAATTGAATGGCATTGCAAGAATAAGGCCATTGTAAAGAATCCTTATTTGGGAAAATACAAGGACCTAAGGAGTAATAAGAAAGAAATAGTAAAAGGGAATGAAAAAGCTAAATTCAAATTCCCAAGCATCAATAACCAGACTGTTGATGAGGAAACAGAGTGGGAAAGTTCTAAAAACACTAGGGAGAAGAGTCTGGAGGAAGAAGGAGGAACAAAAAGTGGGCATTCAAGTTCCAGTGAGGAAGAATAAGTGCAAGATAAGAATGAGAAAGGAGTCACTATAGAGCAAAAGTCTGAAAACAGCAACCATGAGTCTGAGGAAAACCAGCAAGTGTTTGAGGAAATGGATAAAGATCTAGATGATCTTGTTGTGGACCCTGATCTGATTAATGAGAAGGAAAATCTAGTTTAGGTTGCTAACCAAATATTGGAAATGGGAGCTCAAGTAAAGGAAGTAAGTAACAAAAATGTAAGCCCTGCTAAAATAAAGGAACAGAAACGAATGGAAACAGAGGATTATATTGAAGAAGTTAGAAGCAGTCCTAAAAAGAACATAGAAGATTAGAGTAACAAAAGGTAGAATGATGAACCTACTAGATTGGCCAATTGTAAAGCTGATGCTACCCTTCAATTCGATTTATGGATGTATAAGTAGATAATGGAAATCAATAGGAAAATGGAAATAATGGAGGGTAAACAAGAGGCAGTGTGGAACAAAATCAATAACATGGAAAAGTAGATGACGGATATTCCCATAAAACTCAAAGAGTATGAGAACAACCTAAGGGAACTCATAAAAGAAAGTAGAATAAAGATGGAGGAGGTAACCTCTAGAATTTGTGCTGCTGTGGTAAACATTGGAAAAAGAGAAAATGAGGAAATCAAAACTTTGGAGGGGCCTATCAAGAGAACTAGACAAAGCTCAAAAAAGAAAGCAATGCAAGAGGGATCTACGTAGGTGAATACTACCATCCAGGACACTGTTGTGAAAGGTAAGGAAGCAGTGAAGATGATATTGGAACTAGAAGAATAGTTCCTGGTTCTTTTAGTTGGTTCTGCTAGTTGGTTGTGTTTTCTGGTCTTGGTACCTAGTTTTTTGAACTTTTACTATGGAGTTTCCAGGTCTCTGTAAAACCTGGGGGCTATCTTTGGTTGTTCATTTGTTAACTTCAGGTCTTTGTATCTTGGTTTTGTTACTTCAGTGAAGTAGGCTTTAGGCTTGCCTGTGGACGTTTCTGTTTTATCTTTCTCCTTTTGTTCAGGGTTTTGGGGTCCCTTCAAAACCTGTTTTTACCTTAATCTAAAACATGATAATTTAATAAAATGTTTATTAGGTCAAGATAATGATGATGAGTCAAATTTCAAATCAGTCATGTTTCTCATGGAGATACTTAGATAACTATAGTTCCAGTATGCCAAAAAGAACCTAAAACATTATAATACAATAGTGACACCTAGTGTGTTGGTGATAGAGGGATGATAACATGGTATTAAGGCAAAAATGAGTCTATCCATGTATAAAAATGTCCTGTTGACCTCAATAGGAATTAAAGGTATGAAACATAGCTCTCAAGTACTTATCATCACCTACAATAATCCCTTTATCCATCTAATAAATAGTTATAGTTTGACTCATACATAGACCATTCTATGCTAATGAAAGGTGAAAACTTGGTTGGTAGGCAAAGGTGTAGGATGAAATGATCACAATAAATTCACTCTCATAGTGATAATCACACTTACATGATAATTAAAGAATAAAATATGGATAGATATAGTCATAGATAAGGGTTCTTAGGCCCAACCAAAATCTTACACACAGTCACAGACCTAGAAGTTAGTCTTGAGAATTTGAGAGGTTGAGGGCTATAGGGGTCTAATATGGATTTCAAAATTGATACAAAGTGTTACCATGATTTTTAATAGACCTACATGGTATAATTTATGTTAAAATAACATGGTAAGTGTTTTTTGTTTTGTCTCAGACCTTAGGCACTCCACAGTTAATGTAATCTACAAATTTAGTGCATTGAGGGTCAAAGGATGAAATGGTAGAGCTTGAGTGACTATGGGATGATGTATATTGATAAGTGTTTTCTTTTATTTCAAGGTTTATGTCATTTATATCAAGGTGCATCTAGTGAAGATGCATAGTGAGTGGTCTTTGAAGTATGAGCTTATGTTCTTGATGTGACAAGGAAGCCATATGACAAGAGAGAATTTGAAGGCAAACCAGTCATTATTATATTGGTTATTTTGAAGTTTATTTAAGTGGTGTGAAAGTTTTATCAAATTAATTTTCTTTTTTGATAGCATCATTGAGGTAAGAATGTTCTTTTACTAGTCTTTGAGTACAAGGTGTCTTGAGAAGCCTAGTCATAACAAGAATAGTCATATCATGAACATGTGCATGGTGAGAATGAAGAGGTATTTTTATAGGTATGATATGATTTTATGAAATTTAAGGAATTTTATCAAGGTGTAAAAGCATAAAATAGTGTTTCAAGATCAGTTGTCAAGTTTCAAGTGCTTGGGAATCCTAGTCATGACATGCAAAGTCTTAGTGAGATAATTTGAGCATGGTAGCTTGCTGAGACAGATGCATAAAGAAATAAGAGAATGTATGAGGTTAATTGAGAATTTATGTGAAACATTTTATTATTAATAAGTGTCTTAGAGTGATTCTACAAGGGTAGGATCTATATATCAAGTCTATAACTAGATTATTTTTAGACCATACTTGGCCTAATGAGGCATCATGATCTATTGTAAAGGCACGTGTAGGATGTATGAAATTTTTTAATCATAATTTAGGTTTATTTATTATGTTAATTATGTTTATATTACATGTAAAGAGGCATGACGACCAATTTAAAGGCTTAATGTGATTTATAGGTTAGTATAGAGAGCAAAGAGAGAGGATGTGTACTAATGAGGAGGCATGATAAATTTTCAAGAAATTGTTTCATATTTTATCATGGGTAGAGGTATGATATGATTTTTAAGTCATGTTTACAAAATTTTAGGTCATGGTTTACAATAAAAGGCATGAAAAGTGGTTTTGAGGTCTCTCGAGTACAAAAAATGAAGGCATGCAAAACTGAGGACTTTTAGGTGTTGATTAGCACATTTAACCTTTACATGGTCACCTAAGTTGTTAATTAGATATTATTAATGGTATTATTTAATATATACATGCATTAGTTTTGTAAATGAGGGGAAATCATTTATGAATAATTGTTAAAACCATAAATAGTGTTAACCCTCTCTAAAAACATAATAATGACTTGATGTGAAATATATTATTCAAAAATAGCCAATAATGGTATAAAATTAATGTTAAAACTATTGGATAATGTATTTAACTCTCCCAAGTACCTCCAAGTGTGATTGAGTTGCCAAGTGTGTGAGTAGACCCTATAAGAGAGTGTTAGTTACTTAGAGGTTTGCTTTAGTAGTCAAATTTAAAAAAGTTAAAATATGAAAATAATTATATTCATAGGGATGATAATTTTAATTAATTTACATTTTGGTTTATATATATGTTCTATCCATCATGTATTCTAAACCATTCATCCAATATATCTATAGCTAATATGTGTAATGGTGGAAATAGTGAGAAACCTAGGTAACAGTGAAAAGATGATTAATTATGTGTTAAAATTAAATAGGGATGAAACCAATTTCATGGATATGGTTTTTATGACTTTTAATACATGATAATTTTTTTTAGAATTTTTGGAGGTTAGTGGTTATAGTGAAAAAGTTGCTCACAAGTTGATTTATCTGGTTAAATGAGGTATGTGTATAGTGAGGTTATGAGATTGGAGTGAAAGACCAATATTTCCATTTTAAAATATTTTATTTATATATTATAATGGTATAATTAACTCATAGTATCATATAAATTCATCATAATTCATTTAATATGTATACACATGTGTTGAAGTTCTATGTCATTAATAATGTACTTTAAGATAAACTAGCAGTTTTGGGTAAGCTAGTTGTAATGATAAGTTTGAGGATCTATGATATGATTTGATATGTATAATTAACATGGTGTTTATTTTTATTACATTAAAATATTTCTCATTCATTTTTAAATATTTTAATTTAGTAAAATTGGTTGTAAAATTATAGCCAAAATGGCTTATCTAGTTTTGGTTTGACTTTGTATACTAAGGCCAAAAGATTGGTCTGCAAGACCAATATTTGACATTATACCTTATGATATTTTTATATTATAGTGGTATATATATTTTAAATGATATTTTTAAATTATAATTTATAATTTTAAGTGTCCCTTTAGGTATCTAATATCAAATTGTTCATGAATGGGTTTTGGAGTGTTCTTGTAGTTCTAAGTGGGCTATTTACAGAGAAGAGTTTGAGTTCTTTGGCACTGAGTTTTGAAGTATAAATAATTTGGTGATGAACCTAAGGTAATAAAAAAAATTATATGTTATATATTTACATGTTTATGTAACTAATTTGTTTTTACTCTTCATTAGTTCAAGACAGGCTTTCTGTGTATGAGAAGGCCTAATTGTGAATGGTACAAACAATGTGATTCAAGTGGTGATTAGAAATAAAAGGTGTTATGGAGCCTAAATTATATTATTAGGGGTATATTTTATTTTTATATGATATTTTACTTCTAATTTTTTATTTTAAAAGTGTTCCAAGAAAGGCAAAGTGTAACTTGTCTTAAAGAAGACCTATGGGATTAGGTCTCCATGAGACCTAAAGATGAAATAAGGCCTAACTAAGATATATCAGACCTAAATGGTCTAAAAACACATTTTATTCATGTTTATGATATTTAATAAGATATATTTAATTTATTAAATGAGTTTTTAATGGTGTTTGGCTGACTAAGTGGCAATATGAGTAAGAGGCTTGTATATATACAAGGCAGTTTTAGGCTTATTTATGAGTGTGGAGAAAAATAAAATGAAATAGTGTATTTTTAAGTAGAATAAGGTATTATATACCATATAAATAGAATATATAATTTTTTATGAGTATTTTATATAGGTTATATGTATGAAAATCTATGTCATATGACCTAATCAAGTCAAGATGAGGGCTAGTTAAGCAAAGAAGCCTATAAGGTAGTTTGTGAGGAATGAGAGGGTGAAGAGTTGAAGAGGTGGTCATAATAATTTGGTTTATAAATAGGGTTTTATGAAGGTGAAAAAATAAATTAAGTTTCTTAGTTAGTACCGAGTCATCTATAGGGTTGGTTCCTCCTTTCAAGTGTGTACTTGCTAAAGCCTAACTAGGTTGGTGCTTAGCTAGTTAGGGTTGGTTTTCCATGTGAATCTAGTGATTAAATAAATTTTATGTTTTTTTTATAGTAATATATTAAATTTACACATATCATTGGGTTTTCTTCCCCTTTAGGTTTTCCCACATATGTTATGTGTTCATATGTTTCATGCTTATGTGGATAGGTGATTATGCTTGGTAGATCTATATGCTTACTTGAGTGGATCATGATTTCTTATGTTAAATTGATAAAAAAAATTATTGAAAAATTATTCATCCCCCTCTTAGTCATTTTGATTCCAAATTTTTTTACACATTAAATTCCTTTAAATTAGGCCTAATATCCAAAAGGATACCCTAGAAGTAAGGATGGTTAGTCAATAAGCACAAGTTTGTTTATCTACCAATAAGGATACATTATTAAATGGGAATTATTATGACTTTTGGATAATAAAAATGAGGACATATTTAATTTAAATTGGCCATGACATATGGTAGATAGTTTTGTATGGATACACTTCACCTCCTACACTACCAACTGATGCAATAAAAAATAAAGAAAGTTTAATCAATTCCAAGGCAATGAATGCCATTATATGTGGCCTATTAGAGGTATATTTTGTGAAGGTGATGAACTATGAATAAGCTAAGGTGATACGGAAAAATTTAAGACTATATAATAAGGTGACACCAAGGTTAAGATGGCCAAGTTGTAGACCCATAAGAGATAGTTTGAAAGTTTAAAGATGAATGAATATGAAACCATTGCATCCTACCTATTGAATATTGATGAAGTTGTCTATGCCATTAGTGGTTTTTGAGAAGAATTTAAAGAGTCTATATTTGTTCAAAAGGTATTTTTATCACTAACTCTTATGTTTGATTCTAAGGTGTCTATAGTAGAAGAGATGAAAGATTTGGAAAAGCTATAAATGGATGGGTTTCATGGCATATTTAATACCTATGAGATGAGAAAAAAGGAAGGAAGAAACCCAAAGAAGGAAGAAACATTCAAAGCTAAGAATAATTCAAAAGCTAAGAAGATCAAGGATGAGGTATGTTTATATTTTGATGATGAATAACTAATATCCATGTTTGATATGGAATTGAGGTTTGGATCTAGTGTCCTGAAAAGCATAAGGCTGAGCATTAATAAAGACATGATGAACATCATGGAGATGACAATAATGTCTATAATCCTAAATATATATATATATATATATATTATACTAAGTATGAAGGTAGAAAAGGGTCATTCAATAACAGGAGAAGTTTTTATACCAAAGAAGATAATAAATCATTTAATATAAGTGACACAAGTTCATTTGATAGTGATGATGATATTAATGAACATGATCATGACAACAAATGAAACCTTATTCATGGATATAAAGACAAACAATGAGGGTTTATCAAAACTAAAAGACCTTATGGATGATGAAGAACTAGATGAAGAAGACGCTAAAGTGAATCTTGAGGTAGAATTGTTAAGTGCTCTAGAGTTAAAATTCCAAATAAGAAAGAATAAAAAACTAAGATCATTAGTTAAATACTATTAGGAGAAGACGAGTTTGTTTTGGGAGAGACTAAGTAACACATACAAGGAGTATGATAAGATTATCAATCATACTGAAGCATGGATGGAAATAGTCACTACTAGATTAACATCTAAAGAGGAAGAATGCACCAGGTATGGAATTGAGATGGAATAATTTAAAATTGAATTAGATCAAACAAATAGAAATTTTAAGACCTTTGTAAAGTTTTCAAAGATAATTGAGGCTCTAAATGAAATCTTGAGTAGTCAAAAGTCTTAAAGTGATAAGATAGATCTTTATTTTAAAGAAGACCAAAAAGTGGCAACTCAAGTCAAGAATAAAGATAATGAGAACAAGAAGGTCAACATGAAAATACCATTCAAATAGCCTAATGATATGATATATGATAATTCAATCAATGGTTACTATTATACATAAAATCAATTTGGTCATAGAGTAAGAGAGTGTAGAATACCCTCTCAAAATAAATATGCATGGGATTATGAAAATAATAATGAGTCAAGAGGTATGTATAAGGTTATTTGCTATATCTATCATAATATAGGACACATTTCAAGATTTTTTACTACTAGAGGTAGAAGGCCATCAAGTCAAAATAAGAGGTTTGAAGCTTTTAGACTACTTGAGAGAAGGCAAATAAATGTATGAAAACTAAAAATAGTAAATGTGAGTATTGATTAGTCAACAAGCTCAAGTGGATTATTTGTTGTGGTAGAACATACCTCAGATGAGAAATCAATTTATGAATTTTAATTATCATCTTAGATTTTTTTATCACATGGATGATGAAAATGTCAATCCTAAGTTTCAAATCAAGACTAACAGAATCCATAAAGATATTTAGTCTTGTGAGAGCATGTAGATCTAGGAATATCTTGAGTTTTTGTTGTTATAATGACCTATAAAAGGGGTGACTTTATTAAACTTCATGGAGAAACACTTCAAGTTATCATAATCATGGTAGATGCTTTGTTTGAATGGGAGCTACTCAAGTTGTTCATAAGATCCAAATGTAGTTGTTGAAAAGCATAGGAGAGTTAGGCAAAGTAAGTTCTATGTTCATAGTAGTTAGAAGTTGAGTATGAATTGTGTTGTAGATGGTTTGAGAAGTATGTTGATTCTTTTGGTAAGACCAAGTTATGAAGACAAAGGGGGAACTTAGTAACTTTGAGTTCTTTTGCAAGTTTCTTAGAATAGTTTCCAAAGAGGGAGAATGAGTGGTTCCAAAATTTTCAATGTGTACAATCCTTTGTCGTTAATTTAAAATGGGGAGAAAGTTCAATATGAAAGTTTGACAAGTTTGAGGAAGATGAGAGTGATCAGATTGAAGAATGTTTTGCATCAACGATAAAGGGGTAGTTTATTGAGAAGTTTTGTCATTAATTTTCAAGGTTCGTATCATTAATGTTAAGTTGCATCTATGAAATATGCATGGTGAGTGATCTTTGAGGTATGATCTTGTGTGCTTGATGTGACAAGGAAGCCATGAGAGATAATTTGAAGGAAACCTAATGTCTTTATATTTAGATAGAATTTGAATGTAACCTAATGTTTTTTTTTTTGGTTATTATCAAGGTTGTTGAAGTGCTATGAAAGTGTTATTTGATTAATGTTCTTGTTTTATATCATCATTGTGTAAGCATGTTTGTGTACTAGTCCTTTAGTACAAGGTGTATTGATAAGCCTAGTAATATCATGAGCATGTGCATGGTAAGCATAAATAGGTATGTACAAAGGTATGACATTGTTTAAGGAGCATGTATGGCATTAACAAGGTGTAGAATCATCAAAAAGTGTTTCAAGATCAGTTGTCAAGTTTTAAGTGCTTGAGAAGCCTAGTCATGGCATGTAAAGTCCTAGTGAGAAGGTTTGATCACGGTAGTGTTGATGCATGTAAATGTATCACATGGTTTTTATAGTGTTAAAAACACTTCTCATTTCAATATTCAAAGACGTTTTTACATGAGTTATTGGCTATGATCTTCTTGAGATCTATGGTGGAGTAACGGTTGAGCTATTTGACTATTTCACAAAATGATTATGCAAGTTGTTATGGGGATCAACTATGGTCCTAATGTTTTTTGAAAGATGAACATTATTTTAGATTATTATAATTAAAAAAAGATTAAAATATAATGCCTAATAATATAGTATAGCATGAATATTAAAAATGAGAAAATAAGAAGTGTAAGGTAGAGAGAGAAATGTTTCTATTGTTTAGTTCAGACATTTTAACAAATCTCTCATTTTATCAAATATATGAATCTTCAAACCAACATATGACATGAAATTACCAAATAGTATAAATCCTATCATATACTAGGAAAATGTTTAAGGATATTTGAAACATGCAAATTGGATATCAGATTCACTTTAAAGATTTACTTAAAAAAGAAAATTGAATTTACACATCTTCCATAAAATCAAGGATATTGAAATGAATCTAATGACTTTAAATCAACCCAACATTAATATCAAATTAAAAACTTTACATTAATACATGGACATCTAGAATTCATAAAAGTAATTCAAATCTAAACATCAAAATAGAGACTTGAGGAATCAACCATGATAATAAATAAATAGATAAAAAATCTTCATAGAATTCTCTTGATTTTATTACTTTCTCCATAATTTACAAATTAATTTTGATCTTAAAACTTCCTCTCTCAATATAATGATAATACCCCCTTTTAAAGAGTGAACTATGTGGTATTTTGGTTAGTCATTATCAAATGGGAATCAAAAAGTGTCAAGGATAGATATATTCTTATAAATATTCTAATACCAATGACACTTTTCAAATGTGACTAACCTATAAGCCATGTGAATTACACATTGCACATGATTTTACAAAATAGTATATTATATTAAAATGATTTACATGTTTTGATACACAATAATATTCTAGGTTAACCTTATTGACTTTGATAAGCCCCTATAGCTACAACATTTTTCTTTTATTCCAAAATATTCATGGATTTTTTATACTATTCACTAATTAATCCAATATTAATGATTGGATATATGAATAGCTCCTCTATTTTTCCTACTAAATCTCTAAAGATTATATCCATTCTATCCATGGTTTCTTTGATGATCCTATCATTACCAATATTTTCATTTGCTATCAAGAACAAGTTTAAGATACTATTATTGTCATCCCCTATGCATTTCTCGATTCTAATCTTGTCCTCTTGGATGAACTCTATAGTTTTGAATTGGAACTCTTCATAAATTATTGGGCCTATTTGATTGGGGATTTTGTTTGTGGCACACAAGGCATCTATGGCTTGGTGATAACATTATGAAGTCTTATAAGTTGAATTACCATGATGTCATCATAAAATATCTTTAATGATCATAGATTATCCTCTTCCTTGTTCAAAATTCCTTGGTTCTCTAAGGTTGAGAACAAGCTCGATAAATTATTGACTCCTGTAATCAATGAAGAAACCACAATCTCTATATCTTTAAACACCCTTCCCTCTGTGTCTGATGATAAGTATAATTCAACCAATTTCTTTGAAATATGTCCATAAGTTGACATTGTTATGAATCTGATTAAATTTCCCACTTGTGAATAACAATTCAACATTTTTGGCTATCTAGTTATACTCTTTAAACAAATTTGATTACCAGGCTCTCTTTTCTGGTTTAAAATAATTAATGTATGAATAATTCTAGGGCTTTTTATTATATTTGAGGGTTTTTTAAGGATTTAAATGAGATTTAATGGTGGCATATGCATTTGCATTATTTTATTTGGTAATCTAGATCATATTTTGATCTCATATTTATACTTTTACATGCTTAGGTCCACAAAATATTTTGATCTGACATGTCTGCCTATGTGGCATATCCTTACCATGCTATTTATTTAATTTTAAAACATGAATGTTGTCACTTTGGAAACTTGTCTTCATATTTTCCCCTTCAAAATTTGGCAAAATTCACTCCATTTATCTCATCAGGAGTCTCCTAACATTGACTTTCAACATTGGTCATTGATATTTGATCTGGGATTCTAAGATTATGACACTTTGTAACCTTGCATTCAATTTATATACCCTAGTGTTAGTCTCCATTCAATTAATGATCTTACACCATGTTGAAACTTTGCATGTAGTTTGGGCTTATTGACTTGATTTGCACCATTGATCCCCATCTACATAGTTAAATACACATTGTTGATCTTTGATCTACATGATCAAACACATGGCATTAATATATTGAACATTCACTATGATTATGACACATGTCACCATCACATTCAATCTCAATTTCATTTAAACTATAGAATTTTATTTCACCATTAGATCTCCATCTACATGATTGAACATGCAATGTAGATCTATCTTAACTTATTGACTCAAGTCTTCAATTAAAATCATCGATCAAAATTTATATATAAGAATATGCACCATAAATCTTGATCTTGGGTATTTTGACTTATTGATTTTGGGAGATCACCCATGTGCTATTGATTATTGATCCAATTGAGTGAGGTTTCGAAACCTAACAACCTTTTGTTTAGTTCATAGCTATAAATAGTAAAATCAAAGAATAAGTGATCAAGACATATAATAACTTAGCATAAATATTAGTTTAAAGTTTTAATGATTTAATAAACTTGATCAAAACTTAGGCTAAAATTAAACTAAGACTAAGATAAGATAAAGTGACCCATCAAAAATATGAATCCATTTTAATATGAACTTAGGATAAAGTAATTTAGACTAAGGTTTTCAATTTTATTTAAACTTGGATTCAACTAATCAATTAAGGACCAAATGTGAACATAATGCCTCAAAGGGGACCATATTAGTTAACCAACTAAGGGTTAAATTAAAATTGAAGTATAAATCCATGAACACTTGTTCATTTTAATTAAAATCCATTGATACTTCAAGATGGAAACACATGGGCCAAATGTTAGGAACATTGTAAGCTAGATCAAAACATGATATTCAAAAATTCACTATGATCAAGTTTAATGCCTAATTTATAACATAATTTTCAAAATTTTAACAAAAGTCCTCATTTATTATAAAAGGGGGATGTTGACCTCAATAAATGGTGACTTATATGGGAAACATTGAAGAATGTTAGAATTTAAATACTTTTGGATCAAAATAATAACTATACTAATCATTCCAAATGATCAAGTGCCATTATTAATATCAATTCATAATTGAAACAAGTCTTACAAATGGATAATTAATGTTAAATATCAAAACTCAGTCATGATGTGTGTGTGAATTGATTCATTTACTAATTGCCATTGGGATTCAGAGAAAAACTTCTAGATTTCATAAACTTAATCATTAACATAGACTTGTAGCATATTTATATATTCATTATGAACCATCCTTTATAAAAAGGGAAGGCTTAAGCATTACTCTACTTCTAGCTTGGCATCCATTTCCCCTTTATAAATACCTTTGGTTCTACTCTAGGCCTTAATCCGTTGCCAATCATGCATCCATATCCCTAGTGGAGGTTACTAGAATCACGTTTGTTTAGAAATCTTTTAAATTTTTTATAAGGCTTATTATTTTATTTTTTATTTTTCAACTATTTTAGCTTTCCAACAAAGATTGAAAACCAAAATTAGTTGGGTGTTTAATATTTTTGTGAAATGTTTGATTTTCAAATAATCATCCTTGGTCATAAACTTTATCCTATGAAATATTATTCTTTAAGTGCTAACATAACTTTGTTCTAATAATTCAAATTTCACTCAAACACATGTAATCCTTATTAAAATCAAATTAGATCAAAACAATGTTTAATTTTTTTATAAGGAATAATTATTTTAGATATTAATCTTCATAAATCTATTAGAAACATAACATTAAGCTCAAAATTTCCAAAATCCATGATCAACCAATGTTTAAGGGTCATATGCATAGTCTTGTTTTATGAAGTTTTTTTGAGCACTTAGATGGATTTGGAGCTTGAATACCTATATTTGAAAAGATTTATTGGAAGCCCAAGAAGAAAGTAAATAAATCAAACACAAAACAAGATAAAAAAATATTTACAAACACTATCTATAAATAAGGGACATGAATGAAACTAATCTAAACCTACATATACTAACTCTAACTAATATTATAGATTACTCAATAAAAACTTGAGGTGGAACAACACATAAATAATTCTTGAGAGATTGCCCATTGGTTGGAAAATTGAACTCTACTCCCTTCAAGTCTTTGAGATTAAAGGTGTTTTTTCCTAGTGTCTCAAAAATTTGGTAATGACCAATCCACAAAGGAGTGAATTTCTCATGTTTTCCTTTTGGCTCAGATGCTTTGTCCCAAGGATAACTAGGTCTCCTTGTTTGAACACCTTGATCTTTGATATTTTGTCAAACCATATTTTGATAGTGTTTTTATGTCTACTAAAATTATCAAATTATTCTTATCTAGCATCCTCCATTTAGATGATATCAAGTAACCTAGAATTGGCATATTCTTGATCTCCTTCCACATACTCCTGTATAACTTGGAAGTTTGAAATTTGAGACTATTTTGAAATATTATTTCTTGTCCACATAACAAAAAAATGGTGATACTTTTAGATCTTGTTTCACTCTCATTATATCTTCCCATAGATCATAATTCATTAATTTATACTATGTTCTTGGTTGTTGAGCTAAAAACTTCTTAATAGTTTTCATCAGATTCTTGTTTGTAGACTCTGAAACTCTATTACCCTAAGGGTAATGATTAGATGAAAACTTAAGAACTATTTTATTGTCATAAAACCACTTATTAATATATATATATATATATATATATATATATATATATATATATATATGTAAATTCTAATCCATTGTCATATACCAATGATACTAGCATCCCAAACCTAGTGAAAATTTTATCTTCTAAGAACTTGATAACATCTTCAGTCATATAGTATTTTATTTCTAGTCCTTTTGTCCATATTGTATAATAATATATGGTATTAAAGGATCATACTTATGCCCAAATAAATAATTAGGGTTGATAACCCTCAAAAATTCAAAACCCCATTGAGAAAATGGTTTGTCAATTAAAATTGGCCTCAAGGGCGTAACTACTTTATGTTTTTTTGTATTGAAGATTTGGAATTGATAAAATTACCTAAAATGATTGTGAGAATACTTAAAAATGGTTGTAAAATAATATCCTACCCTTAGGATTTTGTATGTTTTGTTTTCTTAGAGGAGTGTCCACTCCCAAGTTTCTCATGAAAGGTACTTAAGATTTTAGCTAACTTTTCCTTTGAAATGCATCTCAAATACACTCATTCATAGTTATTCTTGTAAAGTATCCCATCCTTGATCAATAAGCGATATTATTTGAGACTTAAATCCCTTCTCTATTCTCTAATCAATCCTATATGTCAATAACTATTGATTAGGAAATGAATTATTGCATCATACTAGTCATTTGGTTAAAACTATTATTGTCAACCTCCATGATGTTTAATCTAGGATTAGTGTTAGAAATAGATTAAATTAGTCCTTGATACCTCACCAATTTAATATTTTTCATTTCAAGTTCATATTCCTAGAGTATATACATCCATTTACCTCTTATTTCTCCTAATTCATATTGACTCAACATGAGTTTGGTATTAGGGTCTAGCAATAGCACGTACTTTATTCCTAAGAATATAGTATCTAAACTTTTAACTAACTTAACTAAATAAAATGCTTGTTTATCAATTAGGGAATATTTTAACTCAATATTTTTGAATTCATTACTCATAAATGCAATTTGATGATCACATTTATCAATTTTTTGAGTTAATATGTCTACTATAGTATGTTCATAAGTAACAACATAAAGATAAAAATCTTTCATAAAGCCAGGACTTATTAGCAAAGGTGCCTATCCTATTGATTCCTTGATATCCTTGTAAGTTTTCTTTGTACTTCATTGCATTTGACATTTTTATCTTTCTTTAGCATATCATTGAGTGGTTTCATAATCTCTACAAAACTAGAAATGAATTTCCTTACAAAATTAATCTTCCCAAAGAAAGACTAGCTCTTTTATACTATTTGGGGGTTCTATTTTAGATATAGCATTGACTCTATCTAGATATATAGAAATCCCATATCTAGTTATCACATGTCCTAGAAATTTCCTTTCAATTACAAAAAATATTATTTTCTTAGGGTTAAGGTAAATTTCATACCTTTGATAGCACTCAAATACTTGTTGTAAATGCATTATGTGATCTTCTCTATTCTTGGAAAACACATTTAGATCATCCATATATATAATGATACATTTACCTATGATACCTTGAAAGGCATGGTTCATATCTCTTTAAAAGGTATCCCCTTCATTGATGAGTCCAAAAGGCATCCTCTTGTAAGAAAAAGTTCCCCATTTTATTATGAATGTAATATTCATTCCATATTCCTTATTAAAAATTACCTAATTTTAACCTAAAAAACCATCTAAGAAAGACATCATGGAATAAACACTAACAATTTGAATTACCTAGTCAAGGGATGGCAAAGGATAATTATCCTTTTTAGAATATTTTTTAGGTTCCTAAAATCTATAAATTATCTAATCTCTCCATTTTTTTCTCTAACTTGAGCTAGATTAGCTACTTAGGTAGAATATTAATTTGGAAAAACTATTTTTGCATCTACTAATTTCATGACCTCTTTATAAATAAATGGTTCCAAAATAGGATTAACCGGTCTTTGATTCTACCTAAATGGTTTATAGGATTATTTGAAGGGAATGTTATGGGTGATAACTTGAGGATCAAAGATATTTAGGTCTTCATAAGACCATGAAATAATATCCTTGTACCTAGTCAGTAACTATCTAGAATTTATAGACTCTACATTTTTGCATATTGTATGAAGGTTTACTAGCTGAGGTTGACCTTTAATTCCTATGTCAACTGTATTATAATCCTTCTCATTTACTTTGGGAAAATTAGTAGTTTTAACTATCTTATCTAAGTCAAATAGTCTTTCCAAGGCAATCATGCCTTGGGAATCTTGTTATCGTTCAGTTATATTGTATTGTCATCAATTCTATCATCATTAAGAGAGTTATCACTAACCTCATAATAATACGAGAGTTAAACAATATTGAGTTTTTCATTAATTAAATGATCTATTGGTCATCACTAAACACTTCTAGATAATTAATATTATCAGGTATAGAGGGACATATGACCAATTAAATGTTAGTCCTTCCTAGTTTATAACCTTTATTTGGCATTAGTTTATCTATAGCTAAGGCTAGTTCATTACCAGACTAGTTTCCTTCTCTGGGGATTGAAATAATATTGAAAGCATAAAAATACTCAATCAAGTCACATACTCTAAACTTGTATTTCTTCATATAAGATAATTTGCATTGATACTTGATTCTAACTTAATAGACTACTAGTTTATAATCACCATATACTAGTATTTATTTAACCTTGTGTTTAATAAAAAATTATAATCTTAATATCAATGATTCATACTCTAAAAAATTATTGGTGTAAGGAAATTGAATTTTTTAAGAACCATTATATTCCTTCCAAATGAGATTGATTAAAACTACTCCTACTCCAGACCCAAATTTGCATCTAACAACATCAATATATAGTTTCTAAAGTCTAGGCATAACATGAGAGTCCTTATAATTATATACCTAAGGAGTGTCAAATGTTTAAACCCCCAAATTGGAATTAACCACATTGACCCTTTCATTGGATATATTTTATTCAGTGATCATATGTTTCACCTTTGGTTCTCTTTCAATCAGAATTTGGTTAAGAACTCCCCTCCATGGTAGCCACTTGTGAGAAAAATCAATTAAATGCATCCATTAAAATATTTGGTCTAATCTCTACTAATAAAGATCCCATAAGCATCTAAAATGTCAACCACTTGAAAATAAATAAATTGTTACACTCTTGGCTCAAAAGAAAGTTACATATGCACATTTAACAATTTACCAATCACTTTAAATATAGATTTGTCTAATTGAGTCACTACTATATCAAACTTAATAGGAGTTAAACCAAGCTTTTCAAAAAAAAAACTATTGGCATAATATTTATAGAGGCACTTAATCTAATAGACAATTATGCAAGTTTATACCAAAAACTATAATTATTAGTAAAAAAATTGGAACATCTATTTTATTCATATACATTACTACACTTACATTTGTAGTTTGTATGATTTACTAGCTTTTTTAGTTAAATATTCTAGAAAAAGGTCTCTCTGTTCATTTATCTAAGTCAATTCATGTAATGTGATATTATCTTTAATTTTATTTATATCCTCTACTATGTTATATCCACTCCTGGTAGAAGAACTAGATAAATCATATTTATTTCTAGTGTTACTTCCCCTTTATGGTTCTAGATTGCTATCTACTTTGGGATGATATTCATTATAGAAAAATTAGGGTGTATATTAGGAATAGAATATCCTAATTGACCTTGGGGTTGTATTTGATCATTAATTTTTACAGCTTCAATATATGTCAAAGATAATGTATTTATGGCCCCAAAAACTCTTTTCAAAAATATAGAAGTCATTGGATCTAAATAATCCTTATAAATCTCTAAAGTTAAAGATTCATCAAGATTATAGGATTTATAGTTCTATTAAACATATTTTTAAATATATCATTGAAATCTCTAATATTTTCATTTAAATCTCTCTTTGTCGTAGTGAATTGTTGATATAGAACACAAGGATTGATGATATTTCCAAACTGATCAATGAAATAATTATTAAAATCATTCTAGCTGATGATGTATTTTTTAAGAAGATTAATAAACCAATAATATGTTGCATATCTAAAGGTAAAAGGAAACAATCTATAAGCAACATATTCATGAAAAATATTTTACAATCTTAATCCATCCTTAAAAGACTTGATGTGTTCTTTAGTAGTAACAATGATTGTAGGAATAAATGAAGGTAAATATTTCTTTAAATTTATTGATAAGTCATGTACCTAACCAAGCACATTGATATAAGATCTAGCTAACCAAACCATACTTTGATGAGTATTGAATATAACAACAAAAATAGGTGAAGTAGGTTGAGATTTAGAAACTCTACATTTACCTTTATCCACTATTGTTTTCCTATAAATTTCTAATGAAATAAGAGTTAGACTTGTCTCAAACCTTGACCTAGTTCTTATTCTTGGTAGTTCTAACCTATAAAATCAAAATCCTATTCAAAATACAAATAGAAACATTATCTTTGCAAAATAGTTAAATTTTTACAAATAAGTAGATTTGTATATTTATATTTCTAAGTTTAAGCAAACTTTTCACAAATTCATACAAATCTTTAAAAGAATGATTATCTTTAATTGTATTAGATTAAAGATACATCCAAACTTGTGAATATCAGTGATCTTTGGACAAAATTACTATCACTAACCTTAAAAATGTTAGATTCATAATGTTTAAGAAACCTTTGCAAGAGTTTCACATAAATCTTCAAAGAATAACTATTATTAGTTAAATAAGCCTAAAAATTGGTCTAAAATCATAAATATTAGTGACCTTTTAAAAATTAATCTGAGAAAACATAAATATGCAAAGGATCAACTGATATAAGAATAAAATTCACTTAAATCATCTTAGAATACTTTAGATTCATAAATCTTTAGCTCAAGCCCTACTGTTATTTCTAATTCTGCCAGTTGTTGATGTGTGTAAATATATCATAGGGTTTGCATAGTGTTAAAAACACTTCTCATTTAAATATTCAAAGCATATTTTGCATGAGTTATTGGTTGTGATCTTATTGAGATCTTTGGTGGAGTAGAAACTAAGCTATTTGACTATTTTACAAAATGATTATGCAAGTGGTTATTGGGAACAATCATGGTCCTAAAGTTTTATGAAAGATGAAAATTATTTTAGATGAATCTAATGAATAATGATCATAATCTAAAGTTTAAGACTAATCTATCATGAATATTAATAATGAGAAATTAAACTACAATGATTTGATCAAAAATGAGAAAATATGAAGGGTATGGTGGAAAGAGAAATGTTTATGTTCTTTAGTGTAGACATCTTGAAAAATCTCTCATTTCATCAAAGATATGCATCTTCAAACCAACATATGACATGAAATCACCAAATACTATAGATCCTATCATATACCAGGAAAATGTCTAAGGATATTTGAAACATGTAAATTGGAGATCATATTCACTTTAAAGATTTACGTAAACAAGAAAATTGTATTTGCACATATTCAAGAAAAGTAAGGATATTGAAATGAATCTAATGGATTTCAGATAACCTAGCATAAATCTCAAATCAACAACTCTACATTAATACATGCACATCTAGAATTCATACAAATAATTCAAATCTAAACATTAGAATAGAGACTTGAGGAAGTAGCCATGATAGCAAATAAACAAAAAAAATGAGATAATATTTACATAATTCTCTTGTTTGTATTACTTTATCCAAAATTTATAAAATAGTTTTTCTTTCAAAACTTCCTCTCTAATTCCAATGATAATACCCCCTTTTATAGGTTGGAAGAGCAACCTATTGGATATTTTGGTTAGTCATTATCAAATGAGAATCAAACAAGTATCAAGGATAGATGTTTTCTTAGAAATATTCTAATACCAATGAAACTTTCCAAATGTGATTAAACTTTAATCCATGTGCATTAGACATTGTGCATAATTATATAAAATAGTATATTCTTTTTGAATGATTTACATGTTTTGATACACAAGAATACTCTAAGTCAACCTTGTCAACTTTGAGATGCCCCTGCAACTACAATATTTTGCTTTTATTTCAAAATATTTATGGATTTGTCATATTTTTCATCAATCAATCTGAGATTGATGATTGGATCTAAGAATAGCTCCTCTGTTTGCCATGATAAATCTCTAAATATTTCAACCATTCTATCCATGGCTTTTTTGATACTCCTAGTATTACCAATCTTTTCATTTTCTATCAAGATTAAGTTTAAGATAAGTTTATTATCAACCCTTGTGGTGCCCTTGCTTGTACTCTTGACCTCCCTAATGAATTTTGTAGCTTTATTCTAGAACTCTTAATTAGTTATTAGGCATGTTTGATTGGGGATTTTGGTTGTAGCACATAGGGCATATCTAGCTTGGTGACATCATAATTAAGTCTTATAAGCTGAATTATGATGATGTCATCATATAATCTCTTTACTAGTAGCAAATTCTCCTCTTCTTTGGTCAAAATTCCTTGGTTCTCTATGGTCTAGAATAAGATTGATAAATTATTGTCTCATATAATCAATTGAGAATCCATGAACTCTATATCTTTAAACACCATACACTCTATGTCTTATGACAAGTATAATTCAACCACTTTCTTCAAAATATGTCCATAAGTTACCATTTATATGAATCTAATTGAATTTTACACTTGTGAATGACAATTAAACACTTTTAGGTATCTAGCTAGACTCTTTGAATAAATTTGATTACCAGGCTATCTCTTCTAATTCAAAAGAATTAATGTATGAATAATTATAGGGTGTTTTCTTATATTTAAGGATTTTTGGAGGGTTTAATTGAGCTTTAATGGTGGCATACAT
The DNA here is from genome assembly GCA_037957365.1 of Torreya grandis. Lineage (NCBI taxonomy): Eukaryota > Viridiplantae > Streptophyta > Pinopsida > Cupressales > Taxaceae > Torreya > Torreya grandis. Next base: position 500,040 of record JARHVA010005437.1, read on the forward strand.
ATTTAAATTATTAAATGCACATTTTAAGCATTTTATTTGGTATCCACAATCATATTTTGGTCTTGTATTTATACCTTTACATGCTTGTGTCCACAAAATCTTTTGATCTGACATGTATGCCTATGTGGCATCTCCTTGCGATGATTTATTTATGTTGAAAACATGACCATTATCAATTTTGATACATGGCTTCATCTTGTGACCATTCAAAATTTGATTAAATTCCCTTCTTTGATCTCTTTGGGAGTCTCCTAGACTTGACTTTCAACATTGGCCATTGATATTTGATCTGGGCTTATGATATTGTGACAATTGGTAGCCTCACATTAAATTTTTGTATCCTATTATTAGTATAAATTTATTAAATTATCTTGCACCCTATTAAATACTTATGTGCAATTTAGGATTATTAGTGTATTAACTTGATTTACACTGTCTATCCCCATCTACATAGTTAAACATGCATTGTTGATCTTTGATCTTCATGATCAAACATGGGTCATTGATCTATTGAACATTCACCATGATTTCAAATCATATCACCATCATATTTAATCTCAAGTTCCTTTGACATATATATTTTTATCTTGTTGTTAGATCTCCATCTACACAATTTATTGTACCTTGTAGATCTACATTGACTTATTAACTCGAGTCTTCAATGCAGATTGTCGATCATAATTTTTATGTAAGAATATGCAATATCAATCTTGATCCCAGTGATTTTGACTTATTGACTCTGTTAAATCACTTGTATTTCATTCATTCTTGATTCTATTGAGTGATATTTTGACACTTGGCATCCTTGTGATCAAAGAATAAGTGCTTAGGACATATAACAACTTATCATAAATCTTAGTTTAAAATTTTAATGGATTAATAAACTTAATTAAAACTTAGGCTAAAATTAAACTAAGACTAACATGGAGTAAAGTGACCCATAAAAAATATGAATCCATTTTAATAATAACTTAGGATAAAGTAATTTAGTCTAAGGTTTCGAATGTTGTCTAAACATGGATTCAACTAATCAATTAAGGACCAAATGTGAACATAATGACTCGAATGGGACCATATTAGTTAACCAACTAAGGGTCAAATTAAAATTGAATCATTAATCCATGAACACTTGTTCATTTTAATGAAGATACATTGATATTGAAAGATGGAATCACATGGGCCAAATGTTAGGAACATTGTAAGCTAGATTAAAATAAGATATTCAACAATGCACTCTGATCAAGTTGAATGCCTAATTTATAGCATAATTTGCAAAATTTGAATAAGATTACTCATTTTTATATGGATGCACAGAGGAAAAAGAGTCTAAATTAGGTTTCTTGAGCATGTATGTGAAGCATTAGAGCATTGATAAGTGTCTCAGGGTGAGTCTATAAGGGTAAGACCTACAGATCAAGTTTGCAACTAGATCATTTCTAGACCCTACCTTGCCTAATGAAGCATCATGATCTATTTTAAATCCATATAAAGGATGTATGAAACTATTCAATCATAATATAGGTTTCTTTAGTATGTGATTGAAGTAGATAACACATGGAAATAGGCATGAAGATAAATTTCAAGGCATAATGTGATTTATAGGTGAAATAATAGAGAGCAAAGAGAAAGAATGTGGTCTAATGAGGGGTCATGATCAATTTTAAATAAAAATTTTCATATGTGAGAATGGAAACAAGTAAGATATGTTTTTTCAAGAATATTGACAAATTTTAATGTCGTGGTTTGTAAGAAAAGGCATGAAAAGTGATTTTAAGGTCTCTCAAGTACACGTAATGAAGGCATACAAACATGAGAAAGACTTTCCAATGTTTATTGGAACATATAAATTTTGTATGGAACCTAATATATTAATAAGATATGGGTAATGGTCCTATCAAATATCTTCAAGTATTTTTTTTGGAAATGAGTGTCAGTCTTTTATGAACAATCGTTAACACCATAAATAGTGTTAACCCTCTTTAAAATCCTAAAAATGATCTGATGTGAAATATATTGTTAAAAATAGAATATAATGATATAAAATTACTATAAAAACTATTTTATCATGTATTAAACTATCCTAGACACGTCTAGGTGTGATTGAGTTGTTAGGTGTGTGAGTAGACCCTATAGGAAAGTGCTACTTTATTAGAGATTTATTGTAGTAGTTAGAGTTGACCAAGTAAATATATGAAAATAATTGGATGGATAATTTTGATACTTATTTTTAATGTACAAAATGGTTCCTAGATAGGTTATATATCTTAGGTATGTTAAATTGGTCATCTAAGATAGCCAGTTGCTAACAGGCTTGATGGTGGAATAGTGAGAAACCTAGGCAAAAATGAGAAGATGATTAGGTATGTGTTATCATTAAATATGTATGATAAAAAGTGAATATATATTATTTTTAGGTATTTTAGGACATTATAATATTTTACATAAGTTTTTGAGATAAGTGGTTAAAGTGAAAAAGTTGGTCACAAGTTGACTTATCTAGCTTAGTGAGGTTTGTGTAGAGTGAGGTTATGAGATCAGATTGGAAGACTAATATTTACATTTGAAAATATTTTTATTTATATATAATAATTTTATAATTAAATAATATTATCATAAATATGTATTATAATTAATTTAATATTTCTACATGAGTGTTGAAGGTTTGAGTCATCAACATTATACTTTCAGGTAAACTGGCAGTTTTGGGTAACCTAGTTGTAGTGATGAATTTGAGGCTATATTATATGGGTTGATATGTATAATTAATATGGTTTTTATTTTTTTGACTTTAAAATATTTATCATGTTTTTTAAAATCTTGAAAATCAGTAAAATTGGTTGAAAATTTGAAGCCAAAATGGTTTGTCTAGTTCTAGTTTGAGTATGTGTGCTAAGGCCAAAAGATTGATTCTACAAGACCAATATTTAGATTTAGGCCTTGTGTTTTTTATATATAATAATGGTATATATATTTATTATTATATTTTAAAATTATAAATGATCATGTTAAATTTTATTTTAGGTATTTAAGATCAAATTATTCATGACTAGGTTTTGAAGTTTTCTAGCAATTCTGAGTGGGATATTTCAAAAGAATAGTTTGAGTTATTTTTCCCTAAGTTACAAAGTATAAATAATATATGGTGAATTTTAGGTCATAAATTTTCTATATATTTGAATTTTTTCATGGCTATTTAACTAATTTGTGTTTACTCTTCAGTAGTTCAAGACATACTTTATGTGTATGAGAAAGCCTAATTTTGAACAGTAAAAATGGTGTGCTTCAAGTGGTGATTAGAAATAAAAAGTGTTATGGAGACTAGATGATATTATTATAGGTATATTTTATTTTTATATTATATTTTACTTCCATTTGTGTAGTTTAAATATTTTCCAAAGAAGGCAAAGTGTAACGTGTCCTAAAGTAGACCTAATGGGATTAGGTCTATATGACACCTAAAGATAAAATAAGGCCTAATTGAGATATGTCAGACCTAAAGGGACTCAAAACACATTTGATTCATTTTTATGATATTTAATAAGATATATTCCATGGACAAACTAGTCATCCTTGAATTTATAAAGCTCAATTCATGGGATAACCCCTACAAAACTTATTTGTTTCATAGCCCATAAGCTCTAAGCACACAAAATGAGGCAAATCACTACCTTATTGAATTTTATTTTCCTAAAAAAAGTTACCTTTTTGAGGGAATTTTCATTGTCCTTTGTAAGTCAGAGAATTTTATTCAAACTACACCTAAGCTCAAATTGGTGCATTCCATATAATTTTGTTTGAACTACACCAAAACATGCAAAGGTAGAGAATTTCCCCATCCCTGCACGTGCAATCCAAATAATTTTCTTTGAAATGCACCAAGCATGTAATAGTGGATAAATTCTTTGATAATGCATGTGAAAGTTGAAGAATTTATTTGACCTTGCACCTAGGCCCACCACTATATCAGTAATTAATTTACATTAATTACCCTTATTATATATATTTAACCTACATTATTTTTTATTTTTACCATTTTTAATCTTCCTCTCATCATTTTCAAGCTCGTGTGCACCCCAAATCACTATTGTTGTGATATCTTGAATCTTTCTTCACCATTTATGTGATTGATTTTTTAATTCATTCATATATTTCCTACATTACAAATCAAGTAGGGTTTTCATTTTTTGTTTAATTTTTTCCTTTTGTTTATCACTATGCCCTAGTTTTATTTCTTCTTTTTTTCAAATTTGTGTAATCATGATAAGATTATCAAAACCTTTTGTTTTCCCATTTGAAGCCAAAAACCTCAAATGTTAAAATTTGTCTCCTCAACTAAGGTTTGCAAAATATTTTGCATGTTTTCAATACCTTAGGTCCATGTCCAAGAAAATTCTCTAACATGCACCCTAGCTTATCTTTAGAGAAAATTCACCCCCTCAAGATCTTTAAAGAAAATTCTTTAATTTTCACAAATTTCATACCTTTTGATGCACCTAAAAAAAATTTATCTAAAGTGCATGTAGTCTGGTGCACATCAAAGAATTATCTTTGAGGTACACTCTCACCAAAACAACACTTAGTGCACTTTAGATAATTTTATCTAAAGTGCATGTAACTTGGTGCACTTTGGAGAAAAGTATCTGAAGTACATGATTCATCCTCTTAGAGTATGCCAGAGAATTTTCTCCAATATGCACCAAGACATAGTAACTTTCGACACCAATGCAGGTCAGGGAAAATTCTATGGCCTCCACTAATTTTCATTCTTCCATTTAATTTATAGAATTTTCTCTAAACTACACCTAGCCATTTCCTATTTAGTTCAAATAAAATTCTCCAAGTTGCAACAAAGTTAGTATAATGAAGTATAAGTTTTGGGGTGTGTTTTCAGCATCTTCAATGAATTCTAATGTAGATTAGATTCAAGATATAGAGATCAATCATCTTGACATGGCTAAGATTTTATAAAGATTAGGTAGAGATCCTATTCCTCAACATATGTAGCACATTATAAATAGTGAAATACACTTGATAGTAGCATTTCTCATATCAACTCAAGATCTAGATTTCATCCTAGCAACTACTACCCATTTTGATAAAGAAACTACGTCAATCAAGAATGTTAATAGGAAAATAGTCATTTATTTGGATGCTAAGTACATTGACAAAATTTTCCATCATTCAGACATTGAGGAATTTTCTGATATTAGCATGAGCTTAGCCTAGGAATATTATGAAAAGTGCAAAAGGCACATCAATACACATTGGTTGAAGACACCAAGGCACTTAATTGCAATATGGCCTAAAAACCTATACCAAAGTGAATTCATAGAGGAGATAATATATTTAATAACTCTCCTAAGTAGGGTTAAAGATCTCCCCTTATCAAATATCTATCAATAATGGATGTATCATTATATATTCATCATCAAGAAAGGCAAACAAATAATTTATTGGGGAAGTAAAATAAGTGATGTTATATGCCACCAACTTTCTAAAGTAAATTCTTCCCTTAACTTTTATATGACTTCTTACCTAGTTTATGTTGTAGCCTATATGAGGACCTTTACAAGACTAACCAAGGTTGGTGAGAGGAAGAAGGTTCCTATTTATAAGTACTATCCATAGTTAACTCTCAAACAAAGCATCAAACATTTTAGAAGAGTTAATGATGCTTACTTCTATAAGTTAATTTGTATTTTTAAATAAGAACTAGAAAAGAATACAGTTTTAGATTAAGCATGGGCAATAATAAATAAGATTGGTTACATCTTCCTCCAGTTCACAACTTTCACTTACATCAAGGTGGGAGGATTTGATGAACAACCATATATGTTTCCAAGGTAGCCAAGTGATAAATTGGTTTTTATGGAGATGTGTAGAAAAATGATGTCCATGTACAAGAAGTAGTTAGATGCACATCAAAGAGGATTCAAATTTATAATAAGCATTGGCCAATACATTTTAGCAACTAATCTCAAAGCTAAGATAATGGAAATTTAAATCAAATGGATCACCCTTAAAAATTATAAGGGTAGGAAAAAAGTTTATTATAGAATGATGAAGGAAAAGCTGAAAGGCAATTATGTTCATGAGCACAAGGTTGAGGACATCTAGGCCTAATGAAAGACTAAATAAGATATAAGGAGACTTAATTAAAATCATCTCACTAATGATTATATTGAAGATTTGAAATTGGCTAACATTTTGGCTGATATCTCTAATGATGTAAATATATTACATCCTTCATATGAAGGTAATCATGTTTCTTATACTCATATCCCTCTAACTCAATGGTCTATAAAGGAAAGAAAATATATTAGAGAGAGATTCCAACCCATTCATATAAAAACTAATGCATGGTTGGAATCTAAAGGTATCAAACTAAAACACTTCAAGACAAGGTCAGAAGAAGAATATAATGAATATACCACAAGGAAACAAGAGGAATTGAGGATGAAGAATAAGGAAGAGGCCTCCACATCACTTAGAAACTAAAATTTGAGTTTGTGACTAAAGGTAAAATAAAAGACAAAGAGGCTAATGTTGAGAAGAGTATTAAAATAGAGATGTATGGAAACATAGTTACTGTATAGTAAAATACTCTACATTTTATTTTTTGAGTTTCAGTTGTGCACTCCAAGTTTTGTCCTTGCACATTTTAGGTTCGAGGCAGTGAAGTTTTTGACACAGACTGTGGGTGCAAGTTTCATTTTGCCAAAAATTTGTCTAAGTATCAAAGTCGAGCAGAAGCTGCCAAGTGTCATCAACTAGGACACATTTTATAATTTCTATAAGTTGTGCAAAATGTGTCACGTGTCCCATTATAATCTAGCAGAATGTAATAAGTGTCGGCATCCATGTTTTAAGTTTCTTATGAGTTTCAAAAGCTTCTTTTGATAAGATTTTCTCAGCGCATGCAGAGGGTGCCAAGTGGAAACTATGGAAGGTTTCAATATGTTTTTCTAAAAATAGTGTAAGCCACCACATGTCCTTAGCTAAATTTTAGTGGAAGTTGCCATGTGTCCTTCACTAAAGTTTAGTGGAAGTTGCCAAGTGTTAAGATCCATAATTTATTCATTTTGTTTCATTGTTAAGTAAAGATTGTGGTGGGCCCTGAGTTTTGTTTCTAAAGTCAATGGAAGTTGCAAGTGTCACCATCTATATGAATCTAAAATGAGTCCCAAATGTTTCTACAGTGTAGCTAAAGCACAATAGAGATTGCCACGTGTCACCTTTCATAAGACTCTCAAAAAGTATCTAAAATCTTTTATAGAGAAGTGGAGGTTGCCATGTGTCCCTTGGTAAAGATACACAAAAAGTGACACATGTCCCCATTCCCCTTTTGAAGCTGCTCTGGTAAGAAGTGTTGTGGGTCCCATTTTCTCTAAGTTGATAAAATTTTAGAGTAGCAGACTATGACAGATGTCAAAGATGGAGCACTCCCAATACAAAGACATAATAAAGAGTATAATACAGTAAAAAGTGTCATGTGTTTTTTGTAAGTGCCATGAAGTGTCATTTTTTGGTGCCTCCTAAATAATGACAGTTTTTCAAGTGAGTAAGTGGAACACACCAAGTGTCCTCATCTATTTCATAGTGAAAAGTATCACATGTATCTAGTTCAGCCAATGAACTTACAGGGAGACCAAATGTTTTAGATTCAAAAAATATCTTTTGTTAAACACTTCCAGTTTAGTTCCAGTTCAGTTAGGCCATTGTGATTTGAACTTGCAAAGAGGCCAACATTAGAGATCCAAAAGATATTTTCTGTTAAACACTTCTAGTTTAGTTAGAGTTCATTTAGACCATTGGGTTGGGAACATGAAGACAATATAGAGATAATTTGATGCTATAAATATGGGTGTAGAGATCATCAAACAAAGGAATCAAAAGATAGAGAGAATTTTCTATGAGAGATTGTTATCAAGAAGTTTTAGACTTTCTTGTTGTGGCCAATAATATCATTTGCCTTTGTTATATTTTCTTGATTTAGAAAGTTTGTATAATTGTGCATGTATCTATGCCTTTTATGTGACTGGAAAATTAATAAGAAGATTGAGTTATATGCCTTTATTGATATTTTTTGTGTTACTACAAAAATAGTCTAAGTTGTGAGCCTTTGATTCTATTGTTTTCATCTTTTACATTGATCATGCATTTTTTACTCTTTAATGTAATTGAATCCTAAATATAGCTTCACTGTGCTTAGTATTAAGGATCGAATTAAACTTAGGCGCATCACCATAGTTATATTTTCTTTCATTGTATTAGTGTTTTTTGTTTAATTTCTATCCTTTTTCCCACAATACTTTTTAGATAAAGAAGAGCCAACTTCTTTAAAATCTAGAGGTCATTTCAAATCGCAAGTCCCACATTATTGAAATTTCCCATTGTTGGTGTTGTAAATAGTGTAATTCTAAGCATCAATAGTTTTTGGCATGCCTAGTGGGACCATCTTGAAGTTTATTTTAAGATTGTATGAACTAGAGAGCTACAAGGAGTCAGAGATGTGAACGAGTAACAAGATTTCAATCTGTTGTAAATCTAGGTATTTATTTACCAACATTGATAACTAATCCAAGAAGAAGGGTTAATCAGTTTATAACAATACCAAGAGAAAACATGGGAGCACCTATACCCCCAAAGAATTATGTAATTTGGAACACTGGTAGTCCTCTGATTCTCCCAGTACCACCAGCCACTTGGGATCCTATTCCAGTAAATGCCTTGAAAGCTCTACCTAAATTCAATGGGCAAAATTTCAAAACACCTGAAGAACATCTACAAGATGTATATGATGTTTGTGCAATACATGTGGTCACACAGTAGAATGTGGTTATAAGATTTTTAGCAACTTTTTTTAAAGGGAAGGTTCTAAAATGGTATAAATCTTTGACCCCAAATATAATATCTACATGGGATCAACTTGGAGATCTTTTCTTTGAAAGATTTGAAGAAAAGGATGATAAAACTTCTTTGTTGTAACAATTGATTACTATCAAAAGGGCACCACAAGAAGCAATGACTAATTTCAATTCAAGATTTCAAAAGACTTGGGAAAGAATTCTTGCTATAGAAAGACGATTACCAAGTATGGCTATAGGTTTTTATCTTAAATCCTTAAATTTAGATATATCAGTAATGATTCAGTCACTTGGAGGTTAGACTCTGCTAGAAGCCTATGACTATGCAGTCAGAGCTGAAAATAACTTAATAGATGCTAGAAAGTTGCCCCTAAGGCCTCCCATGCCCATGTTTCTAGAGATTACCTTACCTTTACTTCAAGAAACCCCTAATTCCATAGCCCCACCTGTGTCTATATATACATTTCCTCAATAACTTGCTAAAGAACTTGTCCCCGTCTAGTCATCTAAGATGGATGATGTCAAGAACATCTTAAGGACATTTTATAATGAGATAATTAACCTACAAAGATAGCAGAATCCTTATCCTAGACCCTAATATCAAGGCTACCAATGAAATATATTTGCACCATAGCCAAACTAGTATCAGGGTTCTCAAAGGCAAACTAACCCTTAGCCATCAAACCAATTAGTTGCAGTCCCTACACCCTCACAGACTATTCCCCCAGATTCAAATAAGGATATTGTTCAAGGGTAGAATAACTATGCAAATGGCACTACTGCCTGGTGTTTCCCTTGTAATAATGCTCATATGCTGAGAGATTGTCCCATGGGTAATCTATAACAAAAGATAGCAGAGCAAAGAAGAATGGATGGACAATTTGTAAGTACTTCTGACACTCAAGCCTACCAATCCCCTAGTATGCAAAATTTAATCTTGATGGCTCAGATGCAAGGGATGTCCTTAAAATAAGAAGAAGAAATATCCCCTAAACATGCTTTATTTTCATGGGTTGAAGATGAAGAGTCAGTGTTCTTAAATAAAGCTTCTACTTCCAAGAAGCTAGTAGTACAATCAAATTACTACACCAGAGCCAAGAGAAGCATGATGGAACAACCTGAAGTCACAAATAATGAAGTTATGGGGATTCCTCCATTTTAAGGTCATCAAAACACAACTGTTAGATAATAAATATCTCAGTGAGTGTAAAACCAAGTAATTCTTGGACAAGTTCAAGAAAAAGAAAGGTACCCTTATTATCCAAGAACCCAAAGTCTGGGACTGATGAATGTGGTGGATCAACTAAAGAAGACCCCAACACATGTGTCAATATGGGACATATTAGCTATTCTTAAGCAAAATACATTGTTACAAGAAGATATACAAGGCTAGTGCCTAAACATACTAGCACCAAAGAAGGACCTAATGATAAAGAAAACATCAAAGACACAGTTATTTTGCAAACAACAACCCTTTTAAACAATGCACTAGAGGTAAGTAAATCCAAACTAGAGCCCTTATATTTGACTTTGATAATTGTAAAGAAACTATTGCATAATGCAATGATAGACTCAGGGGCTAGTACTATAGTAATGCCTAAGCAAATAGCAGATGCTTTAAAAATAAATTATGAGCCACTTACTAGAAGAGTTATGCAGCAAGATGGGAAATCAGTATAAACAATAGGGAAAATTAAACAACTCCCATTTCAATTATATACTTGCCCTAATATAATTGTAAATCAAGATGTAGTAGTCATAGATATACCCCCTATATTTGGCATATGTTTATCTAGAGATTGCACAGCCAAGATAGGAGGATATATGCCACTTGATTGGTCTCATCTCATCCTAAAAACCAAATATGGTTCAAAAATGAAAATACTATCTGAGCCACTATCTAATAATCACATCACCAATGAACCAACCGCAAAATTAGAGGCAGCTCATGCTATGTTAAATAAGGAAAAAAGGGTCTTTGTTGAAGAGTTAGGTGACTGGACTGAACATGACCAAGAAGAGGGAAATAACCATTTGTTAGCTATGATGCAAAGTGACCCATATAGAAATTATGACTCTACTAGTCTGGGCACTTATGTCATATTTGATGAAGATCATGAAATCCCAAATGTTATAAGGGAAGAAATACCAAAGACTCAAGAATTTGAAAAGGACTCAGAAATTTGGACCTTAAATTTTGATGGGGCTAGAAGTAAAAATGGTACTAGAGAAAGAATTTGTCTTGTTGCTCTAAATGGTGAGAAAATTTTAAGATCTATCTATTTTCAATGTGCCTGTACTATTAATGATGTTGAATATGAATCCTTAGTACATGGGCTCATGTTAGCCAAGAAAAATGGAGTAAAGAATTTGATAGTAAAAGGAGATTCAGAACTAGTGGTGAAACAAATTAGAGAAAAGACAATAGCCAAAAATGTAAGGATGAGATCCTATAGACACAAAATTTGGGACTTAATAGAAGATTTTAAATCTTTCAATATTAGAGTAGTTCCTAGAACCTAAAATTTTGGAGCTGATAGGATGGCACAGATTGGCTCATAGTTTGATCTAACAACTGGTCTATTAGTCAACAATGAGTTAGTCAAAGTTATAGTAAGGCCAACTATCCCAGACAATGATGAAAATTGGCAAGTCTTTGAAAATGATTCTCATGTAGTCTCTTTTTTGCAACAATTAGGGGAATTTTCTAATCAATTGCAACCCAAAATTGAAGAAGCATATGAAGACCAAGTTATTCAATTAAAGACCAATAAGCTTCCCAAAGGTTTTATCAGAAAACCTATTTGATCTAGAAGATGTAAGCCTAGAGAAGAAAAGGTTTCAAGCAAATAAAGAAGATTGTTCTGAGATAGAAGTGAGTGAAGGGAGAAAGCTAAAGGTTGGAAATTTGATAACTCAAGAGGAAAGGGAAAGAATAATTGACTTGTGTAAGAGGTATAACATAGTAATAGCCTAAACCTATGAAGACCTTCATGGATATAATAGAGACATCATTTAGAACACAATAGAACTGATTGAAGGATTTAAGCTACTCAGATAGAAGCATAGGCCATTGAATCCAAGGATTGAACCTCTAATGGTGGATGAGTTGTATAAACTTTTAGATTCTAAAATAATTTTTCTAATCAAATACTCAACCTAGGTATCTAATATATTACCAGTCAGGAAAAAGAATGGTGACATAAGGCTCTGTGTGGATTTCAAAGACCTAAATAAAACATCTCTAAAAGATCACTATCCCCTGCCCTCTATGGAACAAATTTTAAAAATTGTGGCTGGATCAGAGAGATTTTCCTTACTAGATGGTTTCTCTGGATACAATTAGATTTGGTTGGCTGATGAAGACCAACACAAGACTAAATTTACTACCAAATGGGAAACATTTGCATATGCCAAGATGCCATATGGCCTGTCAAATGTTGGAGCCACTTTTCAAAGAGTTATGGATGTAGCATTTGGGAAACTCATAAATAAAATCATCCTAATTTATCTTGATGATCTCACTATTTTTTCCAAGAATGTTGTTGATCATTTTGATCATCTAGAATCTATTTTTAAGAAGTGTCAAAAATTTGGAATATCCCTGAATCCCAAGAAGTGTATCTTTGCAGTACCTCAAGGCAAACTACTGGGACATATAGTATCCAAAGGAGTCTTTATAGATCCAGAGAGAGTTGCAACCATAATGAACTTACCCCTACCAATAAATAAGAAGGTAGTTCAATCCTTTTTGGGGAGGATTAATTTTGTCAGTTGATTCATATCAGACTTTGTAGGCCTAGTGAGACTAGTGACACTCTTATTGAATAAAGACTTGGTGTTAAAGTGGACTACAAAAGGAAGACAAGCTTATAAAGAGGTCAAGAAAACAATTTCAACATCTCCAATACTTAGTAACCTAGAATTTTATAAGTTTTCTATAATGTATGTTTATGGAGGAGAGTTTAGTGTTGTTGCTATCCTAACATAGAAAGATGATCAATAAGAGGGAGAACACCCAATAGCCTTTTTCTCAAGGACTCTTAGGGAGTATGAAACTAGATACAACTTTGTGGAGAAATAGGCATATGCTATGGTAAAAGCCCTCAACAAATTTAGGCATATGGTGATAGGAAGTAAGATTCTGATACTTGTGGCTCATCCTAGTGTCAGAGAATACATTATGGAGGGTGAAATTACTGAAAAAAGAGAAAATTGGATAACAAAGATCCTTGAATATGATGTAGAGGTCAGACCCACTAAGATGGTTAGAGGTAGGGGGTTGTGGCAATAGATGACTCAAGATATGGGAAAGATGATACCTGAAGAAACATAAAAGGAAAGGCTATTGAGGATACAAGAAGTTGATCAAAACTCATGGGTCATAAATAGAATCCATTTTATGAAACATGGTATTTTATCAAAAGAGCTCTCTCAAGATAAGAGGAGATACTATAGGCAGTAAGGGGTCCATTTTGTTTTAATTGACCAAGTTATTTTCAAAAAAAATACGTATGGCATACTTTTAAGATGCGTAGAGAAAGATGAGGCTAAGAAAATACTACATGAAATGCACCATGGAGTCTTAGGTGTACATTTTTCTATAAAGACCATAGCTGTAAAGATAACTCAGGTAGGTTATTTCTAGCCCACTTTATTTATAGACTCTTATCAACTAGTAAAAAATTGCCGATCTTGTCAATATTATGTGGGGATGAGAAGGAATGCAGTAGTGCCCCTTAGTCCTATAATTGTTGATGAACCTTTTGCTTAATGGGGTCTTGACTTCATTGGAATTATCAATTTAGTGCTAAGTATGGGGTATAAATGGATTATAACTACAATAGATTATTTCACCAGATGGAGTGAGGTAGTGCCACTCAAAGAAGCAATAGAAAATATGATCCTAAACTTTTTAGGGAGTATCACTACTCACTTTGGGCCTCTTTGTACCATAATTTTAGATAATGCTAAAGCATTTTAGGGTCTAAAGTATCTAAATTTGCACTAAAGCATGCAATCTATCTGAAAAGTTCCTCAAATTATTACCCTCAAGGTAATGATTTGGCAGAATCAACCAATAAAAACGTGATTAGACTTATTAAAAGAATAGGGGCTGATCATCACAAAGTGTGGCATGAAGTGCTTAATATAGCACTATGGGTTGATAAAATTACACCTAAGTAGGTGACAAAAATGTCCCCATATGAATTGGTCTATGGTAAGCCTATTGTAATGCCCCTAAGATTAGAGATTCCTACTCTTCAGTTATTAAAATAGATTGAAATTAAGGAGAATGGCTCCATACATGTCAAACTTACTAAACTCTTGGAAATTCAAGAAAAAAGAGATGCAGGCACATGATTCATTATTGAAGCATAAAAAAATAATCAAAGACTACTTTGATAAGAGGACTTAAAATCCCCATTTCGAAGTAGGCTTAGTTGTTTTGAAATGGGATCCAAGAGCTACCAAGTTGGATCAACATACTAAATTTGAAGCATTGTGGACTAGCCCCTATAAGACTCGTGCATGTAAATAGATTTTTTTTTTTGAGCTAAAAATAATGGAGGGTGAACCTAAAGAGATTCCTATGAATGGGATATACCTAAAACATTTTAGTTAAGCTATGTCTCTGATGTATTATAGTTAGATAGTTTCCCTTTCCATATTGCTTTGTTTTTCCATTTTTCTTTCCCGCCCTTTCTTTTAAATAAGTGTTCTTTGAACACATGGCTGTGGTTCAGAGCTTTTTTCAAAATTTTCAAAACTCTCGACACATTAAATCTCCTTCAAATCTCCAACATTCCCCAAAGTACCCTTATGCATCCACTTTCATGACGTGTCTGACTCGCTATCCCATGAAAATTTAATAAGATTTAGTAATGGTTATCTAGTTTTAATTCCATTTTTGAGACTTGATGGGTTATTAAATACCCCATAACAAGAGTTAAAGATTAATAGTGTCTTAAACATTCATGTGTCTGCTTGAAAATCCCTATTATCTGTAAATTTCAATTTATAGCAAAACCTACTTAGTGAGAGTGCTTTCCCTATTGTAAAACTCCATACATGCTACATAAGTTCACTATTTCCAAGTATAGATATAGACATGGAGGAGGCACAGTCTTCAAAATAAGGGTCTAGGATTTATGGATCCATTGATAAGATTCTCACAAGCAAACCATATGCTTTGGCCCCTGGCCAAACCTTAAAGACCTATCTGCGGACTAGAGTCCTTGAAGTTGGTTATGCAAATGACCCAGCAAGGGTGAAAGATTTTGTAGATAGAATCATGGACCCAATCCTTCAAAAATATGGCAAATCTCTAAGAGAAGGGGCACATCAAAGATGTATTTAGAGGACCAAGGTTGGATAATAAGAAACATTCGTAATGAGGATATGGACTTCCCAATTGGTGTAATTCATTATCCCAAGTGTACATCTATGCCCTAAATTGGTTTAAATATGCACCAAATTGTTTCATGAACCCTCAAATACTATACAACAAGGTCCATTCATGGTACAAATTACACCAAAGGCCATTAGGGACATGTTGGCCCTATATCATGA
This sequence comes from Torreya grandis, assembly GCA_037957365.1. NCBI lineage: Eukaryota > Viridiplantae > Streptophyta > Pinopsida > Cupressales > Taxaceae > Torreya > Torreya grandis. Next base: position 515,480 of record JARHVA010005437.1, read on the forward strand.
CAAGACAGCCATGTTTCCCACCATTGCTAAAATGTAGAAAATGTGGGCAAATGTCAATAATCAATTGAGGTTTCTAAGATCAGAGTTGTAATTTAGTCCTCTTTATCATATCTCATGAAACCTTAATCATTACTTGTATGAATTTCACATCAATCTACAAATAGGTTAGGATGCTTTGTAATATTTCTCAAATCCTCTTCTATCCCAATTAAGGATAGTTGTGTAAATAATTTCATCATCAAACATTTGTCCTTTTTAAATTATTAAATTTGAGTTATCTTCATGTATACAATAAAATTATCTTTACATATGCATTTATTCACATAATATACTAGAATAGTATTTGTACTATTATAATAAAATTGAGAATTAGCCTAAATTCTATTTAGATTATTAATACAAGTTTCATATTTCTATTACAATGTTCTACTCCCTATAAAAATAGAGTACACTCCTCCATTTTAACATGTAGTAATTTCAGTACAATGTTTCTTACTTTATTATCTATATAAGAGGAAGTCCAAAATGCAAGTTGAAATGATGACAAAAAAAAAATTAGCCAACCTTACAAAATCCATAAATTTTGACCCATAGCTTCATTTGAGCTATTTTATACACCAAAATTACCATATTAAAAACTTACTAAAAATTCCCTAAGCCACACTCTCCACATAGAATTGATTTCAATATTATTTGGAGACGATACATGATCATATGAGGGTATGAAATTACCATTTAATAAATTTTTTGATAATTTTATATTTTTAGAAATTGTATATTTTTAGGACGAAATGCTAACTTTAGTTGAATTTAGTCCCATATGCTAATTTTAATTTTTATGATTTTTAGGAGATTTTTAGAGTTATAAATGCTTGCATGTGAAACTTACTATAAATAGTGGCTGCTAAAACTAGACATTTTATTTAGATTTTAGATTTTTAAAATTTTTGCATGTCAATTCTAAATTTTTAGTTGAGGCTTATTTAAACATGGGTTGGGTTTATAATTTTTTCAAGTCTTTCAATACAAACTAGTATAAGTTATTGTTTAGAATCTTGGCCTATTAGTAATTTTATTATCTTGATAGTTTTCAAGCTCATTATCTAGAGGATTAAATGATGGAAAGAGGATGAGGAGGTATTGCACAAATGAACCAAACTATACAAGAGATACAAAGGCAAGTTAAATAATTAACAAAGGTTATCACCAATTAGGGAAGAAGATAAGGTGGTGGTGAAGCTGAAGAAGACACATATCATGATGAAGAAGCTCAACAAGAATAAGAATAGCAAGGGAAACCACCATCAATGGAAGAAAGGATGGTTCAAGATTTGTAAGGAAGGAATGAAGGAATAAAGGCTGATTTTCTAGATTATGGAGGTAGTTTAAAACTAGAGGAGTTGATATATTAGATGAATAGCATGGAGAAGTTCTTCGAGTGGAAGACTATGAGAGAAGACAAAAAGTTAAAATTTACATGTATGAAATTGAAAGGTAATGCAATGATTTGGTGGGATAACCTGTAGAAATAAAGATAGAGAAAAGATAAAGAGAAGATTAATTCATGGAAAAAGTTGGAGAATAAGATCAGGGAGAAATTTATTTCTATGGATTGTGAACAAACCCTATATAGAATATTTTAGAATTGGAGGCAAAAATATGATAGTATACAAGAGTATATAGATGAATTTTATAAACTTTCCATATGAGTGGAGCATGATGAAATAGAAGAGCATATGGCTAAAAGGTATGTAAATGGTTTGAAATTTACTATTCAATATGAATTAAGCATGCATAGAATATTTTGCATGGATGAGGTTTATCAATTAGCTTTGAAGGTATAAGAAAAAAATAGATAGAGTTTTAGAACATCTCTTAGTATAATAAGAGGTATATCCCCTAAAAATACGGGATGAGCTAGGTTTAATACCACTATAGGTGGGTCTAATACTAATAGAGGTGAATCATCACATGGTGTAGAAAGGAAATATGATAATAGGCAAGGGTTTCAATACCAACAAAGACAAAGAGGATTTTAGAGCAGTTAAGGTTACGGTGGTGATAGAGGATGGTTTATGAATCAACATATATCTTATGTTTACAATAGATGTGGATAATAAACTCATAGACCATTTGATGGTATACATTATCAAGATCAAGAAAGGAGTCAAGAAAATCACCCAAGAGTTAATCTAGTTAAGGCTGAGATAAAGGAGCAAAATATTGAAGTTGCACCTAAAGATGTAGAATAAATAAGGTGGTGATACATGGATAAAATCAAATATTTTTTTAACAAGATGTACTTTGGGTGGAAAGGTATGTAAATTAGCTATAGATGGTGGTAGTTGTGAAAATATGGTTTCTAAAGAAATGATAGAGAAACTTAATCTGAAATGTGAAAAGCATCCTAATTCTTATAATATTTCATGGTTTAAGAAAGGGAATGAGGTTATAATAGATATAATGTGTGTAATGAAGTTTTCTATAGGAAAAAGATATAATGATGAAATATGGTGTGATGTCATTCTGATGATTGGATGCCAGTGTTATTGGGAAGATCATGGTAATTTTATAGGAAGGTAATTCATGATGGATTAAAGAACACATACACTTTTTGGAAAGGTGGTACAAAGGTAGTTTTCTTACTTATTAAAGAGGAAGAGAAGATAGAAATCATGATCTCTAATAAACATTTTATCCATGATATGAAGGCATCAAGTTGTTGTTATGTTTTAGTAGTAAAGAATAAAGACACATAATTGGTGCCAATACCAATAAAAGTAAAAAGAGTTTTGAAATAATATGCAGATGTTATGCCTAATGAGTTACTAGATGGTTTGCCACTAAAGATAAATATTTAACATCACATTGATTTGATTTGAGGATCAGCCCTACCTAGTCAGGTACCTGATGCATTGATCAAGAGGGTAGTATTATTAACTAATATGGTGAGTGAAGTAGTTAAATTTTAAGTTATCAAAGAATTATATGATACTAATCCATATTTTGGAAAACTAGTTGAGTAATGCAAGAATCCACTAATAAGTGAGACAAATGTTATTCATGATGAGTATCTTATATAGGAAGGTTATCTCTTCAAAAGGAAACAATTATACATTCCAGTTGGGTCTCTATGAGATAATATAATAAGAGAATTACATACTGGTGGTTTGGTTGGACATTTTGGTAAGATGAAGACAATAGATTTGGTTGAGGAAAAGTATTTTTGGCCAAATATGAAAAGAGATGTGAAAAGGTATGTTTTAAGGTGAAATATTTTTTAGGCGACTAAAGGACATGCACAAAATACTAGACTATACATGCCATTACTAGTTCCAAAAGGACCATGGACAATTTTGAGTATGAATTTTGTGTTTGGATTACCAAACACATAGCGAGGTAATTATTAAATATTTTTTGGTGTAGATAGATTTTCTAAAATGGTTCATTTCATTACATGTAAGAAAACCAATGATGCCACTAGAGTTGTAAGATTATTTTTTAAGGATATTGTGAGATTGCATGGTGTTCTAAAAACTATTACTTTAGATAAGGACACACAATTTATAAGTCACTTTTGGAGGACTTTGAGGAAGAAGATGGGTTTTAAGCTATAATTCATTAGTGCATATCAACCACAAAGAGATGGATAGATAGAAGCTATGAATATGATCTTGTGAAATTCATTAAGATACATAGTGGGAGAGAATCCCAAGCAATGGGACTTGGCTTTGCCACAAGCTAAGTTTGCATATAATAGTTCAGTGAATAGATCAACAAGAAATTCACCATTTTAAATTGTTTATAGAAGATATATTATGGGTATTTTAGATTTGGTATAATTATCAATTACAGATCAAGTTAGTGATGATGTAGAAGTATTTACAAAGCATATACAATAGTTACAAGTAGTAAGAAGAAAGTTGTAGGAAAGTAATAAGAAATATAAAGCATCAATAGATGTTAAAAGAAGAATGAAGGTATTTAAAGGATATTTTGTAATGGTTTACTTGAGGAAATAAATATATTTCCAAAATTCATGTATAACAAGTTGAAGTACAAGAAAATTGGACTATGCATAATTGTGAATAAAATCAATGGCAATGCCTATAAGGTGAGTTTACCAAAGAATATATATATATAATTTAATGTTTTATATTTATATGAATTCTATGGATAAGGTGGTAATGATGATGAAGATGAAAAAGTAAACTGGGAGCAATAGGTTCCAAAGAAGAAGGAAAAAATAGTGCAGGTTTTGGATATGAAGACAGTGAACACAAGGCAAGGGAATTATAACAAGTATTTGGTGAAGTGGGAAGGATTTTAGAAAGAATACAACACTTAGATTATATAATGGGAGTTGAAGAGGATTGATAAATAAAAATGTCAGCAATATAATCAAGCCAATTCCTAAGAGTTGAGTTTTTTTCAACCAAAGGAGAATGATGTAGAAAAAATAGGTCAACCTTTCAGAGGACATACATTTTGAATTGTAGCTCCATTTGAGCTCTTCCATGTGACAAAATTAATATACTAAAATGTTACTAAAAAGGACCTAAGAACTCCTATCTACTTAGAGTTATTTTTGATATTTTTTGGAGGCCATATGTGATCATTTGAGGGTCCAAAATTACTGTTTAATGTTTTTTTTTGGAATTTTCTATTTTTAGAAATTGTATAGTTTTAGGATCAGATGTAAAATTCAGTTGAATTTAATCCCATATGCTAATTTTAATGTTTAGGATATTTTAGGAGACTTTTAGAGATGTGCATACTTGCATGCAAAACTTAATATATAATGACTTCTAAAAATGGACTTTTTTTTAGATTTTAGATTTTTAAAATTTTTACATGTCAACTCTAAATTATGAGTTAAGGATTATTTAGGCATGTTTTGGTTTTATAATTATTTCAATTCATTCAATATGAATCAATAAAATTTATTATTTAGAATCTTGGCCTATTGGTAATTTTATTGTCTTGATAGTTTTTGGGCTCATTATGAAATTATGTAGATGCAATAGTTAAACATTGGATCACCATCCATCATAGGTGAAAGTGTTCATTATTTATTTAGAATGTATCTATTGTACTCAACACACCACCACTCTTTTTATTTCTTTCTTCATGAGTAGGGACTCATTAGATTTTTATATATCTAGTTTTATCTTCGTAAACTTTTTTTCTAAATAAATTTCACCTATGTGTTCATCTAGATTCTAAGCTTTAAAAGTTCTTGTACATCACATAAATATTTTTTTATCTTAATAAGTTTTTCCTCTTATTGTCCAAAGTTTTAATTATGTGATTTATTTTGACTAATCTATTGATGGAATTTTTGGAAGTTTCAAATGTATACACACCTTTAGGAACTTTGGTCATAATTTAATTTGGGAACTTTGGTCAAAATTTTAGTTAGGAACTTTGGTCAAAATTTTTAGTTAGGAAATTTGGTCAAAATTTTAGTTAGGATCTTTGGTCAAAATTTTAGTTAGTAACTTTAGTTAAAACTTCATTTAGGAACATTGGTTAAAATTTTAGTCAAGAATTTTTGTCAAAACATTAGTCGAGAACTTTGGTCAAAACTTCAGTCAAAAACTTTAGTCAAATTTTCAATTAGGAACTTTGGTAAAATTTTCATTTAGGAAATTTTATTCAATAAATTTTAGTTGGGAACTTTCATTCAAAAAAAATCATTTGGGAAATTTTATTTGATAAATTTTATTTGGGTGCTTGCATTTGAGAAATTTCATTCGATAAATTTTATTCGAGAACTTTTATTCATGAATTTTTAGACAAGAACTTGTAGTCAAGATATTTCATTCAAAAACTTTGGTTAGGAATTCAATTCAGAAGCTTTGTCTAACATTTTAGTCTAGTTAAATTTCTATGACCACTTTAGTTATTCATACCACAACATGTTTAACCATGCAATAACTCATTGTGGATAAGCTATAGTTTTCTGAGATTAATTTTGTATGTATTTTACATTTAAAATTAATAGATGTAACTAAAGTCTATTTATATTTCATGTATGCATGTGGTATTTAAATGGGATATTTTGTAAAGTATGGACACATTTCATTATATTATAAGAATGAGTCAAATTATTAACATGATATGATAACTAGTTGTGGATGTACATGAAATTTTGCATAAAATTATAACTCATGCTATGATTATTTTAGAATTGTAAACTATGAGTTCTTGTATGTCCTTGGAGTATCCATCAACCCACTCCTTAAGTCTATATATATAATTTGTAACCCTCTTTCAAAGGGTCAATTTTTTTGGATGAATATATAGGAAGATATCAAGAGATTGATTGTCATGCAATTATGTTTGTTCTTTCTTCTTCCATCTCCATGTTAATAAAATTGAAAATTTCTTTGTCTATATTAATGCTATAGATGAATATGATTATTTTATTAATAAATATTAATATTATATGTGTAATATATATTAAATATTTATAATTTTAATTGATTCAAGTAGTTATTAAAAGTTGAATTGATAACCAAATGTGTGTAGAGGCATCTCTTTAGATATAATCTTCTAGGTGTGAGCCATAGATACCTTAGATAGCTTCCTAGTTCAAACTATAATATCTTATGTAAGGGTGTACAAAATCATACATAAAATATAAACCTTTAATTAACATCATTAAACATCCTATATTTGTTATCCTAGAATGCTAACCATGATTATTTTTTGGTGTGAAAAAGCTATGAATAACAAGCGCTAGTTTTGGAGATACTTTTCCACCCAAAAAAAATAGCCTTATAAATTATCTTTTATAAATACATAACCTTATTTTGTACCTTAACCTTCTTTTCCCTTTGAGTTTATTTTATATTTATGCACCATAGAACATTTATCTGCACATCCAACTCACCTAGTGATTACCTTTTTATTAGATTCCACACATCCATCCATAAAACCTAGTTAAACAACCCATAAGATCAATTTGTGATTCCATCACTTGGTTGTTATAACCACATACCTACAATGTATACCCTATATTGGAATCCAATTCTATAGAGATACCAAAATTTTAGATGATACCTCATTTAAACTTTTTAAGGTGTGCATAAAACCCACATCAACAATATCTTTATTTTTTTAATTAAATAAATGTATTATGAGCCCATTTGAATTGAGAACAAACAAGTATTTTTTGGGATCCAATTTAAAAAATAATAATATAAATATTCTAAAATAATAAAAATATAATAATTAAATAAGACAAGCAACACTAATTGCAAAACTTCTTTATGATCCTTTAAGGCTTTAGTCATCTCATTGTGATGTTCAATAGAGACACTTTCTTTTATTGGGTTTGAAGTTAAAATGCTTTCATGGGGTATTTATTTAGTTACATATGTCCTTAATTATAATGGCTCAATATATTATAATAACTAATAAAAAAATGGAAATAATATTGTTAATAATATAAATATGTGGGAATATTTTGTAAGAGTAATTTGTATTTAGTTTTGGGGTCTCACCTTGAATCCCCATTAGATATTTGTAGTATTTTTTCAACATCATCTTATGCTTTATATTTAAAACTATTCATATTAAGAAATCTATTTTTTATTTTTTTATTTCTTGAAATGAATTTGATCCACCATAAATAATTAGAATAGGGGATGAGTTTGTACTATTTTTCTTAATCATATGATCCAAAAAATACATTGATCTATCAAACTGAAATAGATCATCCAATACAAAAACCTCAATATATGTTGAATTCACAATATCTAGGGGTTATATATGTGACCAATAAAATTATATGGCCACATCATCCTCAAAATTATTATCTAATTTATGAATACCATATATGACATAAATCATAGAGAATCTATTAAAACCACCTTTGTCAATTAGAAATATGTAACATCCTTCATAGATATTTTCATTCATGCATTTAAATATTTTCACATTTGTGTAGACACTTTTAAAAAATAAGTGTGCTTAAACCACAAGTAATATAAAGATACAAACACAAACTAAGGCACTAGAACCAATACAAGAAAGAATATCTACAATATCACATTCTATAATATTTGTTATAACATTATCAAAATTAACAATAACAACTTTGGGACTAAGTAGAGGGAGACACTATTTTAAATATATCAAAGTTATACACAATTAAAATGGAAAACAAATTTTGCATATGAACTCATACGTATCTTTATCCCTTGCATGGGTTAAAATAGTGAAAGATGATAAATATTTCTAGAACAGTTCTAGTGTCCTTTTTCATTGTTGTTTCCTTGTCTAATTTTTTCTTATTGTTATCCTTCCCTAGGGATTTATTTTTTATTTTCTTTCCCATTCTCCATAATCCTAAAAAAGTTTATAAAAGTGGCTTTATTAAATAGTTAATGTTTATACAACATTATATGCAATTCACTCTATAAAAGTAATTTATTATGGTATTAAGACTTGAAATAGTCTATAAATTTTGACCTTATAGTTATATCTTCATTTATCCTATTTCAATAATAAATTAATGCTAAATATTTTTGACACCACTATAAATGGTTGGTCTTATCCAAACTTCTCTATTTACAAATTTATCTGTAATTATGGGTAAATTTTATGAACACATTCCCATTATTCTTCTAAGAAATTGGTTGTTAGATTATCAATAATTTTGATTGAAATTTGGATCATAATTTTATTTTTAAAACATGTAAACTCATCATTTTTATAAAGGTCAAAACACAAGTCCCATTTTTCCCATATATCACCTTGTAAGAAGAGAAATGATAACTTATCATTCAATCTCTCTATTTTCTATTTCTAAAAAATATTCAATATTTATTTTTCAAAGGCCTAATAAAAAACATATAAATAAAGGGTTATAAATATTTATAAAATTAAATTTTAATGTTATTTAAACTCAATCAAAAATATTAAATAACTTCAAATTGTCTACATTTTCATGGTTAGTACCAGGGCACTATGGTATTTTCTCTAAGATCTAGGTTGACCTTGCTTTGTAAATTTATTCAATAAATTATGCATGGACCCATATATTATTTAGCATGTTATGTTGTTTACAGATGATAATTATCTACTCATTTTTTGCCTTTGATGATAGAATACAAGCATACCTATATTTCATTCTTTCATGTACAGACACAAAACTATGGTTTTCTAAGATAGTTTTTGGTGATTCAATTGTATGTTGGCCATAAATAATATAAAAAATAGTCTCTAGGTCACAAGAATATTTCTCAATATCTAGATTAATGATTATACCACTTTTTTTATTAAAAGTTATAGATATTACATACTTTTGAAGAGGCACTAGGTTACATAAAATTGAGTGAACCAATTGATCAACTCTATATTTGTCAAGAGATTAGTATTGGTATTTATAAGGTGACAAGTGGTAGTGTTCAATTCTAATATTTAATTATTTATCATTGAACAAAAAAATATAAAACTCCCAAGTTATTTAATGCTTGCTATTTTAAAAATCTTTCTCATTTTGTATTAAAATAGTCTTTTGTCATTCTGATTGTTTATAATCATCAAAATATGATATTGATGTATCTTTTTCTAGGTTTCCAGTGTTTTCCTCCTCATAAAAGTAAACATTTTAACATGGAATGTTATTTTACAAGATTCATTTTCTATTTAAAGTGGTGACCAATATATGATGCAAATCCATATTGATAAAGTTTTTAAAATATAGTCACAACTCCATCACAAATATTCTAACTATTTTCTACACCACCCATGCTAGAATCTAGATAATGTTCTATTTTCTAGCCATAAGAATAGAAATAATCCATTTGATGTTTATAAATATGAATTATGCAAATTTTTACATATAATACCACATTTAAATCCATTTTAATGACTTTGTATGAATGTTTATATTTATTTATATATGAAAATTCAATAACAATCAGTTGTTTATAAATATGTTTCATACTTAATACAATTCTAACAACTTCATGTGCCCTTGATATTTCTATGGAAAATAAATCTATATGAACCATTATTCATTTATTCTCTCCTAGTCAATGGATCAATCTATAAATGAGATCTCTTTATATGAGGTGTGTCCCATCATAGCCATTGATTTATAAAATCAAACAAATTATTTTTAACAATCGAAGTTAAATAATTAACACATAATAAATTAAATCCATTCATTATAGAATTTAATAATGTAACATATCTAGCAACATCAAAAATTAACAATGTGTGAAATCTATTCATTAAAAAAACTATATTTAAATGAAATATAATAAAAACATTTATCATATTTTAGATTAATATATGATAAAAATGCAACACATGTGATATTGATACTAAAAATGGTTAGAAAACAAAATGAGGGATAAAACACATATGTCCATTACTATCTCTAATTACCCCACTGTCTCTATCTAGTCCTAGGTTTCAATTACTTTTAAATGTTTTATTCCTTGTTTTGAAGTTTCATTTTCCTCTTGGTATTGTGAACACTTATCAACTCTCAATCTCCAAAATATACTAAAGTATTACACTTTTTCACTATTTTAACTTCTAAACTATTTTAAAAAATTTACACACAAGACTCTAACACTTTCATAGTCAAATATTTCTTCATAGTCAATGCTTTTTTAATAGAAAAATAAATTTACAAACACCTCGCAAACTAAATTTAGTAATATTTCATAATTCATGTTTGTAAAGTGTTATCTCTCTTCAAATTTTTACAAAACAAATAGTTTTAAAATGCTCATATTTTAAAGGTATCATAATGTATCTATGTTTGAATCATTAAAAACTATGTGAAATAATAAGGCAAGGAAACTTGGCACTATCACGCTAGAATTTCACACTTTGTAAAATGTTTAACATTTCAGATACATATGGATTAGGAAAATAATAGAGAAAAAACATAAAATCTCAACAAGAAAGAAGATTTAAAATGAGAGTTATAGTAATGATACTATAAGTTTCTTTTTGATTTATAATTTAATTCAAAGTTATAAAATGCTAAGAAATAGGACATTCATATGATGATACAAAATATATAGATACATGTTGATGAATATTTATTAAAAAAGGGGGAAGGTAAAAGGTCATTGCCATGTTTATTAAAGATAAAACACATAACTTACCTAGAATTGAATATTACTACTATTAAAGATATTGGTGTAACCCAAGCTAGTCTTAGGCTAGTTTAATTATATATTATTTGATAGAATAAAAAAATGACATGTTAACAATTGGTATTGAAATAAATGAGACTTAGAGAATAATTTTTGAATTTTTCAATGAGGCTAAGTTTGAGACCTTATTTTCTTAGGATGGTGAGATTCTATCAAAAAAATCTTTCAATCTACAACCATACTAGTTTAATAATATAAGATATTCAAGGCATAAATTCACAAAAGTAAATGAGGGAGGTATTAGCAAGGTAATATATGAATAATATTGAATTATAAAAAGTTTAATAACTCTATTAGAAACAAATCATATGATTCAACACTAGATGTTAACATCAGATACCCACTCTATGAACTAATTAAATATGTGTTACCTATTTTTTGGTACTCTTTATTATTAAATGGTTCAACATATTATAAACATGTAAATATTTTGAAATAATAATAATGTGAATATAATTATTATTTTATCATAAATTAGAGTGGGAAGCTACCCACTCTTAGAGATAATTCTCAAGATGGATGTCTAATAGAAAAAATGACATGTTACCTACTTTTTGTTACTCTATGTTAACAAATGGTTCAATATATTATAAACATGTAAATATTTTCAAATAATAAAAGTGAAAATAAAATTATTAGTATCTCTTTTAGAGTGGTTATCCACCCACCCCTAGACCTAATTCTCAATATGGACATGGAGAAAAAAGGTTGAGTTTTCATCTTGTTACTCTGTGTTATATGATTAAATGAGAGTTTGTCATTAGAATTAGTGAGAATCAACCAGATGGAGAGATGTGGTTCCTTCATATCATCACAAGAGATTAAAATTTTCCTAGTTTGTATATTACTATGATGCCATAAAATAATGACACATGGGAATATGTGATTGAACAACATCCTCCCAATGATTTTTCCTAACTAAACATTATTAGTGACTACAAAGTTGTGAAGCAATAAAATCATGATGTGTTGTATGTTGTGATAACCTCGTATCCATATGGTGAGATAGAAAGTTTACATAATAAATTGGTACAAGTAGAGAGATGTAATTGGTTAATTAATATAGTCAAACTTAAGGATTTAATTAAGATAACATATTTTAGTTAATAATTTACATAATCTTATAGTTTAAAATTTATAATAAATTTTAATTATTTAAAATATTTTTATATAGTTTACAATATTATAAACTTGTAATATTAAGTGTATATGTACATTTAATTTTAGTATTCAATATAAATTATTATAACAAACCTTTATCATAATTGTTATATAATTCTAACATTAAACATTATTTTATAGTTTATAGTTTAAAATAAATTTTAAAGATTTGAAAACATATATTATCTTAATATAAGTCTACATATATTTAATTATATAATATTACTTTACATAAAATTTATCTCAATTTAGTTTTACTCTTGTATTAAGAATAATCTTGTTGTAAGACAAATCTATAATACAATTAAACTACTTAAAATAATATTAATTATAGAATGTTTACTCTCATAATATTAATACACAAGTACTATACAATTTTTTTTATTAAATATGGTTTTTTAATTTCATTAATTATGTACACATATTCATTTTCAAATTTAATAAATTATGTCCTTGAGGCATGTTTGAAATTATGTACTCAGGTCTTGTTTGAAATTTGAATATCCTACCTTAATATTTTACAACCACAAATTTCAATGTGGCCCATATATCTTATTGCCAAATATTTTAAATTTGAAAAATGTCTCATTTTAATTTGAGCAACAATGCAAATGTATGATGATACATTCAAGTTTTGAAAATATAGCCTTTGGAATCAAACGAGTTTTCTTTATGGGTCACTACAATATTTTTTTATAGGAACAAATCTTTAGGATTTATTTGTTATTTTTTTTTTGTAGGGAAAGAGGGATGGGAAGAATCTGATGAGTAATTATCTAGATGATGCATAGGATGATGGCGATAAATAAAATATATGAGAAATGTCATGAATAAGAGTAGTGAAATAAATGTAATATAAGAGTAGGGACAAGAACATTAGTATGATAAATTTAATATACAATCAAGGTATGAGCAAGATTAGGGCCCTATACCACCATAATTTGTTAAATTACAAAAAGTGAGAAGAATAGGGGCATGAGATTCTAATAATACTAACCAAATGTCAAATAATTTTACAAATATGTTTAGTATATAGATTATTAATTGTTCACAACATTTTCTAGTAAGGGTGTTTCATCCAAAAAAATATTTTTAATCTTTAGATGATTCATAGAGAATTTAAACAATCAAGTTACTAATTTATATTATTTTTTATGGTTCATTTCCAATATGTTTGTAGTATTTATATCTTTTTTTTCTTACAAATGCAACACAAATTTATCTTTCTATAGAATCTAATTATTTAATATATAAAATTTATTTCTTATGTTTTTTCCACTATTCTAATTATTTTGTTACAAATGTATGCAAACATTTTATTTTGCATATGTACACTGATAACAAATTCTCATAATTGTTCAAGATTATAAAATAATTCTAGTTCTCAAGGAAATGATAGTATCCCTAAGAAAAATATTAAGGGTGAAATTCTACTTCCATTTAGGAGGGACTTATCAGTGGCTTGCAACTCAATTTCCAAAGTATGATCAATGAATGGGAAAATATATATGATGAGTGGAAAAAGAATCATTGATTGTAAAATTCTATTGTGAACCAGTTGTTTATCTATTGTTTTTCATATTTTTTCTTGTTTTTTGTTACCTTTTTTGTGGGTTGATGGTTGGTATTTGTCATTTAGGTGACTTTATGTAATGGGTCAAGTCCCTTTCAAAACTCACTTTTACCTTAAATAGAATAAATTCACATAATTCAAAGTTTTTAACTTGTTTCTAATTGTATTTATTTTGAATATTCACATATTTTAATATATAAATAATTACTAGTATAATTATGTATAAATATAATTAGATGAATATATGATCACTTCCTTGTTTTGCTCTTACCAAAAAGTTGCTTCATTGATCTCTTCCTTATTTTGATCTTACCAAATATCTACTTCTTTGTTTTTTTCCTTTTTTAAAAATAATAATTTATATTTTTACAAAAGAGGACTTGTGATGTAGAGGAAAAACAAATAACTCTCATTTATTCCTTGCTTTAATTTACAACTCTTTGCTAAAGGTTCATCAGTTCACATGCTCATTAATGATTCAATCATTTATTGAATGTTTAATGGTTTTAAAAATATTTATCATGCTCTTAGTAATATTATTATAACATTTAACCAAATTACAAAACTCTTCATTTCACCTTCTTGAAACACACACACTTCTCTCACTTTGGCAGGGTTCTTTGTAGCCTTTTTTAGGCCTTTTCATTCTATATAGTCTAGTATGGACTATTAATGAAAAAATATTAACATTTCCTAACACCCTTTATCATTTTCCCTCTATCCATGAATTTTTAGGTCTAGAGTCTCCTTGGAAGTCACTTTTTAATGTCCTTTTAGTACTTTATTTAGGCCCAATTAGGCCTTCTTCCCACCTAGACACACACAGTTGCCTAAAACCATAATCCATTATATTTAATAAATATAAAAAATTCATAATATCTTATAATAAATACTCTTATGTAAAATTTAAAAAATTGGTAAAATTCCATTGGTTGAAATGTTTGAAAATGGACTTTGTTTCTTTAAACCCTAGTTCAGGGTTAGCAGGGTGTGTGTGAACCCAAGAGGAGTAAAATTGTAACAATAATCATTAAATATAGTTTCAAAAAACATAAATTATTTATAAATGTCTAATAAACTCCTAAAAAACTATCTCAAATGTTGTATATGGATTCTAATGCCTCCGTTCCATTAATATCTCTTTATCTTGGTTTAACTATGACATAGTCTACATGGGCTTGAGAGCATAAGTCTTGAGGTTTTAGACTTGGAAAGGGTTTAAAATGTTTTTTAAGGATTTATAGGTTTTTTGAAAACTCCACACACTTGTTATAATCATTTTTTTCTTCCCTTGACACATTTGTAATACCTTTTTACATTGATTTGTATATTGATTGTGTGAGTATAATGTTACAATCATAGGGTATGGATTGGTTCATCCTTTATTAAACATAGATAAATATTAATAAACATATAATTTAATTCAATAATGTTAATAAAATGATTTAAAATTCTTATAGGTAAGCATATCCACATTTATTTTATACTTTCTTCACAGGCAATGATCTCAATCTCTTTCAACACAAAAAACAAAGCATATAGGGTCTACAAAATTGATCTTTCATAAAATTATTTGAAAATAACTAATAAAATTATTGAAACACAATTAGGAAACATGTATATAAGTTACCAAATACATCATAACACAAACAAGCTATCTTTATTGAGTCTTTCTATCAGAATACTAACTTATGCAATCAACTCAACATTTATCCATAGAAAATTAGAGTCTACCATTAATGTGATCTCTAAATGAGGACTTAATTTTATCATTTTATTTGATTTTTAACCCTCTCCATACTCTAATTAATCCTCCAAAACTTAATAAAAATAAAAACTAATTTTTTAATAACAAGTACAACTTCTCTAACCATCTTTTGTCATAGTAATGGTCACTAACAAACAAGTTTATACTTTTAAAATAAATACCAAGGTTGATTTCCTTAAAATTATGAATTAATAACCATTTTATAGATATTTTTTCTTCAAGGAATCACATAAAACCATTTTAAACTTTAAGGACTACTGCAAATTATTCCTACAACACTCAAAATAGACCAAAACCTTAAAAAAATTCAAATTATAAAAATTCATAGGAAAATGCCAATTTGAAAATCTAGCCTACCTGAGCAACCCTAGACACTTGGAAAATATTAAAAAGTGCGTCCTAAGAGTCTTAAAACCCTTAAAACACCTAATTTACCAAAAAAAACTAACTAAATCATAATTTCCTCATATAAACTCAAAACATGTCATCTTCTGAAGAATGTTCCTTCAACATACTATTGAGGTGCAAAGGAAACTTTCCATGAAAGTTTTAGTCATCTTGTATTGACCTAATCCTAAACATGTCTCTCTCTTATTAAATTTAACCATGAAATTTCACTTCCTCCTATATCCCATGGCCTATGAGTGACACATAGACCTCTTTATTCTTTGACTAATGCCACCTTTCTTTCTCCTTTGAGATTAACTTCCTACATGTTGATCTCCAATCTGATCATCTATAACATCTTGGTGATCTCATAAAATAAAAATACACATAGAACACAAAATTTAATCATAATCAACTACTTTTATTCTATGAAGTCACTCTCTTAGACTTGCATGGTTGTCCTTGCTATGCTTGGGTCTACTACTTATTGGATTGTTGGTGATGGTTCCATCTTCTCTCCTACAGTATTATAAACTTATTCAAATTAATCCTTTCTATATTATTTATTTTAAATATTTATTTGGTCAATAATTTCACTTCTCATATCCAACTCTCTTATCATGCCAACCTTCTCAACAAAGTTGTCTAAATACTCAATTTTCCTTCTCATAGACAGGTGACAAGACAAGTTTGCAAATATATTCTCCAATTGCTCATTTAAAAATAGCTGATCAAGTTGGCTTGAATGTAACCAATTTATATTTCTTGTAATTATTTCCTTTTATTTCTTGTCTACTATTTCACCCTCTTCTCCTATTACTTTGTCAATTTTTACTACATTGTCTTCACCTTGGCTCTTGTTCTTAGTTCTCACAATCTTATTTTTAATGCTAAAATTGGATTATTTTGGCAAGTATTCCTTATCTCCAAACATAATTACACTAATTTTTGTCCCCTTCCATGTTTGGTTACCCTTTAATGGGGTTAGTGTGTGTTCGTTGCCATCCTTCTCTATCATGTAAGTGTTGGCTCTCCCATCATTCATAGGTCTCTTGTCAACTACCATGGTATACCAAGGATTATATAGCACACATAAATATTAATCACATCACACAATGCTATATCCTTATAACCACCAATCTACAAGTCTACATAGCATTATTCATTCATTCGGACTTCATGACTATTTTAAATCCAAGAGACTTTGTATGTACTTGAATGTTTTTCACTTTCTAATCCTAATTTAACTACCATCAAATAAGATAAAATATTATCCATACTACCATTATCAAATATGACTTTGTAACATTTAACTTTGCTATTACACATGGTCTTAATCAATGTTTTTCTCTATGTTGGTTCTCTCTCCTCATTTCTTGTCTTCAAAAGAACTCTTCTCATCAGAAAATTCTCCCCTATTTTAGGCTCTTCCAAATAGTATGTCAATGAATCTACTCTCTCCTTTTCTTTTTTAACCCCTTATTTTTTACTTTCACTCCAAGAGTTACCATTTTTTATTTATTTTAGACACTCATATGATCTATGCATTGTAAATTTGTTACATTTGAAACACTTTCTAGAAAACCAACTAATGATGGTGTTTATTAGAGTCTTTATAAATTCATACAATATATAATGAAGTTGAACATAAACAATCTCAAAATTATTTTAAACACACTATATTGTTAGTCCATACACTCTTGTTATAATTCATATAAGAGTTTACATATTTATATTAAATTATATTCTCTCCATCAATCTCTCTCCCTAAAATCTCTCTGATTATATAATCTCATATATATGATATATTTTTAAATATCATAACAATATATCTAAATAAATAACATATTCTAATCTATTATTGTAATGTTATTTATAACAATATTATGATAATCAATTATTACCAAATATATCTAACAATCAAATATACTATTTACCTCTCTGTAAATACTGAATGTAACATCTAATTTAAAATATAATCCCTGACATTCCCCCCTGCTTAGTTTTTACATGGTGAAAAAACATTCACACTCTCACCTATAATATTCTCACCTCTTTTGACATGCCCTATTTGTCTCATAACCTTGATCTAAACAAAGGCTCACTCCTCCATGGTTTTACAGGTTTACCACAAACCCTTTCAACATCCATGAACTGACTCAAATTTGTGATTTCCATTCTATCATACTATTTTCACATCAAGGAATTATGTTTTGAATTTACGACAAATTACATATATTGAACATGTATATTCTTCTATTCTTATTTGAAATCACACAACCACACTATATATGTTACCAAATCATCTTGGGCCCTATCGTTGGTGACTAATGAGAGGATATTAAAACCTCCTTCCTCCATGCTTATAACCTCTAGTGGGTTATTTATTACTCAACTGATGAAGTAATAAATATAATTACTCCCCCACACTCTTGACATACTTTTTACAAGATAGGCATTCGTTACACCAATAATGTGTCCTTATATAATTAAAATATTTTTTTTATAATTCTTTGACACTTTTGATTATTGAGACTTCTAAACACAAAATCATAATGATTGACATACTTAAATATATATGATTTTGACTTGGAATGAGACAAAAAATACTTTAAATGACTCAATTAATAGTTTTGACATTTGACACAAATAATGTTAAAAAGACCCTTTGAACTTAAAAGGGCACCTATAACAAAACGCTAAATAAATCAAACCATACCACTTAACATTTTTAATATCAATAATAATAAATGACTCAATTGGAACTAAATATGGTACATGGATTGATAGTTTTAAGAATTCTAAGAAATTTCCATGATGCACGTGGATAGAGAACAACATACCTTTATATATCAAAATGATTTAAGACCTAAAACATAGACAAGACACAGCACCAAGTATAGGAAGATGATGGATAGTATAAAATCATGAAACTTGATTAGACTTATGTAGTAAATGGGCGCATAGAGATGGGTGAAACTAATGTTGGTGTATTTAAGTATATATTATCTACAAGATACACATGCATATTTGACTAAATCTGACCACATTAAATATAAAATATGGACTATCAATATTAAATACTAAAAGATGACTTCTTGGGATGTTTGAAATATGTCTCCTTTGGTGTTGACTGGGTATACAACTATGAATACAACACTAAAACCATGCCTTCATTTATTGTATTACACATAATCCTTTCACTTGTGCTACATCCCTATCCTTATGATATCTTAATATAGCTAAAAACAAGATATTAAATGTTTTAACTAAAACATATATGTCTTTGATCCATAGTCAAGATGGACAAATGGTTCAGATCCATAGATTCTTATCAAAATATTGCATTGAAAAATAACTTTATGCTTAGAAAACATCTCTTACTCCATAAAACAATGCCTCCCTATATTCAATAATTCCTCTGACAACTTGAATAGCTGCACTCTTAGATTTGTTCCTAAAACTCATTCATATACTAATACTAACTACAATTAACATTTATACAACATAGAAATTTAATGTAATGTGATTTACATTAGACAAGGAAATATAAAATAATTTAGACTACTCCTTCAAAAAATGATTGATCCATCAGTATAATCCCACACTCTAATACCAAATGATGGTCTTTATTAGAGTCTTTACAAATTAAATCATGATATAATGGATTCAAACATAGATAATCTCAAAACTATTTTAAACACACTATATTATTATTCCATACTCTCTTGTTACAATTCATTCATGAGTTTACATATCTATAAGATTCATATATTCTCTCCATCAATCTCTCTCCCCAAAAATATCTTTGATTATACAATCTCATATATAATATATATTGTTATAACTGATAATAATATATCTAAACAAATAACATATTCTAATATAATATCATAATATTGTTTATAACAATATTTTTATAATCAATTACTATGAAATATAAATAACAATGAAATATACTATTTACCTCTCGGTAAATATTGAATGTAATAGCTAATGTAAAATCTAATCCTAAACACCAAATATTGCCTCTTCTTCTACCATATGATATTCCACCTATGCATTTATAACCACTTCTACTTGATGTACTTGAACTCTTGAAATTATTTCCAACTTCTTTATTTTGACTTTGCCATTGATTTCTATTACTTAGTTGTCCTCTTACTTCTTGATGACATTTACCTATGTTTTTTGGAATTTTTCTTCTATAAAACTTATCTTCTACTCTCAATGAAACTTAATATTCATCCTCTACTATTTTTGGTGAAAAAATAATAATGTCATCTTGAATGACAAACTTCATGACATTGATGTATCTAACAACCTTCTCTGCATCCTCCTCTATGTGTCCTTCTTAGATAGTTAGCTTGTAAAATTTATTTGTGTAATCTCTCACCATCATGTCCCTCTATATTATATTTTTAAACCTTATAAACAAGTGGGTATGATAGTATTTATTCATGAATTTTCATTTCATCTTGTCCACCATTTTATCCCATGACCTTATCTTCTCCATTCCCTTTGTTCTTATTTCTTCATGTATGTCATCCCACCATAAGGATGCATGAACCTTAATAATTTTTACTAAAAAAATCACCTTATTTTTTTCATTAACCTATTAATAATAAAATTATTTATCCATATTTTTGATCCAATCAACCAACTCTTAGACGTTGAGACTGCTCTCATATATTAGCACCTCCATCTTGGGTTTTAAAGTCACTCCAAGGACTGCTCTAATGAGCCTATCTTACACTCTACCTTCATCTCCTTAATATTATTATTATTTATGATTAAAATCATCCTCACCCTCAATCACATGACCCCTATTTATCTCTCTTCTATGAACCAACTCCATGGCTTGCAACCTCACATACAAGTTTTTCACTTCCACAACTAGTGCATTAACTACTTGAAACCTTATTTAGTTTGTTTCTTCTCCTCTACCTATGTATTACATGTGTCATTAATAACTTCCAAATATATCATAGGCTCTAATACCAAATTATGTATATGAAAAAAAAAACTCTCACTTATTCCTTACTTTAATTTACAACTCTTTACCAAAGATTCATCAGTTCACATGCTCATTGATGATTCAAGAATTTAATGAATATTTAATGATTTTTATAATATTTATAATGATTTTTATAATATTATTATACCATTTAACCAACTTAAAAAAAAATATTTCACCTTATTGCAACATACACACTTGTCTCACTTTGTTATGGTTCTTTGTAGCCTTTTTTAGGCCTTTTCCTTCGATATAGTATAGTAAAAACTAGTTATGAAAACCTATTGACATTTACTAACACCCTTTATAATTTTACCTATCTACATGAATTTTAAAGTCTAGAGTCTCCTTGGAAGTCACTATTTTATCTCTTTTTAATGCTCTATTTAGGCCTAATTAGGCCTTCTTCACACTTAGACACACATAGTTACCTAAAACCATAATCCATAATATTTAATCAATACAAAAACTTCATAATATCATTTAATACATAATATCCAATAAAATTATGAAATTTGGTAAAATTCTACTATTTGAAATGTCTTAAAATGGACTTTGTTTCTTGAAACCCTAGTTAAGAGTTGACACAGTTTGTGTGAACCCGAGAGGAGTAAAATTATAACAATAAACATTCAATATAGTTTAAAGAAAATTAAATTATTTATAAAGTTTTGATACACTCCCAAAAAACTTTAAAAAATGTTGGATATCCATTATAATTCCTTTTTTCTATTAAATTCTCTTGTTCTTATTCTAACTATGTGTGTAGACACAGTCTGTAGGGGCCTGAGAGTAAAAGCCTTAAGGGTTTAGAATAAAAAAGGGTTTTAAAACACTATGAATGATTTATAGGTTTTTTAAAACTCCAAACACATATTATAATCATTATTTTCTTCACTTGACACATCTAGAACACCTTTTTACATTGATTTGTATATTGGTTGTGTGAGTATAATGTTACATTCATAGGGTACGGACTAGTTCCTCCTTTATAAAACATAGACACATATTAATAAAAATATAATGGACTTAAATAATGTAAATAAAATCCTTAATAATGTTTATATGCATTCATATCCACATTTATTTTATACTTTCTTCACATATAGTGCTCTCAGTCTCTTTCAACATATAAAACAAAGCATATAGGGTTTGCAAGATTGATCCTTCATAAAAATATTTGAATCCAACTAATATGATGATTTAATCACCATCATTAAATATTTATATAACTTACCAAATACATTGTAACATAAACAATCTATATTTATTAACTCTTTCTATCAAAATACTGACTTACACAGTGAACTCAATGTTTATGCACATAAAATCAGAGTCTACCATTAATGTGATCTCCAAATGAGACTCATTTTTATTGATTTATTATATTTTAAATTATCTCCATATTTAATTAATGATATAAAATTAAATTTAAATTGAAACTAACAACTTTTATATCAAGTATAACTACTCTAACTAGCTTTTGTCTTACCAATAGTCACTAGAAAGCAAGTTTGTACTTTTGAAATAAATACCAAGGTTGATGTTCAAAAAATTATGATTTAATACCCATTTTATAAACATGGTGTATTAAATTAATCACATCAACCCCTTTTACACTTTTATTACTAATACAAATTACTCTTGCAACACTCAAACTAGACTAAAACCTTTCAAAAATTAAAATTATGAAAATTTGTAGGAAAATGCCAATTTAAAAATCTAGGATATCTAAGCACCCCTAGACACTTGTAAAATATTAAAAAATGTGTCCTAATACTCTTAACATGATTAAAACATGTCATTGAATACAAAACAACTGAACAAATCATAATTTTCTCATAAAAACTCAAAACATGTCATCCATCGAAGGATGCTCCTCCATCAACTTGCAACATAAAATGGTTAATTTATCTATTTTTATTTTACATTTCAATTCCATTTTCATCTCAATGAAACAAATATTAAAACATAAAAAAAATATTATTTCAAATGTCAATGATATTTTTTTTACCTTCAATGTCAAAATATTTAATTCATTTTTTTTAATTTAGAACTCTCAAAATTCATTTTGTATGAATCTAGAACCCAAGTGGTATTATAGTCAAAATTATTTCATTATTAGAAAATCTATTTAAATTGGTATTTATATTCTCAACATGTCCAATGAACCTATAATTGTTCTTAAGAGTGGGCAGCCATTCACATGTTTAAAAAATAATGAAAATCATCTCAGAGTAACAACATGGTTAACACTCATCCTATATGTAAAGGAAAAAATATTGATTTTCATGTGAATCTTAGAGTGGATGGCCACCCACTCTAAATCAGAACCATGGTAGGGATATTAGTACTATAAAAATGTCACTCATCTTATTTTCACTATATATAAAAGGATTTTAATACTTAATATTGAATTACTTTTTTGTTATTTAAAACTAATTTTTTTAATAAAAATAATCCAACCAAATGCAAAAAATGTGTCAATAACATGTTCAAAAACAAATGATAACCATTTTCCAAAGCAACAACATGATTATTACTCATCATATATCCACTAATTAAATAATGATATTCATGTGGATCTTTGAGTGAGTGGATACCCACTATAAATGAGAACTATGTCAAGGATACAAGTAAAAAAAATTATAATCATGATTCCTATTATAACTATAACTAAAAATATTTACCTGAAGTATTAACAACATGATTAATAGTTTTAGTATAATATGCACTTACTAAACCATGATATTCATATGAATCTTAGAGGTGGTGGCTAATCACTCTAAATGAGAACTGTGGTATGAATAATAGTAGAAACAATTATACTCATCATATGTGAACTATAACTATTAAAAATTACATGATTTTTTGAATTAATTTGTTGTGTCACTGAATCTAACCAAATAAAAATACTATGTAATTAACATGTTCAAGAAAAGTGAAATGTTTCCTAGAGTAACAACATGATTAGTATTATAAATATATGGAATAATTAAATATTAAATATTTATAGCATCTTAGTCTTGTACATTTAAAAATATCAATCATAGCAATATCTTTTAGTTTTATCCCATTTTATTGTTTCAAGGCTCATATTCATAACCTCATTATGATTAAATTATTAACTCTTGGTTTGATCCATATCATTTTTATGACCTATATCTCTTTCACTACATAAAAATCTTAAAACATAATAAATTTCCTTCACTATCAATTTCAGATCCATACCATTTTTATAGCTTTCTAAACACTACTAGCCATAATAGGACATTACTATTGATGGTAGTTTTCATATCCTTATCTAATGTTCAGTTTCAAAAAACTAACAAAATTGAACATTTTTCTAAACCTATGGATTGTCCTATTTTTCTTATTGAACTAGACTATCAAATATTTTCAAAAGGTGTGATATAAATACAAGTCTAAGCCTTAGCATTTTTCATCTAGAAAATAATAAGAAAGCACCTTCTAAAGCTATATAAATCAACTAAAAAACTAAGATATTATAATATATTCATCTTTGTTTTCATATAAATAATAAAAATAGTCATATTACAAGTTATAAGCATTCAAATAACAATTGATGAGAAATATTTGTCAAGTTACAAGATAGATCACTATATACATCATCATATAGTATATTGCACATGGTACACACACTTTCACAAATATAGGGGAAATACATAAGTTTAAGGCCATCCTTGGATTATTGGCTATATAGGTAGTACCCATTGATATAGAGGTCTTTAGGGTCAACTCAACACCATAATCCCATTAAACCATTTTTACTAAATTCATTTTAAGGGTGAAGAAGAGTGAATAACTAGGGTCTGATCAATCAACAAAGAGTGACGACATGTATCAAAAAATTTAAAACATCATAAAAAGGGTGATAAAAAACCCCAAATAAGGCATTTCGTTACATCAAAATTTAGTCATTATTCTATACTAGGTAACTACATCACATTAAAACACTTATATCAATAGTAGTGTCTAAATTTGGTGGTAGTGTCAACAGATACAAAATTATAATTTATAGAATCTGACAAGTGATCCAAAATACCGATCCTACTTAATTTACACTTGTTTCTAGTTTAGATCTTCCTAGACATAATAAATCCACATATGTATCATTTCTCTTTAGTATTTCAATTTATTAAACATATTTCAAATAAACTACTTTTTATAGTTATCATATCTTATATTATAATTTATCATATTCATATATCTAATTTTGAAATTAATTGGCCTTCTATGATTATTTTATCACACTTATTATTGAACTATTTATATATTCATAACCCTATAACCATCATTTAAATATGAGGTTAAACATTGGGTTAACCTGGCCTTTAGTCTTCAAAAGCTAGATTGGCCTAGGGTTTTTAAATTTTTTTTAGTTGTAACTTGTTGTTTCAAACTATAATTTTTTAATTTGTAATCAATGGAAAATTTTAATAAAAAAAAAATTCAAATGGAAGATAAGGAAACAATAGTCAATCATCTTAATCAAAACAAGACCTTAATGGATGCATTTTTGTATGTTACAAGAGATGAGATCAATAAAAATGTTAAGTCTAAGGCATGCTCACCTAATGATGTTAAATTATTAGGTGGTACTACAATTAATTACATACTAATAAACATTCCATTTATCATATAATTTCTTCATACATATAATGGGGTCATGGGTTATGTTTTAACACCATTATTTCCTCCAAAAAAATCCTATTATTTATACATCCTCCATGGGAACCATTAGCACTTCAACCCTATTACTAGTTTAAATACCTATATCAACTCAAACCATATTTCAATACCATTTTGTGACTTCTCAAATTTAAAACCTTAGTGATAAAAATGTAGAAATTATAGACATTTACAAGCTAAGGTTTCTAACATTGTGAAAAATTCTATGAAGTTGCCTTATGCTATTGATTTATCAAATGTGTTATTTAATCCTCTTACACCTAAAATATCTTTACACATTTTTATAATTATCTTTTTTACACCAAATTTCACATATTATGATGGAAAGAGATAAAAAAACACATATCTAATATTTCTATATAACATGCCTTGATTATGCCTCTAGTGATAACATTTTGACCAAATTATTTATAAATAGATTAAAAGACTAATCTTTATGATGATTATATGATTTAACACTCTAATAAGTGAGAATTAAAATATACAGTAGGTCAATTCATATCACATTTCTATATCAACATCATTAAAATTATGTCATATTCTCAAATTGTAAATATCAAACAAAGAACCAGTGAACTTTTCAATGGATGTGTTTTGAGATATAAATCAATGTTGGCCAAAATGAAAAATACAACAGAAGATAAATAAATTAAATAAATTAATTATTCCTTTCCCCATTATTATATTCCATTTTTATTTTAAATTTAAAATCTTCTGATGACTTATGGCATATTGTTCGATATCATGAAATGAAGCTTATTTCATTCAACAAGCATAAGTATGTAACAAATACACTAACTGGATCCACTACCAAGTTTCATATCAAATAAAGAAACAAGATGAAACCTACAAAACTTAAAATGTAAATAATGGTTAACATAGTGTCATAAAATCTTAATCAATTCATCTTTTCCAATGCACCTAGGAGATAATTTACATAATTACTTGAGTCTCTAGTTTATTTGCTTCAAAAACTTATGGAGTGTTATCTCATATCTCTCCCTCCTCTCATAGAGGTTGCTATGAGTCTACATCTACACAAAGTATATGATGCTAATGCATATTCTAACTATCACCAACATCCTTTGTATTTTATGAATAAATGTTATACCTTTAAACATAAGATCTAAGAATTTATTGATGACCAAAATATTACCTTTGATGACCCTCCAAAGCATTCAGGTTCATAACCTAGTGATCAATATAATTTGGAAATATTTAACAATAATTTACAAGATCATTCTTAGAAAGATAAAAAATTCAAAATAACATAAATGCACATCCTTATCCATCACATTATGGGAACCCATTAGATGGGATTATTGGAATTTATACACAAATAATACCTATATGGTTCACAGACCTTCTTTTACATTTGATGACAATGAAAGAGTGGATGATGACTCAAATATTAGTTCATTATTTATTTGAGCATACATTGAAAATCAACCAATACATAGTTTTATGATTGATAATAATGATAGTGACAATGTATGTAATATGGTACTACTTATGCATGTGAGATATATACATGATGATTTCCACCCTTCAACCAAAATGGTTAGAACATTTAATAAGACATCATAAAATGTTATTAGTGAGATTTATTTAACTTTATAGGCTAGTACAACACATGTGGTTACCACATTTTTAGTTATACCATATATAAGAATACTTGATATGTTATTTGAATGACCTTGGATACATAAACTTCATGCATTACCTTCCATAGTGAATGGGTGTATTAAATACATTCATACCAATAGGGTAGTCATAATTTATGGAATCCCATATGAAAATCCACTTGAAAAAGATAATTTCATTCCAAGATATGTAATTATCAAAACTATTAAGTTTAATACTCTACAAAAGAGTAAGAAACAATTAAACCCCATCCCTAAGTGTCCCATACTTGAGAGGACTGTACACTAGAGATATGTAGTGGTTTCCACGAATTCCTCATCTAATCCTACACAATAAATTTATTTGCCTAAAAAATCCAAACATGTTCAAATTAATACTTCTCCAAAGAAACCACATATCACTTATTGATGGTTTCCAAGAAACCCTAATAATTATATTATTTCTTCATGACCATAGAGTCCTATTACACATATGTATAATAACATAGATTATCTAGGCCTAGATATGAAACCTATCCATGCTACTTGGAAGTATGACCAATTTGATATACAATATTCTATGTTTGAAGATACCTATGAACATCCCATGGATGGGATCATAGGCTATCCATTTCATTCCAAAATATTCCAAAAATATAAACAAATCAAATATCCAAGAAAATATAAAAAAATTAAATTATAATTCAAAAATACATAAATATTCAACCTCTCCATGTTTACTATCTCCTTCACATATATTTCATTTTATTTTTGTTTGCATATGTAATATAATTTCATTTTTATGTATACATAATGTTATATGCATCTTTGAGTGTGATATAGGCATACCTAGACACATGATATACACACTTATATATTTTGGACTTATATTGTACTCACATCATATCGTAAATTGGGAAATTTTATTATTTGATCACAATCAATACAAGTTACATATTCTTTATGATCATTTCTACATTATAATGTTTGAGCTCTTATACTAAAGCTTAGACATGTATATATCCATGCTCATATTTTTCAAAGTATACTTGATATTATATGTTATATAAATTGTTTTTATAACACGTATATGTATATACTTATATGATATTATTATGTTCAATCTATATTTCACCTCCTTGAGTGTATTCTATTGATTTCTATTCTCTTGCTTGTGGAACATTTGAATATGTTCCTTACTTGTTGGCCCCTATGCCATTGTATTTTTATTGGAAATTTGAATGTCACTCTATGTGGATTATAATATGTCACCCATTTATATATTTAATAATTTTAACATGCACCTTATATGAGGCATCCCTTTACCATTGTTTTTCATTACATTGATTTCTCTTGTGTGTGTTCTTGATTATTTGTTTCCCTTGTATTGTTTCTCTCTAGACATTACCATGATTTATATCATGCATATTATTATTTTATGTGAACACATACTATGATATTAATTTATATATCTACCTCAACATATTATACCTATATGATACATGATTCATACATAGATTATATAGTTACCTTATCCTTTTGAGGTAAGGTACCTACTAGTTTATATCTCCCTCACCTCAAAATTGAAGCATATTAGTGGGGGTATGTCATAGAAACATGAAATCCACATTTTAATAGTTTATATATTTTGGTGGGGGCATGTCATAAATACATGACCTCCACACTTATGCAACTTCTCAATATTTATAGATTTCACTGGGGGCATGTCATAAAGACATGACCTCAATGCTTATATGCATTCTCAATATTTCCATATTTTATTGGGGGCATGTAACAAAGGAATTACATAGACACTTATATACATTCTCAATATCTCTATATTTTAGTGGGGTCATGTCATAAATACCTGACCTCCACACTTACATAGTCTTTGATTTAGTTCCATGATTTAGATATACACTTTAGTCAAAATCCTATACATTGCATTGATTTTTCATGGTTTTGAAACACTTTTTTTTATATTTATGACACACATAATCTCTATCAAACATATTAGACATTCACATTAAATTTTATTGCATTAAAAATTTAAAACTTTACTAATTATAATACTCACTAGTATGTATTAATTAAACTAGGATGTATTGTTGTTGAGCCTTTTATATTGTAATAGTTTGTTCAATTTATAGGTTGAAACTATGAAATAATTAAACCTCAAAAAATTTATTTATTAGAGTGATTAAATCATCCAATCTCACCATATTTATAAAATTTTTTGATTAAACCACACACCCTCACAAACTTATATAGATTCAAACTTGAGTTATATGATTGGTATATAGTCATCTCAATAACCATGTCAAAACTAAATTTTTAATAGACTTGTGGGTATAATACCTTATAATATCCCTCTCCAAATATCCAAGGTGTAGATATGAAACTATTCCAACTCCATTTCTTCAAAAAGAATAATATTTACTAAATCAAAGTATCAAGAGGCAATATGGTTGCATTGACACACATTTATATACACCTTCTTTTCTCTCTTTCCTTCCAATCATTTCAATTATTTAAACTTTAATATTTTATGCACTAATTTATAATGTAACATGTACTTGGTTATAGATTAATACACTATTAAATCATTCAAAGTGAGCTCAAACAAATGGAAGGAATTTTATACACACATAAGTATGCATTTATTTCCTTTAAACTAGTATTTTCATCTTTATGCACTATTATATTAAATAGGGGAGATTTATATACTAAAAATTAATGTTTATAACATCTTAGTCTTGTACATTTGAATAATATCAATCAATATTCTACGCTTCAGTTCTATATCTCTCTACTAATATAAATATCACATTTTCCATCTTAGTTGCCTAAATTATTATCTCTTAGTCTGATCCATATCATTTTGATGACCTAGGTCTCATTCAATACAAAAAAATATTAAAAACTAATAAAATCCTTTACTATCAGTTTTAGATCCATACATGTTTTATAAACTTCTAGACACTACCAACTACAGAGGGAAAATACCATTGATAGTAGTGTCTAGATCCCTATCTAGTGTCTAGTTATTGAAATTCATTTAAATATGAAATGTTTTGAAACATGTGGGTTGGCCTATTTTTCTTATTTAATCCTACTATAATATATTTTAAAAATGTGTGGTATAAATACAAGCCTAAGACTTCTCATTCATCATATATTAAATACTAAAAAAACACTTACTAAATCTAAATCAATCAATTATATAGCCAATAATGTTTTTCCTAATCATCCCTATTTTAATATAAAGCATATGATTAGTCATATTATAGGACTAAAGAATTCAAAGAGTATCTCATGAGTGATATTTTAAAGTTATAAGCTATATCACTATGTGCATCATCATATGGTATATTTTACCCTTATGCACACACTTTCCCTTATATAAGGGATAAACACATAAATATGAGGCCCTACTTAGATTATTGGATATTTAGGAAATGTCCATTTATATAGGGGTCCTTAGGGTTAGCATAACACTATGAGCCCACTAACACACTTCTAGAAAATTCATTCCATGGGTGAAGAGATATGGTTTGATAAATTAACAAATAGTGATAATGTGTATCCAAAATTTAAATAAATCATCATTAAGATGATATAAAACCCTAAATAATGAATTTCATCACATTTATATCTAGTTATTATTCTATAATAGACACCTGCATCTTAATTAGAGACTAGCATGTATGGTAGTATGCAAATCTGATGGTACTATCCATGACTATAAAAGTAAAAATTTTAGAATCTAATGATTGATCCAAATTTCTGATCTTACTTTACACTTCCTACTTTTAGTTTATATCTACTACACATAGTATTATTATTTATATTTGGTATTGTAATCAATTAAATATATTTCAAATTAGGTACTTTCTATATTTATTATATCTCAGTATTATAATTCAAAATTTTCATTTATCTATGTTTATAATTAACTGGACTAATATATATTAGTTTATAACCCTTGTTTGTAAACTATTTATATATTCTTAACCCTATTCACCACCATATAAATTTAGGTTTAAATACATAATATTAAAAATAATTTCTATCTACTCATGATTCCCATTATCACTATAATGGAAAATATTTACCCATAATATTAACAACATGGTCATTACTCATTCTATAATATGTACTAATTAAATCATGAAATTAATATGAATCCTAGAGTGGATGTCCACCCACTCTAAATGAGAACTATGATATAGATACTATCATAAATAATTCTACTCATCATATTTTCACTATAATTGAAAAATCTTACATGTTATGTTGAATTACTTTATTTTGTCATTGAATCTAATAAAGTGAAAACATTATATCATCAACATGTTTATATATAAAATAAAACCACTTATTATAGTAAATACATGGTTGGTAATCTTCCTATATAAATCATAAGATTCATGTGGAGCTTAGAGTGGGTGCGCACCCACTTTAAATGATAACCATAGAAGGGAGATTAGTACTAGAAACAATGTTACTCAACTTGATATTTTCACTATAACTAGAAACATTTACATGTTATGTTAAAATAATATGTTATTCTACCAAGATATGTTTTCTGTTAACAAAAAAATAATCCAACCAAGTGAAAAACATGTGTCATTGACATATTCAAAATATTATACCCAATTTTCAAAATAATATCATGGTTAGAGTATATAAACTAAGTGAATC
Organism: Torreya grandis; assembly: GCA_037957365.1. Lineage (NCBI taxonomy): Eukaryota > Viridiplantae > Streptophyta > Pinopsida > Cupressales > Taxaceae > Torreya > Torreya grandis. The sequence continues at coordinate 547,617 of JARHVA010005437.1, forward strand.
TTGAGATTTATGTGAATTATAGAGTATATTTATACCAACTATAAATGGGAACCATGGTCGGGATACTAGTAAAAATAATTCTACTCATCCTTATAATATTATCAACCTAGTTTAACAATTTGGCACCAAATTCTCATCATTTAAATGGTTACTTGATTAATGTTACTTAATTTATATACATCAAAACATATTTCACATTGTAAAAAAATCTATTACAATGTGTTTCCTTCCTAATAATAACCCATACTTCAAAGTTGTATATAAAGGAATATGGTAGATTGGTGTCACATATATTAATGAGCCTTCATTTATAAAGAGGAGTCCTTTTATATGCATGTCTAATTTAATGAGTTATTTACTTCCACATAATTCTTTGATAATTTCATACTTATGAACTATTTACATAGATCTCTTGGTCACAAAAAACTAAATTTTTGTATATTATGGAGCTTTTGTGTATTAGTTAGGAATAACCTAGATTCAAAATCTAGTGCTAAATTCCAATAGTTTAAATGAAAATTTTATTTTTACTACTCCATTTATGTCCTTTTGAATACATATTTCACATTAGACAACATTATAGTAGAGTATTTTTGTTCCTTAGTCTTTAATATAATTTAATGTATCTTTATGACATAGATATTTATGATCCTTACATTAAAAAATTAGCCATTTGTGATGTCTATCCAAGTTTTTGATGAAGGTATTCCCTAAGCACAAGATTTAGAAGAAATTATATGTTTGATTACACAATTTTTAGTAGAATGTTGTATTACTTAATATAACATGTTGAAGGATATAAATGGTATAAAAATAAATATTTTTTATATTAAGTTTGTGTTATGTTTTCATATGAGTATAATTTCAATAAATGTTGATTTTATACCTCTTCCTTACATAGAATTTTGAGGCTATTAATGTTTTATAGTGAAAATTTGCTCCTATGTAATATTTGTCCAACTATTGATACTATAATTATCATCATGCCATTTATATTATTATTTTTTCATCTTTAAAACTTTTTTAGGGGATACTCCTCATCCATGTGCTTTGAAAGGACATGTACCAATAGTAAAGCAGGCATGTATATCATATTAATCCATAATTTAATTTCATTCTGTAGTTGAGTTATTATTTTAAAAAGGGTTTTAGATAACTTAATTTCCCAACTATTAAGGTTTTTTATAGATATTACTTACATTTTCCTTAATAATTAATCCCCATGAAAATAACACCTAAAATGTTTTCGAGTGCCAAACTAAGGTTATTTTAGGGGAATTAATTCATTTTACTTTAACCTCAATTTTTTTGTTTATTCCATTCATTCCTCCTTCACACTACTTATCATTAAATTATCTCTTTGAAATAAGTGTCAATTTTATGATAAAGTCTTCACATCTTTACTCCATAATGCCTTGTTCATTAAATGGACAAATACCCTGTGAATCGATAATTTAGGTAATACTTTTTGAAATTTATTAATTCAATAAATCATCTTGTTATTTACCATGATTATTGTTTTTTACACCTAAGTTTGTAATCTCATAAATTTAATACAATGAATATGAAAGAAATATATTATAAGATTTTATAAGGAAAATAACCTTTCCATGCATTTTCAATAGACTATCACTCAAAATACAAAACATAAATATACCAATGATTTGGGATTCAAGAAAGGTATAAAACTAAAATCTCTAGATCACAATCCAACTATTTGTGTTTTTCTTCCAATAAAATCAACATAAATCAAGAAAAACCTTTGACTATTATATTATTTGTTTGAGTAATATTAACATGATTTTCAATTAAAATAAGAAATTATCTTTCCGAATAGAAAACATACATGTAAAGATGATTGATGATCCTTTAATAAAGATATAAAACTAACACCTCCAAATCATGAACCAACTATTTTTGTTTTTCTTCCAATAAATTAAAATAAACTCAAGAATTATAGAGATTCACTTTTGCAACTTGGGCATGAATGTAAAATGTCAAATATGGACTTTAGTAACTATGTTGAGTTTTTTACAAAATGTTGTATTTATTTCATATTAGTATTTTTATCTATATATACTATATCATTCAAGTGACATATTTAAAATTTTTTCAATTACCATGCACCATATTTTAATTCAAAGAATAATTATTATTTAATTGAAGGCTTTTTGGAATAATGTGTGTGAATTCTATAAACTTTATTTTTGGAACACTATGTAGTTTATGTAATTTCAATTATTAGAATATTATATCATAGTTTCAATTTTTGGTATTATATCACACTTTATTAGTATTGTGAGATGCACACTATATTACACTATTTTCACTCTAGACTCTAATATTTACACATTCAATTTTTTTTTCATAGTCAATGACTTTTT
>JARHVA010005437.1:555000-570000 GCA_037957365.1 Torreya grandis
AGGCTTAATAATCATCTATAAGCTTGACAGACCACTAATAATATGAAATATACATTATTTAATTGTTTATTTGATATAATAAAACCATTTTGTCTATGATAATACCTAAATATTTTATTAAAGAGGTAAAGACCTATAAATACATTAAGTTTCAGTATTTTAAGGTGTAAACTAGAGTTTTGCATAGCTAATAAATCATCTAAAAGTTGACTATATTTAGAACTTGGTATTTATTCCTCATTTTAATTATTCTCTATATCAATTCTCTTATGCATTGTTAAATATTTAGTAAATTTATGAGCTAATGACTCAAAGTCCATAATAGTATTTGTGAATATTTGGGAAATTTTGTAAGTGAAGATAAATTGGTCTGGAGTTACCATCATGTTCTTCCTTTTATTTTTCAAAATTTTAGTTTGCATATTAATTTTATGTGTTCATATTAAAATGGGAAATATAATTTATTTTAAATGTTGATCACTGGGAAGATTCTATTGCTCTATATAAATTATACATTTATAAATTATTTCAAAGTTAAATCATCTTAATCATTATGAATATTATAAAATGTACTAATGATGGATTCTAATAGATTTGATCATGTGGTTTTCCATTTGATAGATTTGAATATATTTTTATATACCTTACATCATTGGTTAATTAAATTCTTCATCATTTTAAATATGGGACATCCATTTATTATTACCATAAAATTAGTGAAAATGTTTTATAAATAAATCCATTAATAATCTTTGCCAATTTGTGCCACAAGTTAATTTTTTTCCACTTTGCTATAATTACACTACATAGTGTCTATTTTAAAGATAATGATCCACCCTGAATATGAATTTTGTGTTATTTTCCATGGTATCCTTATTTCAAAGTCATATGTAGCCAATCTATTTTACATGAAGGAATTGTTAAAGGACTTGTAAAAGTGTGAAACCTTAACCAAATAAATACAAATGATATTTAAAATCAATACATTATGACTTCAGAACTTCAAACTATGATGAATAAAAGGATCCAACTCAAAAAATATCAAGAAGTGTGATATTTATAAAACTATGAATACTAAAAAAATTAAAAAATGTAAAGTTTTAAATCTTTGAAATTATAAAATTTATATAATGTTAAAACCTATAAATGTCATAATAAAATTAATTCACAAAAACCTCCCATCAATCGATTTAGTTAAATGGTGTTAGTTGAGCACTAAATGATTTCTTCACATTATTTAAAATGTTCAATTAGTAAATTTCATGTCTTTTGAAATCAATGAATTCCTCAAAACATTCATTTATATAATTGGTGAATTGAGTATGTTGGGAACCAATAAGTTTCAAGCACCATGATTTTTTTAGATTAATGTTTGACACCAAGCACTCTTTAATTTTTGATACCCAAAAATAAATTCTTACACTAAGTGTTTATAATGGTAGGGACAATCCAAGATTTAAGAGAACATATATAGAGATCTTATGTAATGAAGTATTAAATCAAGAAATTGAAATTGAATCACTTGAAACCATGTAACCAACTCTTAAATTTTCCACATTTTTGGATTGTAGGTCCATCTAGTGAGGGCATTCAAGGATGAAGTGATCCTTTATTTCAACTTCCATAGTGGTGTAAATAACATAAACCCTCTCACCCTACTATTCTTTAAGATTTTTCCATCTACATGCCTTAGATTGCATCCTATGATAACTATTTATTCATTAATTAATGATGATATTTTCCATCTAACTAATTTTAACCTCTATATATGTTAATTCATTATGCTCATAAGTTAGGTTCAACATTGAAATATAGTGTTCTATTTTACATTTTTTCATTATGCATGTAAACATTGAAAAACCAAAATTATGTTATTATCGTCTAAAATGAAGGAACAAGAGCTAATTTTTAGTTTAAATAAGGGTATATTAAAAAAATTATTCCCAAAATAGGGACTTTCTCTTTAGAGGCAACCACTATGACTAGATTAATATGTTATTTGAAAAAATAGAAACCATGAAAATGAATATATGGCCAAGGGAATAAAAATATGAGTTGCATATGAATAAGAAAACTTGGATGAAGTATAGCCAAAAGTGGATGAATAGGTGGGATATTAGCCTAACCAAATGTCTGAATTGGAACAAAGATAAATAATTATGTGAATGAAAAATTTAAAATGGTGATGTGGAATAAATGGATAAGTAATAAAATATAAATTTATATTTCAATGTTTAACACTACTTAAGATCATAATGAATAAGTATATATAGGGACCAAAATTGGTTAAAAAGAAAAAATGTCATTTCTCAATTAAGAATTTGTTCTCATAGGCTTTAGTGTAAGATAACTATATATATGAATCCTAAGGAACAGTGGGGTGAGAGGGTTTGTATTATTTATACCTTAGGGGTAATCAAAATAGAGGATCACTTTATCCTTGAATGCCATCAATACATAGACATACATGCCAAATATGTGGACATTTTAAGATTTGGCTACATGGTACATATATTTGAGGAAAAAAGTTAAAAACATTAGGTGAGATTCTAATCCAATTTAACAAAATACAATGCAATGTTATAAAATATGACTCATGTCATGATAATTTTTGAATAGTTGGATCAATCAATGTAATTTGTGGTCCCATAGTTTGATTGATCTTATGGATTTAATTAACACAATTTAAATTTTAGTTTTATTTTAAATGGTGCAACTTTGGAATCTTTAAAATATTTGAACAATTGGTGTAATTAATTTTGTAATATATCATTTAGTCTCATGTACATAATTAAAAAAATTTAATTTATATTAATTTCAATTCATTTCATTAGGGAGAAAATGGGAAAAAATGAAGTCTTAAATTTTTGATGACATGCATACATACGTACGTACGTACATATATATGATTGATATTTAAGGGTTGAGGGTCAATTTCTTGTAAATAAATAAAATATATTAAAAAATGGATGGTAACATGGACAATGATCATGATCCACCACCAATCCAACTCTTTAGGCTCAAAATTAACCAAATAGGGACTTAAATCATGGGATAAACCTCAATAATCCCAATAATAAAAAACATCAAAAATTAAACAATGAAGTCCAAAACCATAAAAAGATAAACAAACAATAAATACACATATATTAATACTAAGATAATTATACAAAATAAGCTATAATAATACCACTAAATCAATGTGGAAAATACTCCAATACCCCATTTGCATCAACATCCATAGGTAAAACCAACTTAGAATCCATACTAGTAACACCCACATACAAAAAGGGATGAGAATTATCAAACCAATCAAATCCAAATCCAACCAAAATGTTTGAGTCCCAGTGTCCAACATCATGTAATCCTCTAAAAATGCCACTACAACCACCACCCCTCACATCAATTCCACTAGAAAAAGCATTCATTAAAAACTAAATATAAGGCTTGAGATTGAAACACCATAAATTATCCTACCCTTAAATGTATCACCATAAAACACTAATCAATGAGTCTTAATGGGCACTCCTTTCATATGAGGGAACTAACCTCCAAGACTAGTGGACCACATAGTGAATGACCCCAAGTATGACATTTGAGATCTTAGATGCTCATATTAAGAGAAAATATGAGAAACCCTTATGACTAGTATAAATAGAGGGATGTATTTAAGACTTGTATCCTACTGAATAATAAATATTATCAAAGGAAACCCCACACTTTATAATGAATAAATTCATAACATTCACTACCATTATCAAAGTTAAAGAGTGAAGGACCTTTAAAAATATAAGAAAAGGAACCTTGAAATCATCTAGGTCTTAAGGAGGAATGATATTAAACCAAAAATTATTATTATCCTATCCAAGATTATATAGGATGCCAACAAATTCAACCAACTTCATGAACCATATTTCAAATTTTTAGATTACATAGAGGTAAATGAGTCCTCATTAAGATATACTAAAATAAAGAATGAGAGGGAGAATCCAACACAAAAATTTCTAATTCTTGTATCAAATTATGTTAACTCAGGGCACATAAATTTGGCCACTACAAAGTGTGTAGCCTCCTTGTCACCAAGAATCTAGAGTAAATTGATTTTGAAACTATAAACCCCCACATAATTTACCTTTCATCAATTTGGAGATAGAATGCAAGTTTCACCTACTATCTCATTCATGGCATTAAGGACTAGATTAGAAGGTATCTAAAATATGACCTTCAACCTATGTTTTATCACTTCTCCCTAAAATTATATTTCCATATTGGATGATTTAATGAAAAGGAGAGGATACATAATGGTTATATCCAAATTTTGATATAAAAACTTATCCATTATGAGCTAAGAGATGATGGAACAAGAAGAGAATAAAGATCCAATTGTACCATAATCAATAGATTGATAACCATCTAGGCAAAAATTGGAGATCATACCACAATGTCATTACATTATTTGGTATATTAATGCCTAATATTTACACTTATCAACATCCATCATGAAAATAAATTACACACACACCATAAGTAATGATACACATATAATATTTATTCTTAATATTTATTTAATCAAAATTACTATAAAATATGATCCTAGTATGATCATCTATTGATAATTTAATATAATGTATTTTACATGAATTAAATACACAATTGAAAAATATATTATATAGGGGTTATATATATTATGGATAGGAAAAAAATGTCTCAAGATATGAGAATAATAATGAAGAATAAATTTAAAAAAATCCAAAATCACACTTATACGTGATGATATAGACTAATTAATACATGTAAACAATTTAGTCATTTAAATATTAATTAAATTCTACTATTAAATTAATTAGATAATTTATTTTATTTTAAGGATTGTAGAGCCAAATTCATGATAATCATTATGTGTTTTAATTATAATAATTAAAAGTATGATTATGAAGCATGAAAGTAAAGATATATTTCTATTTGTGGAACTATTGAGAATTGATGAAAAGTCTAATGACTATTAATCATATTATCATTAAATGTCTATTTTGTTAAATTTAATTTATGAACTTATAAATTTACATGACACGTGGATTCAAGTAGGGATATTATGTGCAATAAGTAATTTGTAAATTGATATTTATATTTTAAATTTTTATGAATAATAAATGATATGACATTAGAAAAAAATTAACTAGTATACTTGGTGAAGATTATAATAAGGTTTTAAAATTTTTAAACAATTGAATGCTTTTATATTTATAATAGTATATATTATGTAGGTAATAAGTGAAATCAAGCACTATATTAGATTTAAATTATTAAAATTTATAGATTTATTTTTATCTCATATTGATGATTTTTTTTAATTTATTTATGATCTAATATGGTTATATACATACATACATACATACATATACATATATATATATATATATATATATATACATATATATATATACATATATATACATATACATATATATATATACATATATATACATATACATATATATATATATATACATATATATATATACATATATATATATATATATACATATACATATATATATATACATATATATGTGTGTGTGTGTGTGTGTGTGTGTGTGTGTGTGTGTGTGTGTGTGTATATATATCATGTCATTTACTTTTTATACAAAAACATCAATGTCTCTTGTATTTGAAGAGTATGACCAGGTGGATTTGTTTTCAAAAGGTACCAAAGTTGTATAGGGTAGAGTGTATCCAATTAGGAGGACACTAAATTATAGAGATGTTTGAAGATGATTTTGTGTTGTCATTATTAACATGGTATTGGATGGAAAATTAAAATTACCCTTTTTAGTTGATGAATTTGAAACTTTGGTAGATGTTAGGAATAAATGATAATACATTGTCTAGGAAGAAAGGGAAATTTCAAAGCACCTAGATTCATCAATTCCACCAATTCATAGTGATCACATATATAGTGACTCAGAGGATGATAGTAATATCATTGAATTAGAGGGATATTTTATTGATCTAAAATTACCATCAATATAGGGCATATTGATATAACTAATTTTGTTGTAAAAAAAGTGGTTCTCAAACATAAATATTCCTTTAAAAATAATGGCATAACCCAAGGGTTAATAAAATACATTTTATTATTTTTTATTTACTTATTTTTATGTTTTTTAGGTCCTTTTAAAAACTAAGTTTGACATATCAAATAAAAACTCATGTGTTATACGATTATAAAATTTATGAAGAGAGATTGGAACCCCTGAATTTTTGGGTTAAAAAATGTGGTAAATTATTGTTTTGAGTGCTCAAAATTTCTGCAACCCATTAAATTAATAGGGTGTCCAATTTAAAAAATGGGTTTTTATGAAAAATGAATTGACCTAATGGTTAAAGGGACTGATCATTTTGATGGTTTGTAAATTGTATTTGGTGGCAAACATAATTTGAAGTTCAAAGATGGTGTCAAATCTATCCTTTTGTGTTCATTTACAAGAAAATATATTATAGAGGGAAAATTTAAAAATGTACTTAAAAGAGAGATGGTATAATTTAATTCAATCCCTTTGGTGTGCATGTTGATAGGGTATTCAACTTTCCTTATAAAGGACGCTCCATATTTGAAGGATATCTCATACAATGGCTTGCTTAGAAATTTTCCAACATAGACATTTCTCTTATAGATTTTATATTGAAAGAAGACCCAAAAGAGGTTTAGGTTAAAATATGGGATGAATTAAAAGGGTGAAAACCCAAATTGGTATATCAATTTTTTTTGACATTTACACTATTTATAATCATTCTAAAAAGTGATCAAAAGACCCCACAATGCTCAAAAACATCAACAACTGAATGGCTCTTCCATACCAAAGATGAGAAATAAATATAAATTAAATTCATTGATGTATGTGTATGTGGGATATATTATGGTATTATAACCAATAAATGAAAATTAAAATATATGGATATGAAGGGTATATGGGGATATTTACCTTACTAAAAGGTGATAATATGGATAAAAAGATGAGGATTCAATATTGAAAACATATAGGGAGAGAAAAAGATGAAAAATTATACCAAGGTTGTTTAAGGCCAAATAAAACATGTACCAAATTAGATGAAATTAAAATATATATTCATTTGGAGAGATTCATCTGGGCATGGACATCAAACAAAATATGGAAAGGAGAATCAATCAAGATACATGAGACCATTAATTTATACCTTGAATTAATTAAACATTTTAATGAATGTAAATTTACTTGGTGAAACTATTTAATATCATAAATTAATATGTTCTATCATTTTGGATCAAGTATGGGTTTATTACAAAGCATATTGGACCTAAAAGACATTACAATCAATGTGTTATTATTTAATATGAATGAAATATTGATATTTCTTTCATTAGATTATTTTTCATTTTTTAATTTTTTTTATTTCTATTTCTATCTCAAGTTCATGGAGTATCACAAAATTTAAGTGACTTTATTCCATAGTTATTAGGTTTAGCTGAACATGTACTATGTTTGGTTTAGTTAAAACCTTAAGCCGATTGAACTTGTTTGGTTTAGTTTGGAGGAATTTTTTATATTTTTTTATTGTATTTAGCTTTAAAATAGGGTGATAAAATTGATTTAAATCATATATGAGGGTATTTTTATGGATGGTTTATTAAATAAAATAGTCACATACATCCTATGACTATTTTATTTTTCACGTACATTGGAGATACATAGGATAAAATACCATTATTGCTGATAATATTTTAATATTTATTTTTGTTAATCTATAAAATAAAATAAAATTTAAAATAAAAAAAATTACATACCTACAACAAGGTGGATGAATTTTTATTTGATGGACTTATTGATATAAAAAACTTTTTCTCGCCAATTATGGTGTATGAACCTAAAAAATAATATTAAAATAAATAATTCATACCATTAAAAGATATAGACAATAAAAATATGATGCATATAGTCATAAATAATAAGAGGGTCCATGAAATATTTGTTGGAGTTTTAAGGAGGAGGGATAGCACATGGACAAGCCTTTCCCCTCTCTCAATCTCTTCCTCCCATCCTTGTTGATGATTTAAATGAGCCTTAAAAGCTTAGGGTGAATTTTTTGTGATGCATCCTTAATATGGATTAGATAAAATTTTAAGGTTTACCTAATATAATTGATGTGATATAATATAATATAAGGGTGTATATTTATTTCTCTAATTTTGGAGGGAAATAATTTTAAAATGAAGTTACTTTTGAAGTGTTTTAAAGTTGACTTAAAAGTTATTAAGTTGTGCACCTTATGTTTTTATGTTAAATTCCTTTTCTAAATGGGGGTATCATTATGAAGAATTTTGAGTAGTGATAGGATGAATATGGGTAATTATATGATTAGTAATAATCAGGATATAATTGAACCCTAGTTTTATAATAATTAGAATCTAATAATAGAAACATTGGAATCCAATATCACACTACATAAAATCAATAATAGAGATATAAGAATCTAATATCACATTGGTTTCAAACCAATAATATAAATATTTAAATATAATATAACACTAGTTAAAATCCAATAATATCATATTGGAATCCAATTTCATCAATTATAAATTAGAAATGTTAATACTAAAATTCTAGATTTAAGGGCATATGTCCATGTTTAACAAAATGATGGTTATTCTAAAACAAGTCTAAAAAAATTCTTAAGAGAGAGAGGTAATATATGATAAATTAATTCAATCCAGGCCTCTGAACATGTTTCTTTAATAATATCATGAAAAATGGTGGGGGATGTATTGTTGGATCCCCTCACCTCTAGGTCTCTAGATGATCACAAACGCTAGCTCAAAAAAGTATATTTAATAGGAAAAGTTTTTTTTTTATTTAAATTAATTTTAGGTTTGAAAATTTATAATATTAAAGGTTTTAATATAACTATATTAATATAAAAAAAATTGTTTTAAAAATGAATGTTGGTTATTAACTATTTGTTACAGCTAAAGCTAATGGCTAATGGCTATGGTATTCATTCAATTATTAAGAAAAGTCCTAATAATAAGCCAAATTGATAGCCAATAGAACACAAAACACCACTTATCTAGTTTATCCTATATTTTATCCCTTTAGTTACTCCACAAAATTCCAAAAACTCACATGAGTGACCTCCATCTTAACTAATAACCTTTCCTCCACCTAGTGGTTTATGCCCTTTGGGAGGGCATGCATTATTGAAAAATTACCTTATAAACATTAATATTTAAAAACAAAAACATATATAAATAATCTTATATCAATAAATTAAAAATCTAATTATATCAAGATCAAGAAACATAAAAGATGTTTAGAGGAGTTTTCTACCTACTTTAACATGATGAAAATTTAATTTTTTTAAAGAGGAAATCAAAAATTTTAAGTAGCTAGATATTAATAATTAATAAATTCCAAATGGTAACTCCTAAAATTATTACATAAATTATGATAGAATCCTAAGAAATATTAATTTATTATAAAATTGATTTATGTAAAAATAAGAAAGATTTAATTTACATAATTGTTTTATGAATACATTTAACATTCCTTGACATCACCCTAATCAATGAATTTTGAATTTTTAAGAAAGATAAAATATTTATTTGATGTATATTTTAAAATTATAGTGATATTAATGTCTAATATAACATATATAAATTGTTTTTTAGCATAAATAATATTTTTATTACTTATACAATATAATACACTTACTAGGAAGAGTATGTAAGTGATAAGAACTTCAAGCTACTTCAAATGAACATTAAAAATATAATTCAAATGTACACATATGTTCAAATGAAATTATTAAAATAACATGTATTCCAAATATAAAATATAATATATCTACACATATATATAAAGTGTTGAATAAATAAACTTCTCATGGATTTAACATATAATCAAAAGTCCAACTGAAGAAGGGCTCATCTCCCATCCTTTTGACATTATTAAGTGGATTATCTAGGAATCCATGGGGATAATAATACCATATATTTGCATCATAACATCATGGTTTAATATGAACAATATATTAAAAAGAGGTTTATATGATAACAATACTAGACAAGGAACACTCACCAGTAAATACACCTACGAGGCTATAAGTTTAACTACACAAAATAGGTTCCATATCCAAAACCAACTAAAATGACATAAAATACCAACAAAAAATGATAAAAAAGATTTGTAATGTGTTTCCAACACCAAAAAGGTACACATAAGGAGAAGAAGAACATGGGGATAACTCACCCCTATTTTACCATATCTTGGCCATTAGAGGACATATACACCTCAAACCATGCCAAATAGCAAGTAAGAGGGAATACATAGGTCCAATGTCTAATTAATATATATAGAATCAAACTACGTATAAGTAATTGGTAATTTGGTCTACTTTCAATTACTAATACATGAGAGTGCATAACTAGCATGAAAATTCACACTCAATTTTAGAAGCATAACTCTACCATTTTAAGACAATAAAATGGATTTATAAATATCCAATAGTTAATTTTTATATTACCTATATAATCATAAATGTGAATTAAAACCACCTAGTGTCCATAGGCATAACCTTGAAATAAAATGAATAAAGAGGGTAAGATAAATGGCCTTAAATCTCTTAGAAATTGTAATAAAAGGAAAGGAGAAAGATAATTTTACTGTGAAAAAATTAAAATGAATTATTACGGAATTATATCTTAACTCATTCTTTTTTCCACTCAATAAAACTTGTACTAAGCTTAGGCAATGGCTAATCTTCTCCTTCTCTATGCTCTTCCTCAATGTCCTCCTCTTTCTCATTCTCTTCTCCAATCCAATTTTCAAAATTTACCAAAATGAGAAAAAATACTCTTAAGAAAGTGTTTCATTCCTCATATAGGCTCAAATATCTTCTATAGAAACTAATGGGAAGGTGACACATGTTCCTTCCCATCCCTTGGCTCATGGTAAAAAAAAAATCCCCTCTGTATAACTCCACTTATAAGTCCATGTAGGTAAACAAGAACTTCCACACCTAATAGACTAAACCACTATCCCATGCCATAAATGGTTCATGGGATACCTCAAAATTAATCTAAGGCTCCTATAAATACTCTCTAACCTTCTTATTGATTCAAGGACATAAAAATCAACCCAAAATATCTAAAAATTACTTTATCACACCTCTAAAGTTGGTTCTTCCATTCCACTCGAGTTTTGAGCCAACAAGGGCCACTTAAGTTTTTTTTAAAAACTCTATGAAATAAATATAAATCCTAAGTTGAATCATGAAAGGTTTTAATAGTATCTAAAGGGGTGAATAGTTTAAAAGATGTTAAAGACATCTATATTTCTGACTAAGTACATAAATGGAATAATAAATGGTTTGTATCATGGTAGGGTCTGATAGACATGTCTAAACTCTATAAATTATTTGATCAAGCCTCATGTAGTCTTAGATCCCTGTTTGGCCTCCTTTATCACATACAAAACATTGAAGACATATAAAACCTTACTATAGATATTTGAAGTTGTAGAATATAAACAATATCATGATCTCAATCCATAGAACATTCACAAAAAAATATAAGTCATCACATATAAATTATAATAAACTAATTAAAATTTTATATACATATGTATGATTCAATTAAATGCTTAAGAACAATATCTCTAGAGGTAAAAAATCAATACACATCATAATTAATGACCAAATAGTGTAATTAATATGATATCATAATACATAGAATAATCATATCATTTAAGTAATAAACTATTATTACGTAAGTAAAAAACAAAAATAACCTAAAATAAAAAATCTCTATCTTAGACATAAGGATAATTAACAGCTCATGTCTCAACACACATAAGGCATGTCTCCATAGGATGTGTGTATAACACCAAACATATAAAGGCACGTATTATGAAAATATGTGTCTCACATCCAACTCCCCTTATTCATTTTCCTTTCTATAAGTTACTAAGGGTCAAAAGTATATTTTGAATTAGGTAATAAAAATCACTGAGAATATTGTTGATTTATCTCAATAATTTTTACAAGTTAAAATATCAAATATCTCTTCTAATGGATCACATAGTGAAATTCAACACACTAAAAATAAAAAAACACAATATAACCCATATTCATTAGTATCAAAGTTAGGAGGAAACATATGATAATAATTAACATGAAAGAAAGGCTAAATATCAAAGCATCCTTATAAACTCTATATAAGGAAACAAGTGATACCTCCTTACTTACTCAACAAGTTACACAACAAGCCATAAATTTATGTGAAATTCTTAGCTAAAAAGATAATTTTCACTTATTACTCCCATACTTGATCAAGATTAAAGGTACACAAAATTCTCATCAAAATAAAAATATATATATATATATATAAAAATCTAATAAATGATTAAAATCAATCAGATAAGTATCTTAGCTTAATCCACAAAAGTATGAAAAATAAAAATATTAAACAACCTAATATAATCCAAAGAGTAATAAGGATGAAAATAAATATATATCCCAATATAATCCAAAACTAAAGATAATAAAAATAATTAGGATCTCCAAAAATCAATAAAGTTTAAAATAATAAATTGATAAACAACCTTAAAATCTAAAGAAAAAACCCCATAAAATATGATTCCAATCAACTTATAAATCCAAATCAAGAAATAAAATAAATTAAAGGTTTTCCACATCATGTGGTCAAAGTTCATAGGTTCAAATAAAATAATACTAGAAAGTGGGGATCTATAATACCACAAGTAGAGAGTAGGGAGCTAAAATACCAACATCTAAAACATAACTCTTCAATACCCTCATGTGGTATGCAGAAAACATCACAGCTCTAGTTTTCCAAAACCACCATACACATACCAAAATTTTAAGTGGTAAATATCATAAATATTTTCACTAAACATGAGGAAAATTATTAAAATTCATATATGCCTAAAAATCCATTCCATCTATACAAGTTATTTACCCTAACATGTTGTATAAGATACCATCTAACAATACCAAGGAATGTATCATAAACAACACTAACTAAATACATCTCTGATCAAATGAAACCTAAGCTTGATGAAATATATGAA
The DNA here is from genome assembly GCA_037957365.1 of Torreya grandis. Lineage (NCBI taxonomy): Eukaryota > Viridiplantae > Streptophyta > Pinopsida > Cupressales > Taxaceae > Torreya > Torreya grandis. The sequence goes on from JARHVA010005437.1 coordinate 568,125, forward strand.
TCCAATTAGTGGAATTATAATTATGTCATTTGATGGTGATAGAATGTCCATTCATCTCAATTCTATCTTAGTGATAAACAACACCTCTTCCCAAACCAAGGTAACCCATGGAATACCATTACATGGAAAAAAACTAATAAATAATGAGATACTAACAAAACATAATACACTCCTTTACTATGAAGAGGATGCCAACCACACAAGGGAGGTACAAATCCTTGAATGATATTCTAAAATGTCCCATACACTACAATTGATGTGAATAGGGAACAAAACACCAAATGTTAATGTACATTTATTTAGGTGAGAAAATAGCATACTTAAACAACACCCACAACATAAGGTACCAATGGCCACTAGTGACTTTTCTTACCAAGCAAAAAGGTATAAGCATCACCAAGGTGATTGAAAAGGTTATACAAACCTTAGTTTATGAAACTCATTTAATTATTCTAGTTATTCACCTACCAAACATGGTAAATAAAAAGAACTCTAAAGTCTTGGTTGAAATAAATATTTAACAATTTTAAGAAGGTACAGGTTCTCCTAAGGATGCACACTCCTACAACAAAACCCTATCTCAAAAGGGTCTTCTAAAAAACATCCAAATTTCCAATACTAATGTTTTATAACCATTTGGTACCCTAAAAATTAAATCCTCTAGGTCAAATATGAAACACTCTCACATGATAATTCTAATAAACTTGCACAACAATCAGTGACAAGATTGTGAATAAAGGGGAAAATAATCATATAAGGATTTAATGTACAAATGGCACTCCTAGATGATTAATTAAATGAAACAACTATAGATTTCATCCTCTTAGTCAAAAAAACATTCACAAGAATTAAGGATGTGTAACATCTTCTCTACTCATCCAACCATACTCAAGGGTGGCCCAAAATACACAATCCAAACAAAGGTGTGGTATGGTTGAGAAATAAGGCATTATAAGCCCTGACATAAGCATCCAATATTGTACCACATGACATTAGATCATTCATATGTTCTCACAACATGTATTATCTAAATGGATGTAATGGATAACATAAAAATAGAAGGGTCACCTTAAATGGTCGACACCCACAAAATTTCATATATCAATATCAATTCTAAATTGTACGTTCTAGGTAACTAGTATAACAGATACTAAATCAAGGGTATGCTCTTATCATTATCATATTTAATAGTGAGGGGGTATACATACTCAGGGTTATTCTACCTCTATCTCTAAAATAGACATATATTGCATCAATACTATAAAAAATCATAGGAAATCCACCCAACTAGGTACCATCACCATAGAATCAAAAAGTATATATGAGGAATTCATCACCGTATTATCAAGGAGATAAAACTATCATGGATTCATCAATCCATTCAATATTTTCCATAAGGAATAAAGTACACTCTAACCTTCACAACAATAAGGAAAACTGAATCACATTCCTTTCAAGTATATTTATCAATAGGTTCACCTTTAAACCATCATTGGTTCAACATAATGGTGTTCTCACATAGGTAATTTAAGAAACAAGGTCAACCTCAAAGAGGTTATTGACCACAACATTGGATATGCACATACATGTTAGATCCATATACCTTAGATATCAAGTAAATGTGCTCTAGATATATTAATACTAAATTAAAAAAATTATCACTTTAACTAAGTTGATGATCATAGCTATTTAGTGATAATAAGTCTCAAAGTCTTGCATGTTCCTCTCTAACCAACATTAATGTCCAACTATAATGGATAGTCTATCAAATGTGTGGATAAAACAAGGCATATATAAAAACCCAAAGGAGAGAAATGTCATTCACTTCAAGGATAGGAGAAAATAATGACCCATAATAAGCTCACTATGAAAGCCA
>JARHVA010005437.1:575000-697500 GCA_037957365.1 Torreya grandis
TGAACGCATTTTAATCACATGGAATTCACACATAACTATAAGGACAAATTAAGTAGGGTTTACCTTCCATCATTTTTCCATCATCAGGTTATTTCTTGATCACCTCCAAGCATAAGACTCCCATATCTAGGCATCATCACATTGAAGCTAGATAAGTTAGTAAAATGAGATTTAAATTATAATAATACTAGACAAGGAATGATCACTAGGAAATGTATCAAGTAGGTTATAATTTTAACTACACAAAAGAGGATTTCATCTCCAAAAATTCCATATAAGTGAATAAAAACATAATATCAACACCAAATGATAAAGAGAAGCCATAACATGTTTCCAACACCAAAAAGGTACCAATAAAGGAGAATAAGAATGTGGGGCTTAATCACTCTTGTGCTATAATATCTTCACCATGGGAGGCTTTGGAAACCTCAAACCATGCCAAATAAAAATTAAGAGGACATATTTAATTCCAATATACACTTCTTATATGGAGAATAAACTATGTATAAGGCCTTGGGAATTTGGTTCATTTGCCATCACCAATATATGAGAGTCCACAACCACCATACAAATTTAGACACAATTTTGGGAAACTAATTATGCCATTTAAGATATGAAAATGAAATTAAAAAAAAATCCATAAATGGGCATTAAAACTACTTGGTGCCCATATGAAAAATAGTGAAATATAAATGAAGAAAGGGGGTAAGCAAAATAACCTTCAACCTCTTGGAAATTTCAATCAAATGAAAGGATAAAGATAATTTGGATGTAAATAAAATAATAAAAAATGGGCATGGAATCCTACCTTAACTCCTTCTTGGATCCACTCAATAAAACCTCTAACAAGCTTCGATAATGGCCAAGTTCATCCTTCTCTAAGTTCTTTCTAAATCTCCTTTTCATCTTTTTCATTCTCTTTTCCACTCCAAGTTTCCAAATTTCCCAAAATGAGAAAAAGTTCTCTCAAGGAAGGATTTAATTACTCATATAGGATCAAATCCCTTATCTTTAAGATAATGATAAGGTGACATGTGTCATTTCCCATCCCTTGGCTCATGGTGAAAAATTCTTCCCTCTCCATAACTCCACTTACAATCCCATGTGGGTAAGAAACAAAGTCCATACCTCATAAATTAATCCAATATCCCATTCCATAAATGGCACATGGGCTACCTAAAAAATCTTTTAATTATCCTATAAATAATCTCAAACCTTCCTATTAAGCTAAGGACATAAAAATTAACCCAAAAAATCTAAAAACTACATTATGACACTCTTTAAAGTTGGTTACTCCAATCCATCCGAGTTTTGAGTCAAATGGGGCCACTTAATTGGCTTAAAAAACACTTTATAAATTAAATAGAACTTAAAAGATATGTCCTAAGATAAATAATGAAAGTTATGAATAGTATTGAAGGGGTGAATAGTAAAAAATAGGTTAAATAAATATGCTTATAATTAGTCCACAAATAGAACAAGGGGTATTTTGGATCATGATAGGTTCAAGTAGATATGTCGCCACTCTACCAATGATTTTCTCATTCTTTCCATAGTCCTAGTTCCCTTTTCATCCTCCCTTGTCACTTGCACAATTTTGTACACATAAAATTATCTACCACATATGAAATGAAATTAATTAAATGTTTCAAAATAATAAAATAATATATGACATAATTAAGAGAAGAATAATTAGATACATAATAATAATTAAATAAAGAGTAAAATAATTGATAATTATGATTGATCTATTTTGATAGGAAACCTCCTCAACAATGCAATGAGATAAAAGTTTGAATTATGATTATAAAATTCTAACCACTACCTCATATATATACTCAAATTAGTAGTGATTATTCCATAGGCCAACCATACTAAGAACATAGATAAATGAAAGAAGATAATAAGAAAGGCATGTAAGCCATAAGTCAACCACACATATCCCTAGATTTATTATAAATTAAGGGTGTATCATGACCCTCCCATTCAAATTAACATTTCACTCAGCATTGAATTAAATATAGATGTTAGTGAAGGAAATATTAATACTCATTTTGCATCTTCATGATTCAGAATCTTCCACTTGATCAAATACTCCTTAAGCTCTCTTATTCATAGCCTTCCTGTGCATGTGTGAAGGATCTCCTCAAGTTATATAATTAATCTACCTTATTCATCTTATTTGGGTAACTTGATCTAGGTAGAAACTCTTTATCTAATGACATTATTCAATCAAGATACATGAAATATATGATGTATGTGAATGGATTGGAGTAGTTCCAACTTGTATGCAAAATTACTAAATTTTTAAAAGATCTAATAAGGGAATATTGGGAAATCATTATTTATTGATCCATTAGTATGTGAGTTAATAATAATTACATAGTTGTAAGTATTAGTTACATAATTAGTTTGTTAGTAGTTTAGTGAGTTGTTTGAACAACTCATGTATATAGGAGTTGGATTGAGTTGTTTCTAACTCCCATATATTTTAGGAGATGATTCTCCTATAAGTTTGTATGATTTCCTATTAAATAACATATAATTATTATCGTATTAATTTGGATCTTCTTGTTTAATTAATTTCATTTGGTATCAGAGTGATTATGATCTTTTGAGAACCTATGAAGTAGTTGTAGTTTAAGCTTTGCTCCAAAGGATCAGATAAAAATACAATAGTCCTATGTTATGTTTATTACAATGCATCTCTCAACATTATAGGTTCAATCATAGGAATTTCATCCAATTTTTCAATGTATGGTGAGTTCATGACCTATTAACATGAAATAAATACGTAGATATATCAAGATGCAGACCCCTCTCCAACACGTAGACCTATCATGTTTGAGATCCTCATTCAACATGTCATCTTGACTTCAACATAGTGCATTTTGGTCTATTATTCACCCATCAAAATTTCCATTACACTATATTTTTATCTACATTGGAGGTCTGCAAACTCAGAATTATGGAAAATGCATTATCTATCAAAGCCATTCCATATAAAGAGTCATAGAGTGAAGGGTTTTACTCTTCCTATAGATCTATTTTGATTGCTTATTATGGCAATTACCTTCACCATCCTCATATAATTGACATAGCTTTCTATCTAGTAGATGTATTTCATTGTGTACCATGACTTTGACCATAATCACAAGTTTTGTAAAATGTTTATAAAGCAAGTCAAAAGTATGTATAGTCAGTTATTTAGATTTGTGTGATATTTTTTAAGTTATAAGATTGAGTTTTAGTGGGACATTTTAAATTTTTTAGTCCTTTATTATAATTATTCCTTTTGAGTCATTATCCTATGGGTGTCATTTTTTGAGTTAATGAGTGGTTAGAATTTAATGATTTTATTAAAAGATCATGTTTAGGGTCATAAGTCGTTTTATTCCTATTTAAGTCTATTTTCATTATTTAGGTTGGTTAATATATTAACTCATTATGAGTGTATTTTGTCAAATTTATGAGTCTTTAATGTTATTTAGTTATATTTTTTTATATTTTAAGGGTTAGACTCATTTTAAGGTGTGTTAATTGTAAAAGAGTCTTGTATAAAATAATAGTTCTTAAGAGTTTTTATTGTTGTCAAAATCAAAAATTCAAAAGTCTCATTTTTATTAAGAATCTTATTTTTATGTTAAAAATATGTCCGTCTCAATCCAAAGTGTCTAAATGTCAAAAAATTCAAAGTTGGTTAGGCTTAGAGAGTCATTATAAAAAATTGTAAAATATAAAAATATTTATTCCAAGAATGCATTTTCACTTTTACACAATGTCCAGATTGTCAGACGAGTCTCTCCTCAATTGAGATTTATCAACACGTCAGGCTAAGTAAGTAGTAGATATTTGAGGTTGGAGGATACATAGAGGTTGGAAGTCTTTCAAAGACCTCTCATCAGTCTCCAATGATGGGGCTACACCAGTGATTTGGTGACATATGTACATATGAAGTGTGCTTTCAATTTTTATTCTTTTAGTTGTGTATTTACTTTTAATAGTGTGTGAACAATTATATTAGAGAGTAGATGATTGTAGAGATCCTCTAATATGGTGATCCTCTAGATATCATACTTCATTATAAGATGTTTAGGTAGGTGAATATGTTTAGTAGCATTGGTGACCATGTGCAACAAGATCTAAGATAAAAAGATTCGATCAATAGTATGCAATCTACTATGATTTAATTTCTAGTGTTCCTATGTAAATTTCTCATTGTGGGGGTAAACATATATTTAATGTTCCATTTCCATTCCATGTTAAACTAGATAATGTCAAGGGTAACTTCCAATGGTAGTGGCAATTTCCTTTATTGTTCAAAATCAAGTGGCAGCAATCAACAATAATGACTGCAATTAATAACATTGTGTTCTTATAGATTGTAATATGAAAACTTTTCTAGTATGATTTTTCCTCATCAAACTTTTATTTGGATATTTGGCATGTATTTTGATTCCTATATACTTCCCTGATGTACAAGCATAATGGCAAACAAAAGCACCAAAGTAAGTTAGTTCATGGATCTTGAAAGGGTTTGTGGGGGGATCCAAAAAACCACATGAGGTGGATAGTTCATGGGGCCTATTCACGTCAAGGTTTGTGGTAAGATTTTAAAACCATGGGAGGAGTGATGCACACTTTTATTAAGGTCATGAGCCAAATAGGGCATGTTACAATGGGTGAACATACTATAGATAAGTGTGTGAATGTTTTTCCCCATGTTCATAATAAGGGGGGAATGTTAGGAAATCATTATTTAGTGCTCAATTATTATGTGAGTTAATTATATTTACATAGGTGTAAATATTATTTACATAAGTAGTTTGTTAGTAGGTTAGTGAGTTATTTGAAAAACTCAGGTATATAGGAGTTGGGTTAACATGATTCTAAATCCCCTATATTTTAAGAGGGGAGTCTCCTATAAGTTTGTATGATTACCTATTGAATAACATATAATTTTATTGTATTCATTTAGTTCTTCCTATTCAATTCATTTCAGGGCCATAATACTTAGGATAAAGTTTGTCATCCTTTTTCTATAAAAATTACATATAATTATATGGATGTAAGAACACAAAAACCCAATAAACTCTATCAAAATTACTATCATTATGTTTTTGATTAAATTTTTTCCTCATTATATTCTTTTCCATTACTAAATTATCTATTAGAATATATAATAACTCTTGTTGATGTTGAATGTGTTCCTCAGAAACTTGAACCTTAGGTTTCACCTTCAAATATGAAGTATTGGATGGGGTACGATAGTCATAAAGGCCCACAAAGGGATACATTTCATAAGAGGTATGAAAGGAAGTGTTGTACCAACATTATACTAGTGGTAGTCAATAGACCCAACATTCTCATTCATATGATGTAAAATAATGGAGATACCCTTTTATGTAGCTATTGATAACCTCTATTTTGACATCATATTGAGAATGATAAGATGATTTATGAACCAAACTAAGTATCCAAAAATAAAAATAACTTAGTATAAATTTTAATGTTGAAGATAGTATCATGATCACTTATAATTATTTTGGGTGTAATATGTAAATTTTTTATTTATATTGAAAAAAGCAACAAATATTGTATTGGCTATAAATGCCTGTGATAAGGAAAAAATGGGCATATTTTAGGATTTAATCCAAAAATACTATGATGGAATTTTTAATTTTAGACCTAAAAAACCTTGTAATGAATTTCATAAAAACATCCTCCCACTACTGTCTATGGATGGATAATGTTACAAAAGACTTGGTGTCTTAATTATTTTTCCTTTGTTCTATTGAGAAACAATGTATTTTACCACAACTTTTTATATATCCCCCTTGAGTCTTTCCCAAAATAAATATTACTTGATTTGATTTTATGTATTAATAAATAATGAGTGTCCCATATTGGAGATGAATGAATCTCCTAACAAATCTTGTGTTTAATGAAAGAGTCCTTACATAGGTATAATATATCTTTATACCATAATGTGTTCCCTTTCCAACTAATTTTTTAAAATCACCTAAACCATTATAAATATTATGAATAAAAACATGTGTATCCCTACCATTCTTCCATTATAATCTTAATTCTTATAACCACTCTACTTCCAAAATGGTCATTTCACATAAAAATGCCTAAACTAATTAATCCCTCCTCGAAAGTGCATCTAGTACCATACTCTCTTTGCCTTTATTATAGACTATTTAAAATTCATATCTAAAAATTTTAGTCACCTATTTTTTTATTATAATGAAAATATTTGTTCCAATAGTTATTTTAGACTATCATGATTAGTCTTTACTTGGACATGTCTACCCATCACATAAGGTCTCCATTATTTGACTGCATGAAGAATAACCATCATATTTTTCTCATAGATTGGCTCAATCTTATTTATTTCATGGATTTGATGAATATTTAATGAAATTATTATTCATTTTTTCATGATTTATTCCCCCATGATATATCCTAATGCATCACATTCAACAACAAATATTTTGGAAAAAAAAGGTGTCACCAAAACTAGAATGGTGAACATGACCTCTTTCAATGTCTCAAATGCCTTAATCGATGATTCAATAAAATGAAATTAATGATTCTTCAACAAGGCTATGAGTGGATATTATATAATATGAATAATAATTTTTAAAACATGTGATAGTCACATGTTATCCCCAAAAATACACAAGGGTTCTTGAGGGTCTTTGGCACTTTCCATGCCATCAGAGTTTGTATAATATTAGGGTTAACTTTGACTCCATGTGAAATAACATTTATAATTTTTTAAAAATATGTGATAGTCACATGTTATCCCCAAAAATACACAAGGGTTCTTGAGGGTCTTTGGCACTTTCCATGCCATTAGAGTTTCTATAATATTATGGTTAACTAATAGTACATATTTCACATGGTTTGAATGTTCTTCCCCAGTTTGTTGTATATTAGGATTTCATAAAAAAAACACCAACACAAACTTCCTTATAGAAGCTTAAAAACAATATTCATCAAAATATAAAAAGTATATGGTAAATTTATAAGACCAAAATTAATGACCATAAAATCATGATAGAATTCATGAATTATGAAAGTTTTTTAAGCATATCCTCATCTCTCATCCAATTTTGATGATACCTAGAATAAATACCTAATTTGGTAAAATAAAGAAAACCATGTAACTCTTCTAAAATTTCACCAATTATTGGAATAAAATAAACCTCTACAATAATTAAATAAGACTATAATTCACAATATGATGATAAAATAATATCCACTACATATGTAAACTCTACTTAACCATGGTTATTCCATAGGCTAACCATACTAAGAACATACATAAATGTAATAATATAACATGAAAGGTATATAAACCATATTTTGGCCACACATATATATACACATTATAGGATAAATGAATAACATACCCCTCCCCTCGAAAAAACATTTCACTCAACATTGAATAAAATTTGGATGTTACTATGGGAAATATTCATCCTCCCATGTTTCATCTTCATGATCCAGACTCTTCCACTTGATCAAATAATCCTTAATCTCTCTTGTTTTTATCCTTTTTGCATATGTGTAGTATTTACTCATGTTAACAAATGACTCTAAATTATTCATATAGTTTAGGTCACTCAATCTAGGTATAAAGTCTCCATCAAATGACCCTATTTAGGTGAGATACATGAAATACATGATGTATGCAAGTATATGGGGGTAGCTCCAACTTGTATGCCACACCACCATGTTTTTTAAGGATATAATATGGGACACAAAACTTAGGATAAAGGTTTTTTATAATTTTTATATTCCTTCAAAGAAATTATATTATATGGATGGAAGTGAAAAAATACCCAATCATTAATATAAAAATTCCTCTCACTATAATGTTAATCAACTTGTTTCTTCACTTTATTCTTTTCCATTTATAAATCTCCCTTAAACTAGCTAGTACCTCTTATTGATTTTGAATGTGTTCCTAATAGATCAAACCTTAGGTTATACCTTAAAATATGGAATTATGGATGAGGTATGATATCCATAAAGTTATAAAAAGGGAGAAATTATATAAGAGGTATGGAAGGAAGTGTTGTACAACCATTTTTCTAGTGGTAGCCAATGGACCCAACTTTCTTATTTATCTGATGCAAAATAAAGGAGATCCCCTTCTATTAGTTTGTTAAGTAGCTTTTATTTCCTATAGAATAAAAGATGATAACATGATATATGAGCCAATTAATTACCCCAAACATTGAAATAACTTAGTCAAAAATTTATTGGTGAAGATAGGATCATAATCACTTATAATGATTTTGGGGATGTCATGTAACTTTTACACTATATTTAGAAAAAGAATCAACTATTGTCCCAATTATAAATAGATATGTTAAGGAAAAAATGAGCATATTTTTAAAGAACATATTTTGGAAGCACAATGACTAAGAGAGGGGGATGAATCAGTCATCAAAACATTCATTCAATTCAACTTAACAGTCATGATCCATTCATACAAGTACATAGATCTTAGCAAGCATAAACAACCATACAAGAGCATGAAATAAGATAACACATCATATATGTGGGAAACCCTAAAGGAAAAGAAAAAAATAGTATTTTCAAATGGACTATAGTCCTATAATATAAAAACTAGGATTTATTGAAGCACCAGCTTCACATAGAGCACCAACCCGAACTAGCTAAGAACTAACTCAATTAAGCTTTAACAAGCACCCACTTACAAGGAGGCACCAACCCCCTAAATGACTCAAAAATAAATTAGTCACCTAAAAATATTGATCACCTTTAGAAAACTATGTTTCTCAACAAATATATGATGAACACCTCTTCATCTCTTCACATTCTTATCCCTCTCGAACTACCTTCTAGGCCTCTTCGCTCATCTATGACTCTTCAAGACTGATTAGGTCATATGACCTTGATATTCAAACTCAAAAATTATATTAAATATTCATGAATATATGTATATACCCATATTATTGTCTATATGACCTATTTCTACTCCTAAATGTGCTCTTTCATTCACTTATTCACCCAATTATCTAACTCACTCAATTAGGGTTAATTAGTCTAGATCTTATACAAGTCACTTGCTCTAACACACCTTGGTTGGACATACACACTTGAACACTTGGATTAACCTTAAAATATTTCTTATAACATGTTTAAAACATGAATCAAATAATACATTAGGTTGGACACAAATTAATAGAGCAAATCATCTTTTAGTACGTAAGGAGACTTAATTCAATTAGGCCTACTTTGGCAACATGTTACCTCATGACCCCTTGAAACAAAATAAACTTCATTTATGAATAATATAATTTAAAAAATTATTAAAATATACCTTATCTAGCTTAATTTAAATTCCACAATTCATTTCCGGTCCACCACTTGAACCCCTTCTCAAAACACTGTTCACTATAGGCCTTCATATACATAGAAAGTCTATCTTGAAAAATTGAAGCATTAACAAAATTTTCTAAAATATAAATAAAAATAAATCACATATTAAAAAAACTCATGATGTTATGGTTATCAAAAACTTCATTATATACTTAAAACTCAGGGTAAATAGGATCAAACTCTTCCTCACAAAATGCTCACTGAGAACTGTGAACTAGCTTCAAATCATAGTCATGGAAACTTGAAATTATAAAACCTAAAATAAAAAAATAAAGGACATAAAATTAATTAAAATTATCATAAAACATAATTATAACATCCTTAAACAAAAAAATCATAATCTCTAATGGTAATTATTGGTCTTGCAGACCAATTTGTTGACCTCACTCATAGACTTCACTCAACCAAATAAGCCATTTTGGATTCAACATTTTCACTAATTTCAACCTTATAAAAAGAATAAATATGATATAAAATTCCAAAAAAACATATCCATGCACTTAGATCCATCACTCTTTCATGAAATCACATCAAAAACCACCTTTTCATACCAGTTGGGTTTTACATTATTTTTCTTCATTAGGTCTACTAAGGACTAGATAACTTGGATCACCATCTTTGAATACCTAAGGGATGGGAATTTTCAAAAAAAAATCATGAAATTAAAATACAAGTCCCAAAAAATTTCCTCCATCCATTTTTTAACTTTGACTTGGTCAACTCTAACTGCTATAATAAATCTTTGAGAAATAAGGCCTTTCCCATAGGGTCCACTCACTCACCTAAAGACTCAATTTTGCCTAGAAATGCCTAGGAGAGTTGATTACAACCTAAAATCACTAAAATATCCATTCTAGTCCATTATAAGTAATTTATAATAACTTATTTCATATTAGGTCACTATTAGTGTTCTTTGAGGGTTTAAACCATCTTCCATTGTTAGCATCATTCGTAAAATTTAACCCTTCATTACAAAAAATAATGCCCAAACCTTTGAGATGGTACTCTTCCCAATATACCATGAATATATTAGTTACTCATTCATATTATTTACATGCCAATGACCACTCAAAAAACCTTCTCAGGTAGACAACCCTTCATCTTATACACTTGAGAGACCTTCATCTTGTTCAAGCCTAAACCTTCAAACACTAACCTCAAAATTGGTCAAAATTCTTGGGGAAATATATCACACCACTATCAATGCTCACATGGTCATTATTATCTTTAATATGAATCTCATACCTCATTTGGACACCATCTCTCTCTTTGATCTCTAGACCTTGACTTGCAAACCACATTAGTCCTTGAAACTAGCTTATAACCATTGTTAAATATCTCAACACCTCATATACATGCCATACATCTTCTCACATTCTTAAGACCACTCATCTCACAAATTAAACCAAGCCCCTACCTTCACATAAGGCTTCTTCATGCCATGATTAGGCAATGATAAGACTCCTTAATATCTCGATACTTGACACAAAAATTTGCTTCTTAATCACTTATATCATCACAAAGACACTCAAATGTCAACTAAAACATTGTATTCAATAAACTCATACAAGCCTCATGATAACTCTTCTTTTCTAAGAACTTGAAATCTAACCTTGATCATCCTTTACTAGAGAAACATCAACCTTGATCATATTTAACTAGAGTAAAATCTAACTTTACATAATCCTTCAAATAATAAAGACAACACTAAGCAATAACCTTGACCATTAATCACCTTTGAAAACCTCATATTAATACCTCAACTATTCTTACTTACCTAAATATCAACCTTCACTCATGCATACCTCAAATACCACTCATCATGTATCTCCACCAGATGCATCTAGACATCAATGAGAACACACTTTGACATTATTGACATTAGATGGGCATCAATGACAACACTATGCCAATAGACTCCCCCCTTGTCAATGATGGAAAAACACACTACAATATGATCAATCTCTTCTCCCCTAAATTGGTGTTTCTCCCTCTTTGACATTAATAACAAAGGGTCTTCCACAAATAGTTATCTGATATTTGGACACGAACTTCAAGAAACTCATAATGAAATGTTGACCAAAACTCACCTTAGGCCTATACTAATTGTTGTAGACAACTTCTCTATTTTTTGAGTTGCTCCTCAAGAAAACATGCCTCTTATGTTATCTACATCTTGAATGAATTGTATATAGAGGTCCATATCAACTTTTGATTGTTCTTAATATCATTATATATCTAACAACAACTTCAAATCTTCCTTCATATTACTTGAACTTTCACATCTATGCCTTAATCATTTAAATCACATAGCTAATAATATCCACCTATGTTAATACTTTCCTTTTCAATCACATAATGAAAATTAATATCTTCTAATATTCTCTAAGATCCATAATCCATATATAATCCATGTACATCATGAAAACCTTTCTTGTATTAGTTCACTACTTAATAGGTTTTTAAAACACCTAGTTCACTATTAAGTAGACTTTTATCTTGCTTGATCACCTTCACCTTAAATAACTAGGGCATAGAAAGCATATAGACCTATGATACATGACACAAAGTTCATTTTCAAATGTCTAGATAAATCACACTCAATGCCTATCAGCATAAAACTTTTCTATAATCAACGCTTGTCCACCATGTCTATTAGGTCTATCTACAATCAAAGATATTATTCCAAGGGAATAATCTAGTCCTCCATGCTAGATAAAATATCACTCATGTCATGTATATATGGCATCTTAGATTTTATTGTTGTAACAATCTATCTCCTTCGTGTTTCTCAAGACACCATGGCACAAGCCTCATCATAACATCTTCTGTGTATCATTCTATCAACTAGGTTGGCACTTATATAATTCATAATGACATACCTATATCATAACTTTTATCATTCATGATATGAAAATTAAGACCATAAAAAATGTTCCTTGGTCATATATTACATTAAGGTCATCTTGATGCACATATTATATTCAACTCTTCATGGTAAAACCCTAATGAACAACTCTTTAATACTATTTTATGATTACTAGTTTTTCATGATTTCACTATGTTCTGCATACTCAAAACTTTGTTATGATTCTCTCAAACCTATGATATCTCTCCATGGACTCTTAGCCATATTATTCTTACACTTCAATATGATTTCTATGTCAATTCATATTTATAAACACACCATGATAATATTGGTCTTGTAGACCAATCCATATTTTACTTTGACAGTAAAAACATACTAAGCATAATGATTAAATCATTCCACACCTTTAAAGTATGATATTAACTATATAACACAATACAAATGAACCACCTAATGTTCATTGAACTGTCCAATCCATATAACATTCTTTTACTTCATGAAGGACTCTCCTAAAATTTAATGGTACATGAAGACAAGAAACCCTCATAGGTCTATCTTACCTCTATCTTGCATGTTAATCTTCATACCATATATATTAACCATGTATAATACATATTCATGTACTACATGACCTTAGGAACACCTTAAAACTTATGGACATATTTCTCTTCAAGTCAAGAGTCATTCAAAAACTCTTCAAGTAACTTTATTAGCCAATGTCAAAGACCTTCATGATATTATCAACTTTCATGATGTTTTTATTGCATAAAATATAATTATAGATCTATCTCAATGTATGTAAAATACTTAAAAGGAACCAATAACATCATACAACATTAAAAATATCATTTCTAAGGATTTACACTAGTTCTAATCACATTTCTCTCTAGTCCAAACTCTGCAACTTTTCATAGTCTACAACCTTTGACTTTGACAAATAACCAAGAAATATTTAAAATTAGATGATTTTATTCATTTTTTTAATTTCATATTTTATTTTTGCACCAACCTACTTTGATCAATATCATGGCTTATATTCAATTTTCTATGCTCTCAAGTTCTTTAAAAGACTAGTTCAAATTCAAATTCAATGGTCATATTTTTGAATTACAATAACTATTTCTTGAGGGTTAAAATTTATGGTCTCGATCATGTATCTTGTTTTTATACCAACTTTGATGCCATATATCTTGAGCTAGAAGACTCCTCATGACACCAAATTTTTAGGATGAATTCTTAGGACATCTGACATCATCTCAATGCAACCTTTGACCAAGTTTAACTTTTAGGTGAATTTAATAAAATAATAAACTTACTAGTATGGGAGGATCTACATGAAATTTAATGATGGTTTGGATTCTCTAAGCTTGTGATATGAATTTTTATTTCTCTAAATGGAAATTGAGATATGCAAAACCTCATCAAAGCATCTATTAGACCCTCAAAACATCTTCTTGGCCATGAATACCTACACCAGTGATATATGCCTCCAAACCATCATGTGTATTTGATATTATGATGTTCATAATTTCTCTACCAATAGATGATTAATCAACACATATTTTTAATCACCTTAGAATCCTTCTCATAGCTACCTCAAGCCTTTATACCATAGAGTTATATGATCTACTCTTGATGTTCCAGATCAAGGCTCTCCATCTTTCTATATCAAGATTTATAATTTTTTTTACATAAAAACCCTTTAACACACCTCCATGATGATTTTATTAGTGATTAATGTCTCTATAAAGTGTAATAGAGACATTTCACTTCATATATCTCTAGAACAATGTGTAATTAGGAGATTCCTATATATCCACTCTTTTCTTAACCAAATTGAAATCATGAGGTTGATAGTCTTTATTAAGGATCCTCCTAGTCATGATTAGCACCTCTAGATTTATGTCTAAATCATCCTTCTTATTCTCCATTTGATTTGATACCAAACACTCTTTGTATTCTACCCTAACAAATAGTTCACCTTGATCCATAGGTTGATCATGACTAGTTATCACCTTCTTTGGTCTCCATATCATGATTTGTCTCTTAAAAGCTTCCAAAATCATGTTATGACTTGAGGAATTATTCAATATGATCTTTAAAAATATTGAAAAATAACCAACACATTAACACTCATATAAAATAACCTTACTCTTGTTAGACATACTCTTGATTGATGTGGTTTGTTATCTCTTTTTGTCCAATTGTTTCCTTTGCCATAGTCCCATGAAAATTAATTATTGGGTGTCATCATTATACTATCCTTTGATTTATGTCCAAATTGATAACAATCAAAACAATGACCATGAAAGAAATTGGAATACCTTATAAAAGTTAAATTGTCTTATTAGTCCTCTCATATTACTTTTTATGTTGGAATTATTCTTGACTTGATCTATATTCTCATGACCTATCTAAAAATTGATCATATTGTTTATGAGATGCTCATCCTCAACATTCAAGTAACCTAGAATAGACTTCAATTGATCATACTCAACCTCCTTTGATCTCAAATGTGTATTTTCAACCTCTAACTAATTCTTGATATCCTTGATGGTATTTTCATACCTTTTGGATTATTTGTCCATGTCACTCTTTAGGATACATATATTATCTTCAAGAGCATTGAACATAGATCTCAACTCTTGACTCTCTTTCATTAATTGCTTATCCATATTGTGTTTTGTTGTCAAAATTTCCCCCATAGGTCAAATTATTACCCCAATGAGTCAAATTGGTCTTAATATTTCCTTGAGATGTTTTATTTTGTGGCCTAATTATTACCTTCATGTTGGGTGCCTTGGTTAAATTCCCATCTACAAATATGATCCTTTAAAAATAAAAATAAAATGACTTGAGCAAGCCTAAAAGAGCTAGACTATCATCAAGACATCACACAAAAATGGAGTGGTCAGCTTGTTTGTGTATTTTATAAATATACTTATAAATCCTCTCAAGTCAAAATAAATGCATGGACATAAAGTTATTCATGCCTTGAACATCCTCTAAATATTTTGTATCTTGATGAGCATGCTTCTCGAGATATAAAGCATCAAAGTTAGACTTGTAGAGTGGAAAGGGTAAGTAAACATCAAGTTTAAGCCTCATAAAGTATCCATTGGAATTCAAATGAAATATATCAATGGTTTGAATTCAATAATATCAAAGATCTAATGGTAAGTGATGATTTGATAGATGTTAGTGGGTTTTGAAGATCCAATAAAATAGATTTGATCATGCATCAAAAATCAATGGTGAGCATCAATTGAAAAGGTCAAGATGAACATGCAGTGGACAAGTTTCAATATCTTGTGTGCTTAATCAAATATATAACAATGAGAAATTATTGATAGGACCAGTGAGCCTAAATAGATCAATAGTGCATATTACATCATGCAAAGGTAAATCAATGATGAAAAATGAGTCAATGAGTCAATTTATCTCAAATATGAATAAGAAGCTTCTAAGTGTCATGATCATGTTAAGTTGGTAAATATATATGATTCACATTAATTCATATAGAGAGAGATCAATGATGCAAGTATAAGAAAACAAATAAGATCCAATGGTATGAAAGAAAGCTAATCAGTAGTCAAGATTAAAATTTGAGGATTAAGTGGATCATAGATCCCTATCATGTGATCATTGAGTAAGATAAAGATTGATGTTCAAGATTAGAATTCAAAATCCAATTCAAACCAAAGCAAATATATCAACCAACTAAATGATTATGCCCCTTTTCTCAACCATCTACATGATTATTCCCCTTTTCTCCATTCTTACACACCAAAAATGAACCAATAAGGAGTAATGGATGCCAGAATAAGATCAAAATGGATTGGTTAAGTTTTTTTAACTACATCAACATTAGAAGGAGAAGATAAAATATCTACCTAGATATTGAAATGGCTTTGACAATATAATTATGCTTGAAAGTGACTTGATTTTATTATTGTAAGCATCATGTAGGCCAAAAATGGCTTGATATGATTGTCATGGCCATTTTATAGAAGTAGTCTTAGCATGATGATCCTTTCTAATTGAATCAACACTGGATGATTGAAAATCTTGATCATAATGATCCCTTCTCCATCATTCTATGCATTAGTCCCCATTTTTTTCATCCCTGATGCTATATATTTAGGATTCTAAGCCTTAAAATGGATCCATATCTTGGGCATGACTAGACTCTACTGAGATTGAGATTTTTAACCCCTTGAGATAAATATAAGACTATTTTTATATTTAATTATTCTATTATAGTGTGTCCATGTTAGTTTACTTTTGATGTGTTATAAATCTCTCCCTTGCTAAGTCCTGATCTCACTTAGCTACTATTTACCTTTTTATGTAGGCCATGCTTAATTTTTAATGTCATTTTATTGAAGTTATCATTTGGATACATTAACTGGTTAGTTCCTTAAATCAAGCCTCTCCATCACTTTCCTTAGTTTTTGATCACTTGGTGAACCTCTGTATGAAATATTGATGCATAAGAGACTTTAGAGTTATAGATATAGTCATTTTCTTGTCTCATTAGTGTTTTTATAATCTCAAGTAACATTGTATGAAAAATAAATTTAGGTGCAACACTAAAATTAGCTTAGGTTTCCCTTTTAGTTATCCTTCTCTCCCTTTTCATAGAAATTAGTAATTTTAGTGGAAATGAGATAAATGATGCATTAGATGAGCTAACCTCATTAAAAACCCTAGACATCTGACCTATGATTAGGTAACCCATAACCTAGGGTCATTCCCATGTTGGACTAAATTTGGTTAGAGGATATGAATAGTCCTTTGCTCATTTAGGGTACAATCTAGACCTCCAACAATTTTGGCATGCTCAATGGGACACATTTACTAGGAAGAAATAAAATTTAAAGCTAAGGAGAAGTATCTGTATTAGTAAAGAGGCATCCACTCTCATCAAGAGATAAAGTTTCTTTAAGTTGTAGGACTATTTAAATGCCAAAGGTTACAACAAGGTTAGATAGTAAAGGTATTCCCCTTGATTTTATTGAGCTACCTATTTTTTCATATAAGAGAGCAAGATTTAATAGGATAAGACCTTATCCTTAGAGGTAATGTTCATTCCATAGTCATCATATTGCCTTAAGTAGTGTAATCCCCACAACCCAAATGGCCCTAAAAAATCAAGTATTTATTACATTCAATAGAGGTAGTCCATTTAACTTAGCCCAGTATGATGATATTCTTATGGCTACTCTTAAAATCATCCCATTCTTATTTGGAGAACATAAAATAACTAATATTGAGCACATCTAATATGTCACCAACCTTTGTTCCATTCATAATGTTTTTTTAAATAATGTGGCTATCAAATTACTTGCTACTTCCTTCAAAGGAAAAACATTAGAGTGGTATAAAAATATTCCTCTAAATTCCAGTTCTACCTAAGATGAGCTATGAGTAGCTCTAGTCAGATAATTTGAGGACAAGTTAGACCACTAATCTTTAGCTAAACAAATAACTAACATAAAGAGATATCCTCATGATTTCATGTCATATTTAAACCTCACATTTTAGAAGGCATGGACTAAAATACCTACATTAATTAGACCATCTCCTAAATATGCATTCTTGTATTATTTAAGAGCCCTTAATTATGATATTTGTGTGGTGATACAATCCGTGGGTAGTAACACATTTCCAAATGCTTGTGATATTGCCATAAGAGTAGAGAATAGTTTGATACATGGTAGTAATCTATCTCCTAGGCCTACAATGCCTATATTCCTAGAATTACAATCTTTTCCAGCCCTTCAAACCCCTCAGTCTCCATCACTAGCTCTTATCCCATCTCCTAAATCCCAAGTTGTAGCCCTTTCCAATCAGGCTAGCAAGATTTGGGAGTGAAAACATATGTTATATTCTTTTGGTAATGAAATAATTCAACTCAAAAGATAAAAATACTAGGGTAGGCTTTATCAATAATAGAATTAGAGATCCTATTAGTCTTTTAGAGATCGAAATCCTCCTTACTAAAGATTTAGGGAAAATAAACCACCCTACCAATCACAAAGAGCCATAATTCCATCTAAACCATATGCATCTATTGATCCTAATACACCTTCAAGTTCAAAATCTATTTTCCCCACACCACCTCAAAATAATTTTATGCATGACTCAAATTGGTAGCCCTCTAACCCTCATGATGTTCAAAACATTACTACACCATAAATGACTCAAATAGAGTTTTCTCTTTAGAAAGGTCAGTACCAAGTGACTTGTTTGGTACCCCAAGTCAAGGCTAAAAAATTTAAAGGTCATCCTAATGTCATTAATGTAAATTGGTAATTGGATGATTATGTTACATTCAATCATGGTGGTGAGACTAGTAGTTCAATTGGTTAAGTTACAATTATAACTAGATCTAAAATAAGATCCATTAATGATGCTCAAAAATTGACTAATGCTTCAATTACTCCTAATATTGTTTTACATACAATAAAATATAAAGTTTTTCCCCCTATAACATATAAAAATCATAATGTAGAGGCTAGGAAGGTCTCCTAGTTACCTCTTGTTCATGAACAAGCAATGATTCAAAATGTACAACCAAAGGTTAGTAGAACTTCACTTAGCATAGTGGATTAGATGAAAAAATATAATTCTATAATTAGTATGTGGGACTACCTTTATATTATATAATAAAATTATATGTTCATCCAAGAGCTTTCATCTCTCAATGTGTCTCTAAAACTAGTTAAGAAATAAGGTGGTGTCCTAACCAACTTAGACCAGCCAATGAAGCATCAAGTATAGTAGGTACACAAAATGGTAAAAAGGGAAAAATATGAGGTAAATACAAGTAAAAATACTCCTTCCTACCTATATTTGATATTTGGTGACTACATAGTTAATAACTATATGGTGAAAAGTGGAGTCAGTAGCATTGTCATGCCCAAGCAAATTATAGAAAAGCTTGGTCTTGTATATGACCAAAAGCTAAGTGGGTATTTAAATTATGAGGATCATAAAAAAAGATATTAGTCATAATCAGATACCTAAATTTTACATTACATGGTTTCCCCAATGTTACCATTTAGTAAGATGTAGTTATGGTGGACTTGCCCCCTTATTTTTCCATGTGCCTATTAAGGGACTTTACCTCAAATATTGGAGGATACTTATCATATAATTAGACATATTTAATATTAAATACTAGATATTACACCAAGGTAACCATACATTATGAATCTATTAAAAATTTCCATTTAAAACCATATATTTTAAGTGTTGTGAACACTAATTACCTCATCTCAAATGAGATGATAAAAGATAGTGTAGAAGAAACTAAATCACCATTAGATGGGGTTCCATATCTATTCCCTAATGAGTGGGCCTCTATCTCAAATCAATATGATCCTTATAGGCTAATTGAAGAAGAAACACTTGGTGTTTATTTCTTACATGAGAAATATGCACCAATTCTAGCCTTGATGAAGGATGATGAGTTTATTGATGATCTTTAGAAATTATACTTTGATGGATTAAGGAATTATCATGGTACTAAAGATGGAATGATGTTTATTTCTCCATCAAAACAAAGTTACTTCTCATCTATTAAGATTCAAATTGGTTGTTCAAACAATGTTACAAAATATGAGGAACTAGTGTGCAATGAGTTAGGAAGATGAAATTCAATACCTTACAAGTCTTTGGTGATAGTGAAATTTTACTTCAACAAGTAATAGGTATTAATTTATACAAAAACCCATTTCTTAAATCTTATAACCATAGGGTATTGGACTTATTTGACGAGTTTCAAGCCTTTAACATTTAGGCAATACCAAAAGATGAAAACAAACATGTAGATATGTTGGCTTCCATTGGGGCACAATTTTGTATTCCAAATGATGTAAGAAATGAAAAGGTCTAGTCACACATTATGGTGGTGGTAAAAACCATATTTTCTAGATAACAATGATAATTGGTAAGTGTTTGAAGATAAAAATCAATTCGTTAGATTCTTGTAAGAGGAGGCTAAGTTTTCCTTAAGAAATCGATCAAAGTACTTTCAATAGCATTGTGATCAAATTATACAACTAAAAATAAATAAGTTTCCTAATGGATTAGTCACACATGAAAACATATTTAGTGGTGATGATGAATTGAGGAAAGAGAAGTCAACTTTGTCAACAAAGGAGGAACAATATGCTAATGTGGAAGTTTCACCTAGTAATAACCTAAATTTGGATAAGGTGTGCACTTATTTGGATAAGGAATATTTCATTGAGTTATGTGCAAGATTTTATAATGTATTTACATGTAAATATAGTGATCTCAAGGGATTTGACCCAAGTCTATCTCAACACACCATTGAGCTAGAAGATGAAACTATGCCAGTAAGGCAAAGACAAAGGCCTATTAATGTTATGTTCAATCCTTTGATGAGATATGGTCTTCATAAGCTCATTGAGTTAGCTGTTATATTCCTAATCAAGCACTCAACTTGGGTGGCAAACCTTTTTCTAGTATGAAAAATTAATGGTGAAATTAGACTATGTGTTGACTTTTGAGACTTGAATAAGGCTTTCCTTAGAGACCACTATCTATTTCCCTATATGGAATATATTTTATATTTGGTTGTAGGTTTAGAAAGTTTCTCCTTTTTGTATGTCTATAGTGGTTACAACCATGTTTTTTTGATGTAATAAGACCAACTCAAGTTAGCCTTCACCACAAAGTGGGGGACATTCACATATAGGAAGATGCCCTTTGGTCTATCCAATGCTGGAATAACCTTTTAGAGAGCCATGGATATGGTATTTTAGGTATTTATTAGCAATTATATCTTGGTTTATTTGGATGATATAATAATGTTTTCAAATAATGTGAGTGAGTACATGATTCACCTTGAATAAGTGTTTAAAAGGCATATGCGATTTAAGGTATCCTTAAATCCCAAAAAGTGTGTCTTATTAGTTAATGAAGGTAATATTTTTGGACATATAGTTTCAAATCATGGTTTAATAATATATCCTAAAAGAATAAATTAAATTCTTGAGCTTTCCTTTCCCAAGCACAAAAGATATTTGTAAATTTTCTTAAGGGAGATCAATTTTATCAGAAGATACATCTTAAATTTTACCACTTTAGCTAATCCACTTACAACCATGTTAAATAAGAATCAAAGATGCATTTGGTATAAGGAAGGAGTAAGGATTTTTGAGGAAATTAATAAATTCATAGATAGTGCTCCTACACTCGCCCATATTTATAAAAGGAATTCATTTTGTACACCTATCCTAATATTGAAACCATTTCAGACATTCTTATGTAGTAGAAACATGAGGCCTTAGATCATCTAATATCCTTCTTCAATTAGGGCTTGGAAGAATATCAAACAAGTTACTCTTTTATTTAAAAACATGTACTTTTTTCTATTAGGTATCTCAAGAATTATAGATACTTATTGTCTAAAAATAAGATACACCTAATAGTTGTCAATCAAGTGTCACAGAGTTTCTCTTGAACATGGACATAAATGAAAAGAGAGATGTTTGGATAATAAAGGTAATGGAGTATGATGTGGAGATAAAATTCACAAATTTTGTAAGAGGTAAGGGACTTTGTGAGAATCTAGCTCAAGACTTACAAGAGGCCAATGAGGTGGTTATGGTGTTAATTGATGAAGAAGTTATAGTTGATCATGCCTTACCCTCCATTTGGTATCATGATTTAGTAAAGTATATTTAGGATGGTCTCTATCTCTCTCATATAACTCCTTCAAAAAGAAGATATTTTAGATTATAATATATTCCATTTATTCTTGTTGATTGTGTTTTGTTCAAGAAAGATATCAATGCCATGTTGTTAAGTTGAATTGAATAACATCAAAAGGAAAGGCTGATTGAAGAGTTCCATGATGGACATGGTGTAGGGAATTATGTATCAAGTACTATAGTCTATAATATCATGAGAGATGGGTATTATTTTTAAAGATTATTAGGTTATTATCATGCATGGGTTAGGAAATGCAGATAATTTGCTTTGTTTGTAGGAAAGATGATTTGTCTAATATGGATTATACATTATTTGTCTCATTAACCCCCATTCAAGATCAAGTCATAAATGGATACTAAATTATATACACTAATTTACTAGATGGAAAAAAGTAGTGGCATTGAAGGAAGAAAATGTGACCAATGTTCTATATTTCTATGAAGATTTGCTTACTAGGTTTGGAGTTCCTTCAACCATCATTTTTGACAATGCTATGGCCTTTTTGGGGTCTAAAATCAGCCAATGGGAAGTTAACATAGTTTATTTCTCAACACTTCATCAAATTACTATCCATAAAGTAATGGCCTTGCTAAGTCAAATAATAAGAACCTATTAAAGATTATATGAAGAACCATTGAAGATAATTAGAGGTCATGGCATCTTAAATTGAAGTCATATATATGGGATAATAGAATCACCTACAAGAAGTCAATAACCAACTCCACCTATAATATGTATATGTTAAGAAAGAATGTTTGTTTTTATTGAATTCTGTACCCTATAACTAATGTATCAACTTTAGTTGTTAGAGAATGAACCTAAGGAAATTAGATATGCTAAGATTATAGAGTTGGAGGAGACAAGACATCAGTCCATGCTAGCTATGTAATAACATCAAGCAAAGGGAAAGAGAAACTTTAACAAAGGAACTTCTTCATGAAGTTTCAAAGAAGGAGATTTGATCCTCAAGTGGGATGAGGATAAAGATAATCTAGAAAGGCATAAAAAGTTTAAATCTCTTTGGAGTGGTCCATACATAATCTAAAACTACAAATCCCACAATGCCTTCCAACTTGCAAGGATGGATGGTGAAGAGATTCTTATCCTAGTAAATATGATACACTTGAAACATACATATTAAGGAAGCTAAGTTCCTTATACATAGTTAATTATTTTGGATCTCCTCCAAGTGTTATCTTAGCATATTAGATTGTTTGCTTTTACTTTGTTAATTATCTTCCTTATTTTCTGTGTTTCCCTTCTTGTTTTGGTGGAGTTGTTATATTTTCCAGTCAAAGGGGTTATTTTCAGCCATGGATAAAAATTGTCATTATTTATAAGTCCAAAATTTATGTAGATGGTCCAATTCCCAAGCATAGTAGGCTTGCTTCCTAGCTAAGTCATCATAATGTTGTCAATTTTGCCCCCACAGGTCAAATTATCACCCCATCATGTGGAACCTAACATATCATGATAGTCTACCTTGTTAGCTAGGTTGATTTTAAGAGTTCTCAAGATGATGTATTTTGTGCCCTAATGATTCCCTACAAGTTTGGTTCATTGGTTAAATTATTATCTATAGATATAAGCCTTCAAAGATGATCAAAAATTGACTTGAGCAAGCCTATAAGAGCTAGAATGTCATCTAAACATCACATAGAAATGGATTGGTTAGCTTGTTTATGCATTTTATAAATGTTATTATAAAGACTCTTAGGTAAAAATAAATGCATGGACATAAAGTTATTCATTATTTGAACATCCTCTCTAAATTTTGTATCTTGATGAGCTTGTTATCTTGAGATATAAAGCTTCAAATTTAGACTTGTAGAGTGGAATGGGTGCACAAACATCAAGTTTAAGCCTTTAAAAATAGCCATTGGAATTTGAATGAAATAGATCGATGATTGGTGTTAAATTTTATAAAATATCAAATGGTGAGTGATAATCTGATAAATGTCAATGGGTCTTAAAGATATCATGGTGTATATTTGATCATACATCAAAAATCAATGGTGAGAATCAAGTAAAAAGGATAGTTTGAATATTAAATAGACAAGTGTCAATATCTTGGGTTATCAATTAAATATCTGATAGTGTGTGGTGACTAACAAGACTAGTGGGCCCAAATAAATTGAGGTGCATATTTCATTATGAAAAGGTAGATCAATGGTGAGTGATGAGTCAATGAGTTAGCATATCTCAAAGATAAATAAAAAGATACCAAGTGTTAAGAGAATGTTAATCTATAGAAGATATTGGACTTGCATTCATTCTTATAGAGAGAGATCAATGGTTTGTGTATAAGCTAACAAAGTAGATCCAATGATGCATGATCAAGCTGATCAATGATCAATATTAGAGGTTGATTATTCAGCGGATCATAGATCAATGACATGTGATCACTGAGTAAGATCAAGATCAATTTTCAAGATTAGAAGTCAAAATCTAGTGATGTAAAGCAAATATCTTAGCCAACTACATGATTATGACTCTTTTCTCCATTATTACATGCCAAAAATGAACTAATGAGGAGAAATGGATGTCATAACAATATCAAAATGGATGAGTTAAGTTTTTGTAACTACATCAACACCAAAAGGAGATTGTAAAAGATTGACCCAGCTATTATGACAACTTTGATGTTGGAATTATGCTTGAAAGTGACTTGATTCTATGATAGGGAGCATCATTTAGGCTAAAAATAGATTGAAAAGGATGGATATGGTTGTCATGGCCATTTTTAAAAAGTAGTCTTAGCATGATGATCCTTTCTAACTAAATCAATGTTAGATGATTAAAAATCTTGATCATAATGAACCCTTCTCCATCATTCTATGCATTGGTACCTATCTCTTTCATCCCCTCCACTATATATAAGCTTCTAAGACTTTAAATGGATCCCTCTCTTGGGCATGATTAGAATTTTCCAATATTGATATTTGTAACCTCTTAATATGAATAGATTATTTTTTTTATTTCATTTTTTTAGTATGGTGTGTCCGTAACAGTCTAATTTGCATGTGTTAGAAATCTCTTTTTTGCCAAGTCCTAATCTCACATAGATACTAGTTATATTTTTATGTAGGTCATGTTGAGTGTTTAAATTCATTTTATTTATGTTATCATGTAGATAAATTGATTATTTATTTCCTTTAACCAAGCCTTTCCATCACTTCCCTCAGGTTTTGATCACTTATCAAACCTTTGCATGAAATACTAATGCATAAGATACTTTGGATTTGTAGATTTGATCATTTTCTTATCTCATTAGAGTTATTTAGAAGCTCAGGTAAGAGTGGATGAAAAATAAATATAGGTGCATCACCAACATTAGCTTAGGTATTCCTCTTAGTTATCCTTCTCTCCTTTTTCCTAGAAATTAGTAGTTTTAGTGGAAATGAGATAAATGATACATTAGAAGAGATATCCTCACTAAAAACCATAAAGGTCTGACCCAAGATTAGTTAACCCATATCCTGTGGTCATTCCCATGTTGAACTATATTTGGGTAGTGGATCTAAATATTCCTTTGCTCAACTAGGGTGTAATCTAGACCTCTAACAATTTATAAGATCACCTTTCCACTGTTAGGGTTATTGTAAATGACCTTAACATAATAAAAAAATTTGGAAGCAAAATGAATAAGAGGGGGGCTGAATTATTCATAAAAATATTCCTTCAATTTAGCTTAATAGTCATGAGCCATTCATACAAGTAAATAGATCTTATTAAGCTTAAGTAAACATATAAGAGCATGAAATAAGATAACTCATCATATATGTGGAAAAACCTTAAAAATATGAAAACACACTAATTTTTTAAAATGTAATACTATAATATAAGACAAAAACCAAGATTTATAAAATCCCTAACTTCACTTGGAACACCAACCCCAACTAGCTAAGCACTACCTAGCTAGGATTTAACAAGCACCCACTTTCAAAAAAGCACCAACCCCCTAGATAAATTAGCATCAAATCATCCACATAAAAATATTGATCACCTTTATAACACTGTGTCACTCAAACAATATATTAGTACCACCTCTTCATCTCTTCACATTCTTATCCCTCTCAAGTTGCCTTCTAGGCCTCTTTGCTCATCTAGGTCTCTCCAAGACTGATTAGATCATATGACCTTGATGTTCATATTTATACATTATATTATATATTTAGGATTATATATATACACCCATATGATTATCTAAATTACCTCCTTATTCTCAATGTGTTCTTTCAATTTCTTATTCACCCAATTGTCTAACTCACTCAATTAGGCCTAATTAGTATTGTTCTTATACAAGTCACTTGCTCTGACACACCTTGGTCAAACATACACACTTGTATAATTTAACATTAAAATATTTCTTATAACATGTTTACAACATTAATAAAATAGTTCATTAGGTCATCCATAACTTAATAGACCAAATCCTCTTTTAGGCCTTGAGGAGACCTAATTCAATTAAGCTTACTTTGGTAACACATTATCTCATGACCCCCTGAAACAAAATACACTTAATTAAATAATAATATCCTTTAAAAATAAATAAAATAGGCCTTTTAAAACTTAAATTTAATTACAAAACACCTTTTACATCCAACCACCACTTTTACCCCTTCTCAAAACAATGCTCATAATAGGCCTTCATACACATAGAAAGTTTGTCTTAAATAACTAAAGCATAAACACAAATTTTTCCAAATAACCATAAAAATAAATCACATATTTATAAACCTCATGAAATTAGGTTTATCACACACTTCATTAAATACTTCAACTCAAGGTATACAAGCTCAAACACTTCTTTGTAAAATGTTCACTTTGAACTACCAACTAAGCTCAAAACAAAGTCATCGAAACTTGAAATTTTGACACCTAAAAGAACATAATCAAGACCTTAAAATGCATTAAAATAATCCTAAAACATAATAAAAATATCCTCCAACAAAATATTATCATATATAATGTAAACTATTGGTCTTCTAGACTAATTTGTTGACCTTCTATCTCATAGACCTCACTCAGCTAGACAAGCCATTTTGGTTTCAACATTTACACTAATTTAAATGAATATAAAACCTTATAAAAATCATGAATAATACATATAAATCCAAAAAAAAATCCATATAATTATATCCATCAATCTTTAATGAAATCACATCAAAATCCACCTTTTCATATTGTCTAGGTTTTGAACTATTTTTCTTCATTAGGCCTGCTAGCGACTAGCCAATTTAGATCACCAAATTCAAACGCATAAGGGATTTAAATTTTATAATAACCTTCATGTTCAAAAACTACAAGGATAACTGTTTTCCATCCATTTAACAACTTTGACTTTGTCAACTCTAACTACTATAATAAATCTCCAAGAAATAAGGCCTTTCTTATAGGGTCCACTCACTCACCTGAAGACTCAATTAAAATAGGAAATTCTTGGGAGACTTGACTAAAATATTCAATAAATAAACTATCCATACCAATTTATATAGGAGAATATAACCATCAAATTTTATTTTATTCTTAAAATACTCATATGTTAGTTAAAGGGTCAAATTTGGTCAACTTTTGGAATGGAAATGTATATAAAGGATCTTATAGGATCCCTATGTTGTCTTATAAGTCATTTAGAGTCATAAGAGTGATTTTTATGTGAATTTGAATTTTTTCTTTCAAAAAGAGCAAATTTTAAAAATTCAAATATTTGAGCTACATCTAGGAGGACCATAAGCTAGGTATAAAGTGGATAAGTCATATAAGTTGTATAAGACGATCACATAGGTAATGTAAAAGTGGATTGAAGACATGTCATGTCAAAGTTATAAAGGTGGTGACCCTTAAGAGTCATGTTTATTCATGTAACCACTATCCTCACATTTGTTTTAATATTATAGTTCTGTAATCACCCAAACCAATATTGAAGTTGAATGGAATGAAAGTTGTAAGTATTTGTATGGCATAGAGGAGACATGAGAGTGAGAGGAGAGAGATATCCAAGAAGGATAAAAAGGGAGAAATTAATAAATATGTTATAACTCCTCAAGAAAGGTGGAGAGTCTTATTGATTTAATTTTTTTGGGAATATTAAAGTCCTATTCCTAATTTAGTTAAGGGTCTAAGTTGGCTATATTAGTAAATAATAGTTTAATAAATAGATTACTAATTTATATAATTTATTTTACCTTTATTACTTTATAAAATAGTAATGAAAGAGTAAAAATATAACTTATCTTAAAATTGGGCTGATATGACTAAGACCAAGGTTGGTACTAGTTGTGCAATACTAAGACACTATCATAAATCAGGATCTAGCTTTCATTTAGTGAAAGGATAAGAGCACTAAAAATAGGACACTTTAGGTTATAGCACTATAGTTTAGGTCCTACTATTTTTTTCCAAATTAATTACAAAGATATGAGTTTTTTGGGTTTTTCCATTATCCTTGTATTAGTCTTCTTATGAAATTTCAAGTCATGACTATTGATTAATCTCCTTATAGATCTGATTTAGAATCTAACCCTACATCTTCTTTATGATTTAACTTGAATTGAAACTTTGAAAAAGAGAAGGGTTAGTGTGTGTAAGATGAACTAAATGTGTATCAAAACCATTTGTGTGGGCACATTACCTACATACCAATACTCTGAAGAAGGATCAAGCCATATGTAGTTCTCTCATTTGATGTGCTTTATGAAATAGTGTTATGTAGATGTAAAAATGCTAAAATAGGTGTGCTTGAGGTGGTTATAGATTGGTTTGAGGGTTTGAATATGTTTATGGTTATATTGGATGGCTATATGTATAGAATAGGGAAATTTGCCTTGGTGGTTTTTCTTATATTATATGCTTTGCTTTATGATAATTTCCAACCCCTTCTAATTGAGATTTGAATGGGATTTTATAGAGATATATTAGTCATGAGTTAAGTTCATTTATCTTAGGCCAACACAATGAAGAAGAGGAATCAATAAAAAATAGTCACCTAGGCTCAAAATGTGATTGGACAACATCACTAGAAATGGGACACCCTAGAGTCTATTGTTATAGTACAACCCCAATGCTCCTATCCTATAGGCTTAGGACCTAGGGGGATGGAATAAGCATGGAAAATAAAGACTATCTAAGTTAGAATGAGGTTTTATAAGTATATAGATGATTGGGAACCACCTAAAAGGTGGATAGAAGGATCATGAGAGAGTGCAAGAGAGACCTATGGGTTGGGTATCGCAAACCACACTCAAGCTACCAATTTTGAGATTTTATGTGACTACATTTCTCCCCTTTATTCTAGTGATGAACCAAAGTGAAATACTAGGATAAATAAAAATTAAGAAGTGTACTTTTACTTACAAGAGTGAAGCCCATGAAGCTATGTGATGTTGGGTGTACATAGAGAGAGCACATCATGAAGTGTAAATCTATAAAATAAAATTAGGAGTAGATCAGCTCTGACTAGATATGTTATATCTAAAATAAGAACATAAAAAATCTATGTAAGAGAGAGAGGAAGAGAAAGGAATTAATACACCTCACTAGGTATATGGACCAATATAAAACCTATTGTGATGTTGAGTGATGATGGGTGTGTGTTAGGTATGTGTTGTACCAAGAGTAATATCATGAATGGGATTGAGTGCTCAATTCCTTAAGAGTGGCTCAAGAATGCAAAGGTTGGCCCTTTAGCTCCACCATCACCTACTAATTGAAGCTATGTGGTCATGCATGTGTTAATTGATGTTTGTTCTGTGTATAATCCCTCTAAGTAGGTGGCTCAAGAATACAAAGGATAGTTTGAGCTTTGGCTCCGTCATTGCCCCATGAAGTTAAGCTATAAAATGATATTGATATGAATGTGTGTAATATGAGGTGGCTCTTAAATCCCATGAATTCTCTATAATCTAACAATGTGTTATGAATAGCTAGATATGTACTAGAAACTAGGCCAATCTTGGCAAATTTTGGAAGGAGCAAATTAGGCTTGTATGAAATCTACTCTAAAACTAGAAATTAGGCTTATGTGGAAGCCACTTGGTAATGTGTAGGTTAGGATTGTATGAAATCCACTCCATAATTATGCCAACCACATTGAAATAGAGTAAGGCCCACAACTACTGATAATACCTAGGTAATATACTAAACTCAAAAAGAAAAGAAGACCAGTGTGACATGCACATTGCCCCCAATCATTGGTGTCTATAACATAGATTATGATCTAGAATTTATACCAACTGAACAATCTCAAACTAAAAGTTAGAGCCATCATTTTATGCATGATACACCCTATATCCAGATTCTATGAGAAAAACTATACTAAAACAATTAAAGTTAGACTGATCTATAGTTGATAAAATTATAGGTGTGCTGGCTTTTTTGCCTATTTTTAGAAAGTCTAGTTTTTTTTTGTTTAGATAGGAGCACTAGAAATATGACACCCTACTATCTGACACTATTGTCCATGTCCAATGTTGTTTCCCTTTATTGAAACTAATGATGATTTTTTAATAATCACTATTTTTCTAGTCTATTTTGCTTAATTTGACCTTTGATTATTATTCTCAGTATTCTAAAAATTGATTTTTTGATTGGTATGAGTTTTTATATCTATGACAAAACCCTATTTATTTCTCCCTCTTTTAAGGGTAGGATTGAATACCCTATAATGAATGTTCTCAGAAGAAAGAGCCCTATAAGTGCGTTATGCTATAAAATACATGATATATTAATGATAATCAAAATGATGTCTCAAGATATATTATAGTTTATATTAGAGATTGTTATATCGATAGGGGTATGCCTAGATAGATATAACAATGTAATAACATGTGTAATATACTAGATTGAAATTGAAATTTTTAGTTATTAGTTGTTATTTGTCAAGGAAGGATGGAGCATGATGTCCATCATGACATCCAAAATAGAAAGAAAGTACATTATGTGTATCATGGAATTAAAAATAATGAGAAGAAAACAAGAAATAAGCACACAAGGCAAGAAGCAAGAAACATAAAATATTCGCCAAGGGGCCAGGCAAATAAAGGACATAGACACATGCCACTCAGACTAAAAATCAAGCGTACAAGTCATGTTCAAATGCCACATACACATAATTAGAGACAATCAAGTTTGGCATGAGGGCCATAAGCACATAGAAGATTACAAGCAAAGGACATTGGCAAATATCCTAAAGAACAAATAGGAGTAGAAACAAAGGACATTGGCAAATGTCCTAAGGCATACACAAGATAAAATAAGAATTTAGAAATGCAATCAATTCTAGCTACATAAATCAAGGAAGGAAATCATGTACTATACTAGAAATACAATCACATCTAACTAATCAAATCAAGAAGTGAAATTATTCAAAACATGGAGTAGAAGACTAGGTATATGCTATGAAATACACAAGTGTTATATACTAGTGAATGTTGAAAGAGTAATCTATGTAAGCTAGTAAGGTATATCAACATGAAAACTAGAGTGTGTGGTGTAGGAATGATATAACTTATATGGTGTAATCATGTAAAAGATGCCCTCAATGGGTAAATCTATCGATGCATGTCTCAAATGTAGAAGTAGGATGCCCCCATAATGGGTAGAGTGAAGCAATCAAGGACATGGATGTCACAGCACACACTTAAATAAGATTAAGTGAATCATGATAATGTAGATAAATAGACAAATAATAGAATAAAACAATAAAATTTAAGTTTAACATGATATTTGAAATGTAAATCATGGATAATGCATACAATTGCAATGAAAATAATGACAACTTCTCATCTTAAAAAAATACAACAATCCCTACATAAAATTTATTAGTCATGTTTGTAAATGTAAGGGTGCATACTATTATTGGTACATATATAAAAGGAACCATAACCAAACACCATTACACTTTGATGGTCGTTGCATCTTTTATCCCCACACCTCTTTTTTATGGAATCATGTGCCTAGAAACCCAACACATGACTAATTTCATATGGATCAAATATAGGGCACCCAATGTGAAAGTATGATACAAGTCCCAATATATCCTATAGAGGATTTCATACACCCACATAAAACTATGTCTATGTTACTTGATGTTTATAATAATAAGAGCCTAGTACTAAAGAAACCTAATTGTCTCCTTGTCCAAAACTAAGTGCATGACTAAGATACCAATAATGGCCTTGTATATAGTGGGTATATATTCTCTCTCATCCTATAATTATAACCCCATACTTCATACCCACATAGATTATGTCTCCTTCTCAAAAATACTCTACCCATATTTGGGCCTCAACTCTATCAATAACCTCTTTCAAAGTCAATTCATCCCTATCATAGGTAAACCCATAATTTGATGAAATTCCTTGAGATTGAATTCCCACTCTCATATCACTTTAAAAAATTATAATTTGTTATGATATGCATCATAATATGTGAAAAGATCACATATAAACTAGGTCCTTCTGATAAGTAAATCCACCTACATAGTCTATTATATATTGGCCCTATTTAACAATGTTTTATCATTAAGAGTTAATAAGGAAATGATGTGTGGGATATAATATTATTTTCACACTTAGATCCAAATTTATGTAGCATTAATACACCCATTGAAATAGGTTTTAGTTAGTCAAGATTATAAAAAAATCAAAACATTCCATACTAGGATGAAACTATAATTATATGTAGGAGGTGATTATGAAACATTCATAGTAGTTGTGTAAGTGCCATGGTAGAAACACAACCACCACTATAAATCTACTTGTGGTCATGTGACCATCGAGTAGTTATACAAATCCTAGATGGTTGTGTATTCAATGGTTTTCAAATACTAGTGATTCTTCCCTATGTCAATTATTTTATCTACTATGACATTAAAATACAAAAAGTAAAAATTATAAAAAATAACCTTAAAAAACATTATTAATTCCTAGTTATTTAAATAACAAGGACATTTTATTACAAAAAAATTCAAATTTCATTAATCCTAATTTATTTTTCAACGAATATTCCTATAACTAATTTTTCATGCACAAATTAAAAAAACTCACTCATGCTTACATTCTAAATGTTTTCACTGGTATTGATTCCATCATCTCATTGTGCTAATCAAATCAATTGTAATTACATGCAATTTGGTCACTAGTGTGCTAGAGCTCCAAATTTATAAAAGTCATAATGTATAAATTATTATAAATTAGATAAATTTTACTATTTAAAGTGTTGTTATTTTTATTTTTTATTTCAAAAAATTTCATGTAATTATATTTTTATTTTATTTTTTAAGTCTAAAGTGATTCAAGGAAACTCAGTAAGTAAAATGAACATGTTTTTATTTTTAATAATTATTTTACAAGTATGTTACTTGCACATTATAGTCATGTTTTTACCTCTTTAATGTTGGCCTCTCTACACATATCATCAAGTTTTGTCCCCTAATGTGATGGGTTGGGTAGTGTTCTCATCCTTACATAAATGGAAATTACCTCTTTTCTTCACTTAGATTAACTAGTATATTTTACTCTTTTATCATAATATTTCACATAATTTTATCTCTTTACTTTCATGTTGTAGAGGTGTTCTGGATAGCTTTGATTCATTGCATAAGAATTGAGGTAATTTATATAAACCTATTTTTGAGTTTGAGTGTACCACTTTTAAAAAAAACACCCTAGCTAATTCATGCCAAGGCACCTCCCTCCATAAGAAATATGTACCCAAATTTTCCATGATACAACATTTTTATGACATCTGAGGATGATGCAAGGACCTCCATAAATATCAATATGATAAAAACTAGTTTTCTCATTAATTTATCATTTTCCATCTTTTGATATCTTCCCCAAGTTTCAAACTTTAAAATAGGGACTTCAATCTTCCAAACATAATTTTTTTTTAGGTGCATGAAAAAAACATCATGGTAGTTGTGAAACCATCACAATAATTTTTAAACAACCAAGGAAGTTCATGAAATCACCTTTATGATTCACAAAAATGTGATGGGAGATTCATAATGGTTGCCTGCATATAGCAACCATTTCACTACTATTACATGATTTTTTAATTTTTACTATCATAATGTATGGTTTTCATGTGTTTTTCATGTTTTAGGATTAAATTTGTATCCTATAATCCTATAATTAGTTCACCATTACTATGTTTCACTCAAGTTCATTCTCAAATAAATATTAGAAAATGAGCTAACTTCAAGTCAACCTTAGTAAGATTTCATCCAACTATTGTTAAAAACCATAAGCAACAACCATTATTCTCTTATAAATAAATCTCTTTACCAATAAATTTGGATCCAAATATTGAATAGAGAATTTATTATTCAATAATTTTAGAGAAATGTAGTCTATCTTCTATAGTTTTCTCAAGTAATTATCCCAAACCTTACAACACCATTTTTGTCACCATTGAAATTTAGAGGAGGCTTATAAATTTATACAACAATACTATTTTTTTTTGAAAAATTTCCATGATTGAGTTGTATTTTGCATTAATTTATTTTAAAATTCCACTACTTTCACATTACTCTTGTTGGAGAATCCTTGAGTCATTTTTGATAAAAAAATATGTAGTAGTAGTTTGAGGATTTGGATATTTTCAACTTCAACAAGCCATTATTCCACTCTATCTTTTGATTTGGTTAGGTTGGGGGATTTTTATTTATTTTTTATTATTTTTTCCTTTATGTTCTCATTATATTACTTTTTGGATAGTTTTGTTGCACATCTAAAAGTGATAAATATAAAAGGAAATCATTTATTTCACTTTATTGTATTATAAGCAATTTATTTTTATTAAGATTTCACTTAAACATAGGGAATATAACAATAAAATGATTTGGACGTTAAATTTTAAAATTAAATAACATACTTTATTTCATTTATATTCATCCATATTATTCTAGCTCAACTTTAATAAAACACACACACACACACACACACACACACACACACACACACACACACACACACACAAACCCTCTAGCACTTCACTTCAATTACATTTGTTCCTAGCTGTACACATCTCTAATTTGGCCTTACACACTTGAATAAATTTTCCAAACAATTATAATAAACCTGATAGTATGTAGTTATAGCTAGGTCATTATATCTAGGGAAAGGTTGGACATCAAGAATGGACCATATTGAGAAAATGACTGAGAGGCACTAACAAAGCATATGGTCATCTCCTTATTGATTTTGGCTCTACCTAAACCAAGGTGAGAGGACCTAAGGGGTAGCATGATCACATGGAGATACTATGCAATTCAACCTCCATGAGGATTATTAGAATAAAGAGACAAATCTAACTTAGACACAACCAAATTTACACACTTCACTCAAGAAGGGTTATCACAAGGAATACACGAATGCACTAGGCCATATTCAAGCTACTGAAGCTAGATATGTATATAACTGTAACCTTCATTTTGAAGAATATTTAAAATATAGGATGAATGGAAAATTTTAGCACTAGTATTTCAAAACATAAAATGAAAATACATGCTAGGTAAGAAATATCTTATGCACTTGGAGGGTAAATAATACTCATAATATGAAAAGGATGTACCATATACAAGGTGTAATGAGGCAGGATAGGGTTATATAATAGTAGAAAAGGAGGTTGGTGTGTTGGAGACTTGTTTAAATAATAGGGTCTCTTATAAGGTTCATGACACTATCTTTAGCAAAAGATGCATAAGAGACTCAAACACAAACTAATGAGAAATGCCATATGGTCACTGAAACCCTATAGTATGGACTAAAACCAAGATTTCAAGTTCTTTTTATTATCAAATCTATAGACCTAGGGTGCCCTAAAAGTTCATTCAATAATATGCCTCTAGAGTTAAACTATAGAGAGGGATTTACAACCTAAATTTGTGCTCAAAATGACAACTAATAATGAACACAAAGCCAAATATCCAATCAATAAGACTTGTAAGACATATTAATGCATTTCATCAACAAGAAATAGTAGGGAGCTAAAAGCATTTTCATTGATCTTGAAAATAAATCCTATAT
Organism: Torreya grandis; assembly: GCA_037957365.1. Taxonomy (NCBI): domain Eukaryota; kingdom Viridiplantae; phylum Streptophyta; class Pinopsida; order Cupressales; family Taxaceae; genus Torreya; species Torreya grandis. Next base: position 611,079 of record JARHVA010005437.1, read on the forward strand.
ACATTAGTTATTTAAAATACTATCTAAAGGATAAGCATGGTAAGTCTGCTCTTTTGATAAGGGAGACACATAAACGTGCTCTCAAAGCTTGCTAATGGTAGTACAAATCCAACCACCTTAGCAAGAGGGAAAATATTGACACACAATAATGGATCCCAAGACTTTGAAGATCCTAAATTTAGAGAGAAAAAGAAAAAACCAACAACAACCAACAACCTTTGAGTAGAGGGGAATCCCCCTATTTATACATTTCCAAATCTAGGACTATATGTTGTAATTTTTAAAATAACATAAACAATTTCAAATCCCATCAAGATGCTCCTCGCTAGAAAATATTCCATGCCATGCCATAAATCTTCATCCATTTGCAAGAAATGAATCATTGCTATAATTGACTCTATAATGAATGATGGATATTTTTAATAACCTCTTCAATTTCTTGGTTGGAAATATCTTCATTTGAGATGGAGGGAGAAGATTCATGGTGAAGGTACAAACATACTTTGTCCTCATGTATAACTACTTGGAAATGTTAGTGAATGGTTCTTTGTATAACTAGAAACTCTTGGAAAACTACCTTTATTTTTTTTGCACACCATGGAATAGCCTATTACTACAATGATGTATTAGGAATGATCTAGTTATGACATAAATTAAAAATGATCCATGATCATGATTTGAAATATTCACTCTGGAATGGCTCATGGACCGCCTTTTATGCTTAGACTCATTACTTAACCAAGAAAGAGCTATCAAGTTTAAATTTTATACCAAATCATGCCACATACTAACATTTGATATGCCACATCAAATCCAATTGAGCATCTATGGGATATAAGAGTGACTAAGTTGATTAATCAGCTATATTCTAGACACTTATCACTTCCTCATACATTTTAGGCCCTTTGAAAAGCCTATCATGTCTAACATTATTAGATTTGCTTGCCCAAGCAAGAATGTGCCATTGATCTTGATCTAAAGGATCAAATGACATTGTCTATATATGGGTCCTATACCTAAATGGTGTGACTTGGTAGCTCCATGGGATTTTTTGCATCCTACTCTATTAGTCCTATCAAGTTAATGTGCTCTTTCTAAGTGGTAGTACCACATTTATCTTGAGTTTCATTGAAAAGTCTTAACTTAATATGTGCCATAGATTGGATAGTGTATGATTTAATGCATACCGTCAATCTATGGGAATGTTTTAAATCTTTAGCCTAAGACCATGTATTAAATTTTTAACCGTGCCTTCATGTTGTTATATCTCTTCATCCAATCAAATGCATATCATTAGGTTGTAATCCATGAGATTGAGCATGATTTATTCCCAAAAATAATAAAAATTTGTAAGTTTAAAACCCAAGGAATAATATAAATCATTAAGCTAAACTATTTAGACTAAGATCTTATTTATGTTAATGAACATGAATAAAAGTTTAAGCCAAATTTTTAAACTAAGCTCAAGACATAATAAAAGGGGGCCATGTGCTTAATAAAAATAGACATAGCATAAGGTTTTTGTTGATGATTAAAATTGCATTATTTCTAACACCAACAATGGGAAGTTTCAGGAATGTGGGACTTGCAACCTGAGACAACCTCCAAATTTCAAAGAAGTTGTCTCTTCTTTATATTAAGAGTATAATGGGAAAAGGGAGATGAATTAAATAGAAACATAAGTGCAACTAAAGAAACTCTAACTATGGTGATGTGCTTGAATTTAATTGGACCCTTAAGCACAATGAACCTATATGTAAGATTTTTAATTACATTAAAGAGCAAACAAGGCATGATTAATGTAAAAGATGAAAAACAATAGAAACAGAGGCTCACAACTTAGACTACTTTTGTAGTGACATAGAGAATATCAACAAAGGTACATAATTCAATATTCTCATTAATCTTTAGTTACATAAAAGGCATAGAAACATGCACAGTTATACAAACTTTCTAACTTAAGAAAATATTACAAAGGCAAATGATATCCCTGATCATAGCTAAAAAAATCTAAGAACTCTTGACAATAATCTCTTGCAAAAAATTCTCTCTATCTTCTGATCCTCCTTTTGGTGATCTCTACACCCCTATTTATAGCACTGGATTAGCTCTAAATTGTCTGCATGTTCCTAATCCAATGATCTAACTAAATTGTTACTAAACTAGAAGTGTCTAACATAAGATATTTCTTAGATATGAAATGTTCTATCTTCTTACAAGTTCATTGGCTGAAATAGACACCTAAGACACTTTCCACTTTCCAACAGGAGAGGACACTTGGTTGATTCACTCTCTTTACTTAAAAACCTTCTTATTATTCAAGAAGCACCAGAACATGACACCTGGCATGTTTCGTAGCACTTACTAAATACACACGACACTTTCCATGTAACCTATACTCTTTACTATATCTTTGCTTAGGAGTGTTCTATCCTTGACATCTATCACTATCCACTTCTCCAAAACTTTAACAACTTATAACAATTGGGATGTATAGCCCTTCTTGCATGAGCAACTTCAAAAAAAAGGAGTAGAGATAGGTGGATCTTTCCACCCATCTTTAATAAGGGACATGTGGCGGTCTCTACTACTTTTAGCTACCCTTTAAGAATCCTATGGAAGGTGACACTTATTGGTCTCCACATCGCTTTGTCTATACTATAGAAACATTCAAGCCTCATTTCATATTTACATGGATGGCAACACTTGGTGGCTTTTACTTGCCTCAAAAATAGAGCCTGGGACCCACCACAGTCTTTACTTATCAATGAAACAAAGTGAAGATAATTTAGATGTTGACATGGCAACTTCCACTTTCTTCAGCTAGGAATACATGGTAGCATTTGTTGCTTTAAAAAAAGCATATTGAAACCTTTCACAATTGCCACTTGGCACCTTCTACTTGATCCTGATAAAAGCTTATTGAAAAGAAGCTTTTGAAATGTATAAGAAACATGAGATGTAGATGCCAACATTTGTTGCACTCTGCTGAGTTACTATGGGACATGTGGCACATCCCGACCAACTTCTAAAAATTATGAAATGTGCCTCAACCAATGACACTTGTCAGCTTCCACTTGATTTTGACACTTAGACAAAATTGAGGCAAAAATAAATTCAAGCCCGTGCTCTAAGTCAAAACTTCACTGTGATCTGAGTCAAAACATTGCTTTCTCAAACCAAAGTGTGCAGGGACAAAAATTTTGGATCGTGCAACTTAAAAATCAAAATAAAATGTAGAGTATTTTTTACTCTACAATTATTGGCAACCCTAAGGACATTTGAGCCTACTCAAAAATAATCCACAACTCTCACATGATCAAAATGATAAAAAAATCATAGCTTTAGTAAGGTTGTCTGATAAGCAAACCACTCATCATCAGATAATCCCTGCTTATTTTTCAATTTGTGAAAGGCTAAATCAAGATTGATAATATCTTTGTGTGACAAATTTTTCAAAATCTAAACCATAGACTTCAATTTAAATTCAAGCTGGGAAATAGGAATTAAAATAGCTTCTACTTTAGGCACTAACGAATCATCCCTTAAACCTTGAAAATTTGCCTGATCAATCTGTCTGGCTAACAACAAAGGTTCAATTTCATCAATCATCAACACAGTGTTGTCATCAAGAAAAGGGGAAAGAAGACCTAATTGCACTAGATCTTCAATGTGTTATTTCATGTCTTTGATTCCTTGTTTCATCACATCTAGAAGCTCTCTGTAATTGATTGCTATAGAGTTGTAATTGAGAACTTAATTCACTCTTTTAGCAGTGATCGTTCTATCATTAATCTGTGCTACTGACAATGTTCCATCAGTTACATCATATAACTTTTGCAACAGCATTTGAGAGTCAAAAACTCTCATAGAGATGGTAGACAGAGTGTCTTTTACTGATGTCTCCACCTTTTGCACAATTTTTGTGAATTTAGCAGAAAGGTTAGAGAAGGTCTGAGATGAATAATCTCTTGAGAGATTCTTTTCCATATTGATTCATAAAACTCTTTCACTAGGTTTAACACCCCTACATTCTTTGGCCTATTAGCCAACTCAAGTGTTAATTGTCCTACCCTTTTTCACTTGGCTTGAAGTTGGGCATGTATAGCTGCAATATTATTCTGCTCATTCAGGAACTTTTGTTAAAGTTGAGTAACTTGTAGTAGGCTTTCCTCACATTTTGCCTAAAATGCTACCTTTTCTCGCCTTAAGGTTGTCACCACATCCTTCACCTTCATTAGCCCTGATTTTAAAGAATCATTTTGGGCCTGGATAGCTTGGTGAGTCTAAAGAGAAATAGTATCTTTCAACTATTTATTAAGATTCTCTATTTCAATATTCTTAGTATTGATCTCTATGGTCAAACTACTATAGTTTGCATTCTCTTTGGCTAGATCAGCCTCCATCTTCTATAGCCTCGTTGATATTTTCAAATAATCTTCAGCTACTATAGAATTAGATTCAATTAGCAACTCAACCCTATCTTGTGGTCTGAAAAGGGACATGTCTATAGCCACTACATTCATTGTGTAATCCTTTAGCTACATCTGCTCATTTGGCTTGACTATATTTGGTGACAAATGGGTTACCATTAGTTGTTATTAGATTGAGTCAAATTGTGACCTCAGATGTAGTGTAGCCAAGGCTTTATTATCTTTGATTCTCTTTTTGTCCATTCAGGCTTCCCTTGCCTTCTTAGCAGCATCTGCTTAAGTTTGGAAGGTAGAAGGAGAGGTAATGTGCCCACCCACAAAAGGATAACCTTGTGGTAAGCCATATGGAATAGCTAATTATTGGCTATGGGCAATCTAAGGAGGTACTTTATTGGGAATAGAGGGGGGAAAGTGAGGCAATGATATAGCTTGAGTATGCATAGATGAGGCAAAATGAGAAATGGGCATAGTGGAGGTGGCAGGGGATGTCATTTGGCTAGATGGAATCATCATCCCTATGGGAGAAGAAAGAGATTGAAAAGGAGGAGGAACAATACTTACCTAAGGAGTAACCAAAGTACTCTTTGATTGGTGTTGTGAGGGTTCTGCCCTCTCCTCTAAATCCAGTTGGAACCTCAACCTCTTATGTTTCCTCAGTGTTTCTTCTTCTAGTTGTGTTCCCTTCTCCTCAATATTTACTACTACTACTAGTGGTTCTTGTGTAGAACTAGGAACCTCAAGGACTGACACTGATGGAGAAGCTTTTGGTGGTGAAGATACCACACTCTTTTGTTTTTTTATGGTACTAAGAGATTGGGGCCAGATAGTTACATCGACTGCTACTAAAGTTTGCACTGGGACTTGTGATGTTTGACTAGATTCTGCTCTAAATTATAGCTCTCTACCCTATGTCTACAAATTTCTTATGTTATGGATAGACATAGGAGACAAATGACATTCATCCCAGAGTTCCTCCCATTTCTCATCTGAATCCACATTTCCAAAAGAGTGGGTTGTCTCACAAATCTCTTACCTATATTTCTAATAGGCTTCTATTTTTTTAGCATTCTAGTCTTTATTCTTTAATGTTCCTCTTAAACTAGAAGTCATATTGATTTTAGGGTCAAAATACCTTTGCTTAACATAAAAAGTTTCCCATGGTCTATTTTGTTGAAGAGGAAAATTTGTCAATTAAAAATAAAACTCAAGAATATTTCCCAAGGATTTTTCCTATTTTCCTAAAAGGGGCAGCCCTCATACACAATTCTAGTAACAACCCTATTAGTCTTGATCCATGAAGCTATGAAACCATTTGGGTCATATACCCATTTATCTTCAATTAGAAAGAAATCCAGGAAGGCTAGCTTTCTAAGCAACACGATCTCAACATCTCTGGCCTCTAGTGCCCTGTTGTTTATCACCCATGGGACATCATACATTTTCTTCTTCTTCTTCCTAGAGCCATATTCATTATCTACCATAGACACTTGCCTAGTGACCTCTAAGAATGCTAACCTAAGGGTCAAAATCTTAGGTAGCAACACTGGTTCCCCACTAAAACCATGAACTCTAATAATAGTATGATGGGATCCAAAAAAGTAATCACAAGTGATAGGGTAATTGGTCATAAGTTTTGATACACATGGAAAAATTCTATTTATAACTGGTTCTGGGCTTAGATGACAAAAAGTAGGGGCAACAAAAAGTTCCCAGAATTCATATGGCTTACTAGTTTTGGACAAGATATGTGTCCATGCAGACACAGGAGTGGTCCTATGTAAGCCAAAGCTTGGGTCATACATGTATAAATACATATATTGGGAAAATATGCTAGAATTTTGATACAACAAAAGGTGAGACAAATAAGAGGAATACCTAAAAATTCCTTTAGATCTGAACTGGGCAAGTTGTTCCACCATTGAATATGCAATTTTCTCAGAGAAATTAAGCCAATACTCCCGAGTCTTGTCAATAGTTTTCAATTTGAAAAGGATAGCCATTTGTTCTTCATAGATGGTTATATCATCTTTCATTCCAAAAATGAAAGCCATCATGGAAAGTGCATCTTGACTAGCTTGGGTAAATTGTGCTCTTGATATTGGTAGTGTCAGCATAGTAGTATCATCATCACCTAATTGCAGCTCTAATTTTATTAACCTCAATTGAGTATTGATGTTTGCCCATGTTTTATGCATCTTGGCAATGGTGGGAAACATAGCTGTCTTGTCATGGTACCGGGCCAACATGTCTCATATAGCCTTTGGTGTAATTTACACTGTGAATGGACCCTATTGTATGGTATTTGAAGGTGCATGAAATAATCTAACAAATATTTCAACCAAGTCAGGGCATGGATCGCACACCTGGGGTAATGAATTGTGCCAGTTGGGAAGTCCATATCCTCATTGTGAATGTCTCATATTGTCTCACCTTGGCCCTCTAAAGACACCTTTGATGTTCCCCTTCTCTGAGATTTTTGCTACTAATTCTTTGAATAATTGGGTCCATGATTCCATCTGCATAATCTTTTAATTTTGCTGGCTCATTTGATTAACCAACTTCAAGGACTCTAGTCCATGGGTAGGTCTTTAATGGTTGTGCAAGGGCTAAAGCATATGATTTTCTTGTAAGAAACTTATCAAGGGATTTGTAAATTCTAGACCCTTATTACGAAGACTATGCTCCCTCCATACCTATATTTATTCTTGAAAATAGTGAACTATGGTAATAGGTATGAAGCTTTTGCAATAAGGAAACACTTTCACTTAAGCAAGTTGCTATGAGCTAAAAATGCAAGTAGCAAGGGTTTTCTAGCACACGCAGGAATGTTTGAGACACTATAAGATTTAACTATTGTTATGAGGTATTTATTGACCCATCAAGTCTCAAATGGCATTAAACCCAGATAACCATTAGCAAATCTTACTAAATCTTCATGGAACAGTGAGTTAGACATGTCATGCAAGTGGCTGCACAAGGTACCTTGGGGAATTTAAGATTTGGGAGATATTTAAAGTGTCGAGAGTTTTTGAAAATTTTGAAAAAAACTCTGAGCTATGACTATGTGTTAAAAGAACACTTGTTTAAAAGAAAGAGCAGGAAAGAAAATGGGAAAACAAAGCAACTAGGAAAGGGAAACTATCTAACTATAATACATTAGAGACACAACTTAACTAAAATGCTTCAAGTAGATCCAATTCATAGGAATCTCTTTAGGTTTACCTTCCATTGTTTCTAGCTCAAACTAATTCTTTTGTTTACATGCACAAATTTTATAGGGGCCAGTCCATAATGCTTCAAATTTAGTATGTTGACTCGGCTTGGTGGCTTTTGCATCCCATTTCAAAATAATTGAGCCTACTTGAAAATTGGGATTTGAAGTCCTTTTATCAAAGTATTCTTTAATTATTTTTTGATGCTTTATCAATGAATCATGTGACAAATCCCTCTTTTCTTGAACCTCCAAAAGTTTAACAAGTCTAACATGCATGGGGCCATTTTCCTCAATTTTAATCTATTTTATTAGTTGGAGAGTAGGAATTTCCAAGCTTAGAGGTATTACAATAGGCTTACCATAGACCATTTCATATGGGGACATTTTTGTCACCTATTTAGATGTAATTCTATCAGCCCATAGTGCTATATTAAGCACTTTATGCCACTCTTTGTGATAATCAGCCCCTATTCTCTTGATGAGTCTAATTAGGTTGTTATTAGTTGATTCTGCCAAACCATTACCCTAAGGGTAATAATTAGAGGAAGTTTTTAGATATATTCCATGCTTTAATGCAAATTCAAATACTTTAGACCTTAAAAATGCTTTAGTATTATCTAAAATTATGGTGTGAGGAGCACCAAAGTGAGTAGTGATACTCGCTAGAAAGTCTAGGATCACATTTTCTATTGCTTCTTTAAGTGGTACTACCTTAGTCCATCTAGTGAAATAATCTATGGTAGTTAAAATCCATTTATGACCCATACTAGATACTATATTTATCATTCTTATGAAGTCAAGACCCCATTGAGCAAAAGGTTCATCAATAATTATAGGACTAAGAGGCATTATTGCATTCCTCCTCATCCCCACATAATATTGACAAGATTTACATTTTTTAACCAGTTGATAATAGTCTATAAATAAAGTAGGCCAAAAATAACTCACCTCACTTATCTTTATGGCTGTGGTCTTTGCAGAGAAATGTCCACCTGAGACTCCATGATGCATTTCATGCAGTATTTTTTTAGCCTCATCCTTCTCTATGCATCTTAAAAGTTTGCCATCAAAATTTCTTCTAAAAATAACTTGTTCAATTAAAACAAAATGGACCCCTTGCATCCTATAGTATCTCTTCTTGTTTTGAGGAATTTCTCTTGGGTAAATCCCATATTTCATAAAATGAATCTTGTTTGTGGCCCAGGAGTTTTGATCAACCTCTTGTATCCTCAATATAGTTTATTTTTCCATTTTTGAATCTATTTCCATAGGTATCATCTTTTCAAGCTCTTGAGTCATGTATTGGCATAACCCTACCTCCGACTAACTTAGTGGGTTTGACCTCTACATCATATTCAAGGATCTTTGTTATCTAGTTTGCTCTTTTTTCAATAATTTCACCCTCCATAATGTATTCTCTGTCACTTGGGTGAGCCACAAGTATCATAATCTTACTTCCTAATACTATATGCCTAAATTTCTTGAGGGATTTTACCATAGCATATGCTTTTTTCTCTACAAAGTTGTATCTATTTTCATATTCCCTAAGAGTCCTTGAGAAAAAGGATATTGGATGCTCTCCCTCCTATCTATCATCTTTTTATGTTAGAACATCAGCAATACTAAGCTCTCATCCATAGACATACATTACAAAAGGCTTAAAAAAGTCTAGATTTCTAAGTACTAGGGCCATTGAAATTGCTTTCTTGACCTCTTTGAAGGCTTGCCTTCCTTATGTAGTCCACTTGAAAATTAGGTCTTTTTTCAACAAGAGTGTCACTAGTATTACTAAACCTACAAAGTCAGATATGAACCAACTAACAAAATTAATCTTCCCCAAGAAAAATTGAATTGCTTTCTTATTTACTAGAAGAAGTAAGTTCATTATATCTACCACTCTCTCTGGATCTATGGAGACTCCTTTAGATACTATATGTCCCAATAATTTGCCTTGAGGTACAACAAAGATGCATTTCTTAAGATTCAGGGATATTCAGAATTCTTGACATTTCTTAAAAATAGATTCTAAATGATCAAAATGATCAACAACATTCTTTGAAAAAATAGTAAGATCATCAAGATAAATTAGGATGATTTTATTTATAATTTCCCAAAATGCTACATCCATAGCTCTTTGAAAAGTGGCTCCTACATTTGATAGGCCAAATGGCATATTAGCATATGCAAATGTTCCCCATTTGGTAGTAAAAGTAGTCTTATATTGGTCTTCATCAGCCAACCAAATCTGATTATATCTAGAGAAACCATCTAGCAAGGAAAATCTCTTTGATCCAGCCACAGTCTGTAAAATTTGTTCCATAGATGGCAAGGGATAGTGATCTTTCAGAGATGCTCTATTCAAGTCTCTAAAATCTACACAGAGTCTTATGTCACCATTCTTTTTCTTGACTGGTACTAGATTTGATACCCAGGTTGAGTGTTTGATTGAAAAAATTATTTTGGAATCTAAAAGTTTTTGCAACTCATCTATCATTAGGGATTAAATCCTTGGATTTACTAGCCTCTCCTTCTATCTGATTGGCTTAGATCCTTCATTCAATTCTATTATGTGTTGAATGCTATCTCTATTATATCCATGAAGATCTTCATAACTCCAAGATATGACTCTATCATATCTTTTACACAAGTCAATTAGTCTTTCTCTTTCCTCTTATGTTGTAGAATTTCCAATTTTTAATTTTCTCCCTTCACTCACCTTTATTTCAAAATAATTTGCTTTTTTTACCTAGAACCTTTTCTTCTCTAGGCCTACATCTTCTGGATCAAATAGGTTTTCTAAAGTGATTAAGCCTTTGGGAAGCTTATTATTCTTTAATTGTATAATTTGATCCCCATATGCCTCTTCAATTTTTGGTTGTAATTGATCAACAAATTCCCTTGATTGTTGCAAGAATGAGAGTACCTGAGAATCATTCTCAAATACTTGCCAATTCTCATCGTTGTCTGGGATAGTTGGCCTTATTATAACCTTTACTGACTCATTGTTAACTAATAGGCTAGTTGTTATATCAAACTGTGAGCCAATTTGTGCCATCTTATCAGCTTCAAAATTTTGGGTTCTTAGAACAATTCAATATTGAAAGATTCAAAATCTTCTATTAAGTCCCAAATTCTGTGTCTATAGGATCTCATCCTTACATTTTTGGCTATTGCCTTTTCTCTGATTTGCTTCACCACTAATTTTAAATCTACTTTTACTATTAAATTCTTTATTCCCTTTTTCTTGGCTAAAATGAGCCCATGAACTAAGGATTCCTATTCAACATCATTATTTCTACAAGAAAATTAGAAACGAATAGCTCTCAAAATTTTGTCTCCATTTGGAGCAACAAGACAAATTCCTACTCCAGCACCACTTTTACTTCTAGCACCATCAAAATTTAAGGTCCAGCTTTTTGGATCTTTTTCAGATTCTTGAGTAGTTGATGTCTCTTCCCTTAAAACATTTGGGATTTCATGATTTTCATCAAAAATGACATAAGTGCCTAGACCAGTAGAGTCATAATTTCCATATGGATCACAATGCATCATAGATAACAAGTGGTTATTTTCCTCTTCTTGGTCATGTTCAGTCTAGTCACCCAACTCTTCAACAAAAACTCTTTCTTCTTTATTTAACATAGCATGATCTACCTCTAATTTTGATGTTGGTTCATTGGTGATGTGATCCTTTGATAGTGGTTCAGATAGAATTTTCATCTTTAAACCATATTTGGTTTTTAGGATGAGGTCAGACCAATCAAGGGACATATATCCTCTTATTTTGGTTGTAAAGTCTCTGGATAAACATAAACCAAAAATAGGAGGTATATCTATGACTACTACATCCTGATTGACAATTATATTTGGACAAGTATATAATCACAGTGGGAGTTGTTTAATTCTCCCTATGGTATGTATTGATTTTCCATTTAGCTACATAACTCCTTTAATAAGTGGTTCATACTTTATTTTTAAAGCATCAGCTATTTGCTTAGGCATTATTATAGTACTATCCCTTGAATCTATCAATGCATTATGCAAGAGTTTCTTTCCAATAATCAGAGTCAAATAGAAAGGCTCTGGTTTAGATTTACTTACCTCTACTACATTGTTCAAAAAGGCTATTGTCTTCAAAGGAAATGTGTCCTTGAGTTTTTCTTTATCAATAAGTCCTTTGGTGCCATTATGTTTACACATTGCTTGGCCTTGTAGAGCTTCTTGTAACAACATCTTTTGTTCAGAAATAGCTAATATGTCCCATATTGATACTTGTGCTAGAGTTCTCTTCGGCTATTCCACCACATTCATTGGTCCTAATGCTTGGGTTCTTGGAAAATAAGGATACCTTGCTTTTTCTTGAACTTATACAGGAATCACTTGGTTTTGCACTAGCTAAGGGACTTCCTGTCTAACAGTTGTGTTTCTTTGACCTTGAAATGGAGGATTGTCCATAACTTGACTATTTGTATCTTTAGGCTATTCCATAATTCTTCTCTTTGATCGAACATAGTAGTCTAATTACACCACTGGTTTCTTAGAAGCAGAAGTTTCATTCAAGAATATTGATTCTTCATCTTCAACCCATGAAAACAAAGCATGTTCAGAGGTTATTTATTCTTCTTGTTGTAGAGACACCCCTTGCATTTGAGCCATCGAGACTAAATTTTGCATACCAAGAGACTGATAAGTTTGTGCATTTGAAGTACTGGCAAATTATCCATCCATTCTTCTTTGCTCTACAACCTTTGTTGTAGATTACCCATGGGATAATCTCTAGGTGTATGAGGATTATTACAAGGGAAACACTAGGCATTGGTGCTATCTACATAATTATTTTTCCCTTGAACAATCTCCTTTTTGGATTCGAGGGAAGAGTCTGTGAGAGTGTAGGGATTACAACTAATTAGTTTGCTAGCTAAGAGTTATTTTGCCTTTGATGACCTTGATATTGGTTTGGTTGTGATGAAAATCTATTTCCTTGATAGCCTTAATATTGGGGTCTAGGGTAAGGATTATGTTGTCTCTTTATGTTAATTAACTCATTAGAAAATGTCCTTAAGATATTCTTGATATCATCCATCTCAAATGACTGGGTAGGGACAAGTTCTTTAGCAGGTGGTTGAGGATATTTATATATAGACATAGGTGGGGATATGGAATTAGGGGATTCTTATAAAAATGGTAAGGTAATATTTGGAAACATGGGCATGGGAGGCTTTGGGGGCAACTTTCTAGCATCTATTAAATTATTTTTAGCTCTGACTGCATAGTCATAAGCCTTTGGTAGAGTCTGACCTCCAAGTGACTGTATCATGACTAATATATCTAAATTTAAAGCCTTAAGATAAAACACTATAGCCATACCAAGTAATGGTCTTTTTTTAGCTAGGATTCTTGCCCAAGTCCTTTGGAATCTCCAATTGAAGTCAGTCATTACTTCTTGTGGTGCCCTTTTTATAGTGATAAATTATTGCAACAAAGACGACTTATCACCCTTTTCTTCAAATCTTTCAAAGAAAAGATCTCCAAGCTGATCCCATGTAGATATTGTATTTGGGGTCAAGGATCAATACAATTCTAGAGCCTTTCCTTTAAAAGAAGATGCTAATAATCTTATGGCAACATTTTACTGTGTGACCACATGTATAGCACATACATCATAAACATCCTACAAATGTTCTTCAGGTGTTTTAAAATCTTGCCCACTAAATTTGGGCAGAGCCTTCAAGGCATTTACTAGAATAGGGTCCCAAGTGGCTGGTGGTATTATTAGGATCAAAGGACTGCCAGTGTTCCAACTTGCATAATTCCTTAGGGGTATAGGAGCTCCCATATTTACTCTTGGTATTGGTATAAACTAATTGACTCTTCATCTCATACTAGTTATCAAAGGTGGAAAAAGAATACCTAGATTTACAGTAGATTGAGATCTTGTCATTGGTCCACAGCTCTGACTCCTTGTAGCTCTCTGGTTCATATGGTCTTGAAAGAAACTTTAAGATGGTGTCCCACTGGGCATGCCAAAAATTGTTGATGATTAAAATTGCACTATTTCTAACACCAACAATGGGAAGTTTTAGGAATGTGGGACTTGCAACCTGAAACAACCTCCAAATTTTAAAGAAGCTGGCTCTTCTTTATATCAAGTGTATAATGGGAAAAGGGATAGGAATTAAATAGAAACATAAGTGAAACTAAAGAAACTCTAACTATGGAGATGCACCTAAATTTAACTTGACCCTTAATCATAGTGAAGCTATATGTAAGATTCAATTACATTAAAGAGCAAACAAGGCATGATTAATGTGAAAGATGAAAAACAATAAAAAAAGGCTCACAACTTAGACTACTTTTGTAGTGACACAGAGAATACCAACAAAGGCATAGAATTTAGTATTCTCATTAATATTTAGTTACATAAAAGGCATAGAAACATGCACAATTATACAAAATTTCTAACTCAATAAAACAAAACAAAGGCAAATGATATCCCTAATCACAGCTAAAAAAATCTAAGAACTCTTGACAATAATCTCTTGCAAAAAATTCTCTCTATCTTCTGATCCTCCTTCTAGTGATCTCTACACCCCTATTTATAGCACTAGATTATCTCTCAATTATCTACATGTTCCCAATTCAACAGCCTAACTGAACTCTAACTAAACTGAAAGTGTCTAACACATGATATTTCTTGGATATGAAATGTTATGTCTTCCTGCAAGTTCATTGGCTGAAATAGATACCCAAGATGCTTTCCACTTTCAAACAAGAGAGGACACTTGGCTAATTCCCTCTCTTTACTTGAAAACCTTCTTATTATTCAAGAGGCACCAAAAAATGACCCTTGGCATGTTTCACAACACTTACTGAATACACACGACACTCTCCACGTAACCTATACTCTTTACTATGTCTTCACTTAGGAGTGTTCCATCTTTGACATCTATCACTGTCCACTTCTCCAAAACTTTAACAAATTATAACAATTGAGACCCATAGCACTTCTCACCCAAGAAACTTAAAGAAAAGTATTAAAGACAAGTGGTGCTTTCCATGCATCTTTAACAAGGGACATGTGGTGGTCTCTACTACTTTTAGCTACCCTTTGAGAATCCTACATAAGGTGACACTTGTTGGTCTCCACATCACTTTGTCTATACTATAGAAACATTCAGGCCTCATTTCATATTTACATAGATGGTGACACTTGGTAGCTTTTGCTTGCCTCAAAAATAGAGCTCGAGACCCACCATAGTCTTTACTTATCAATGAAACAAAGTGAAGATAATTCATATGTTGACACGTGGTGGCTTCCACTTTCTTTAGCTAGGAATATGTGATAGCTTCTATTGCTTTTAGAAAAGCATATTGAAACCTTCCATAGTTTCCACTTGGTGCCTTCTGCTTGATCCTGATAAAAGCTTATTAAAAAGAAGCTTTCAAAATGTATAAGAAACATGAGATGTAGATGCCAACACTTGTTGCACTCCATTGAGTTAGTATGGGATAGGTGGCACATCCTAACCAACTTCTAGAAATTATGAAATGTGCCTTAGCCAATGACACTTGGAAGCTTTCACTTAATTTTGACACTTAGAAAAAATTGAGGTAAAAGGAAATTTGAGCCCACACTCTGAGTCGAAACTTCACTGTGCTTTGAGTCAAAACTTTGATGTCTCAAACCAAAGTGTGTAGGGACAAAAATTTTGGATTGTGCAACTGAAAAATAAAAATAAAATGTAGAGTATTTTTTACTCTACAGTTTTAACATAAGGTTTCATTGTATTAATAAATATAATGACACTTTAAGGTAAATCCCTAGACCAAATTTAAACATAAATAAAATTGACCCTTTGATATCATGCCATTGGATATTGCTAGGTTGTATCAATGTGTGCCATTGGATTTTGATCCAAAGGATCAAACACCATTGGATACTCAATACTCTATCTAATGTGGTTACAACATGTTTCATTATCATTTTTAATTTGGTATCAATTTAAAACCTTAACTTAAAACACACTATTGATTAGAAGGTGTACACTAAACCATGTACCACCAATCAATAGGAATATGTTTGAGCCTTATCATGCCCTATGAACTTGAACTTTTGACTTTGAAGTTGCACCATTTGATTTTTATTTTTTAGGCATATGCGGGCCATCAATTTTGATGCATTAGGTCAAAATGTGATTGGTATCTATGGACAATAAAAAATATAACTAGATCAAAGCTTAGAAATAATATAAGACTTAGGCTACAATATTATACCAAGGTTTTGATTCATATTAATAAATACAAACTAAGACTTTAAGCTAAATTTTATACTAAGCTTGAAATAAAATGGTGATCTACTAAATAAAAAGGACCATGCATTATTTCAAACCATGAGGAACATAAGCTAAGGGATCTCATGACCTAAAAGGGTCTTAAAATGGTTTTTTAGACTAGGGGTTGGTCACGTAAATAAACATGACCAAACCTTAGTATAAAAATTTAACTAAGTCCATGGCATTTTAAACTGCTCCTATGAAAAAATGTTCCCACTAGTTTTGAATTTAAATGGGAAGACCTGGGCCAACGTAATTGGAGTCTAGGTTTCAAGGTGATCAAAATGAACTCAACTCAGCATTTGACAAACCAAAGGCTAGTAAAAGACCAATATTGACATTAAATCATGAAATCTAGACATAATCCATTTTCAAGGAAGGCTCCATAAGACCTACAAATCTAAAGCATAGAAATCCAATGATAGAAAATTAAGACAAAATCTAAACCAAAATCATACATGAATATGCCAACCAATCTTGGTTTAGATGATTGTCAAATAAAGACAATGTGAAAACATATTAGTAACATCATGATCAAGTGAATTTCCATAGCAATATGTTTTAAAATTTAGAGATTATGGTTGAGACTTACTACTGGGTTATTCATCCGACTTGACCAAGCATCATTGTTAAGACCTAGTCATGTTCAAAACAAGCCTCACACATGTAAAATTGAGATCAAATATCAAAACATAGTCATGTAATGTGTGTGTTTTGATTCTACTTAATGTTTGCCATGAGATTTAGTGAGCAATTTATAGACTTCATTTCTTTAACCATTGACATTGAATTATAACATTTTTAAATATTCATTAATAACCATGTTTTTAGCTTAGGTAAGGCTTGGCATTGCTCTACTACCATCTAGGCATCCATATCCCTAATAGAGATTCCTTTGGCTCCATTCAAGGCCTTGCTCCACTACCAACTAGGTGTCCATAGCCCTAATGGATATTACCCAAA
The DNA here is from genome assembly GCA_037957365.1 of Torreya grandis. Lineage (NCBI taxonomy): Eukaryota > Viridiplantae > Streptophyta > Pinopsida > Cupressales > Taxaceae > Torreya > Torreya grandis. The sequence goes on from JARHVA010005437.1 coordinate 628,022, forward strand.
TCACCTTTGCTTTAAAAAGTTTGTTTTGAAATTTTTAATGAGCTCTTATTTTGTTAGACCATTTTCAGCTTTTTGTCAAAGGTTAGGAATCAAGTTAGCCTATTTTTGGGATTTGGTTAAGTGTTTGATCTTCAATAAATCATCCTTGGTCACAAAATTTACCCTAGGTAATGAATGTTGTTTAAGTTCAAGCATGCCTATGTTTTAATAATTTAAACATTCATCTTTTATATGAAAACCTTATCAGAATCAAGCTTCGATAATGATAATTTTCATGATTTTAGAGAATGATTAGTCTATTTATTTGTCTTTACCAGTCTCCCTAAAATTAAAAACATCAATCTCACATTTTATACCCATAATCCTTTTACACCTTCATTCCCAACTTAAAAGGTCCTTATTTGAGTGACTGGATGAAACCCTAGATGAGGACTATGATATGCCAGTAATGGGAGGAATATAAAAAATTATATTCAATACTTGCAATATAAAATCTCCAAGACTTATAATATAAAATCTCATATATATTTTTTACAATGGTAAGCTTATAAAGCTTATGAAAGGAAGAAGGTGGTTACAAAACCAACCGCCAATGGGTGCAACTAACCCATAAATAAAAACTAAACAAAAAAATTAAAAATTAAATTACTTTGGATCATAAATGATCCCAAAAAAACACCCCTTGATCTAAAGGGGTACATAAAAACTAAATTAATGGACTATGAGTCATCCAAGTAGACTCTATCATAATTGTAACTAGTATACTATTCATCCTAGAATAATCCACAACCTGATCATCCTCATACTATAGTAGAATATGAACATAAACTATCTCACTAAATAGATCCTCACATAGAATCCATCCAAAAAGTGATTACCCACTATACTATGTATGACTCATCTCAAGAAAATGTCCAACAATCACCAACATCTCTCATAGGCCTTTGGTCAATACTAACAATGCTAGCAACTTAATGTTGACTCATACCAACAATCACCAATGACTGATCGAAATACAATATGAAATATCTTATCCCTCTATCAGGTGAGAGGTGAGAATCCATGTAAAAATTAAATAAGTATAAACCACTAAAATTCTCCACATCAAAGATCATAAAAACACTAAATCTATGAAATAAAAGTACACAAGCCAAAAAATGTTACTACAACAAATTCCAATCTTGAGCCTAGTACCTCACAAAAGATGGGTGAGTCACCATCTTAGAATATATAGTCATCAACTATGGATCAAGAAACTTTGTAGTCATCCCATCCATTAAAAGAAGATGTAGAATAATAGCCAAAGTACCTAGAGTGACTAGAGTGACCAACAATATTTGCTTCTACCTTCTATTGATGTTGAGAAGACCTCCTTTTAGAGGGGAATTCTATAGAGAGATGTCATATGCCACCAAAATTATATCATATTATTTCACATCCACTGAAATTAAAGGAAGAATAAACACATGAATAATAATGCCTATGCTTATGTTTTTGTCCATGTGAATGTTTTTGGTGATTCTCATGCTTCAGAGAACTAGAATGGTGTTTATGCTTAAGAGAACCTAAATGATCCCTATGCCTAGAGTGATGCTTATGTCTCAAAGAACCAAAATGATTTTTATGCCTAGAAGTTCACTTTTAAGAGTGTCTATGTTTCTCTTTGTGTCTTCTATTGGGCTCATATAATGGATTTTATATTTTGGAATAGTGTACCTCCTTAGTAGATTTCTTCTTTGAAAATTGTCACTCATTTTGAGTGATTAACTCACAAATGGAATCAAAAGTAGATTTCTTAAGTTTATCACTAAGCTATAAAATCTCCAAAAAATTCTTATAGATATGTCTAATACCATTCAAAACAATATAAATGAGTATTTCATCATCAATTTTCCCACCAATAGTGCCACATTCTTGTTTCAAATTCTTAATCTGTCACACATATTCTGAAACATCATCATCAGAGAGTTTAGTGTTGATTAACAATATAAAAAGGTTAATTTTATTACAGGCAGGTTGTTTATCATACAAGTCTTTAAAATCTTTCAATGCTTTCTAAGCTTCAGACTTGATTGCTTCTATGTGAATTATGACTTGTGCACTACAAGTTGATTTTAATAAATCAAGGGCGCGCTTACCATATTTTTGAAATTCTAAAAGCTTTGTGGGATTGGTGGGCAATGTTGGTTTTTTTTCAAATACTTCCCATAATTCATTAAATATTAGTGTATTTTTCATGTTCATTGACCATTATTTATAATTTTCATGAGTTAATTTACCTTTTTTGGAAATCAAACTCATAATTTTTGCCATGGTAATAAAGAATCAAGTCCAAACAGTACAAGGGAATATTATTTTGAGGTTTTACCTTTACCTTCAAAAATAATTTTTGAATACAAAGGATTCTTGGGATTTGTAAAAAAATTTACCTTATAACTTCTTGTTACACCCTTATTTCTCCAAATATTTAAAAACAATTCAAAAATTTCCACCCCTTATAACTCCTCTACAAAATGATCTCAATGAGTTTTGAACCTTGATTAAGTGACCAAAAAAAATTAATTAGCCATCTTGTCATCAACTACACATGAATTACAATAATAATAAATTTATATTTGTAGTTGGTAGTTGGAAAATAATAAAATATATTTATGTGAGAAAAAATTACTACAATATTTTACTTGATGTCTTCTTTTGACTTATAGAGCCCACAAAATAAAAAAATAAAAAAATAAAATTTAAATCAAACCACTATGCTATACCAGATGTTTCTCCTCTTCTTTAAATTGCTAGGCTATTAAATCTTCCATTAAACCAATATTGAGAGAATTTTCTTTGAAACACACTTGTAGGCAAAAAGTGTATGCTCAACTTTTCACCGTATAGGCAGGGTAGATCCAGAGCATTAACAATGTTTTACCAAGAATGTTTGGTGCCATAGTTTTTCAATTTACAAATGTGCCAAGTGATATTAGAAGCTATTCTTGGTCTCATACCCCTATGATCAAGTAAATGTCCATGATTTTTGGTGTAGTCTCCATCGCCGAACATAGCCTAGTGTAACAAATAGCGTAGTAGAATATATAGAAATAATTGTTAGAAAACAATATTTAATATCAAGACTTTAACAAATCACTGCTCCTTTTTATTTGCATTAGATCTCTACCATATGTAATTATGTGCTTATTTTGACCTCAAGATCACCGTAAAAATCAAATTTGTAAGACCCTTTTGAAAATATTTCTCATTCACAAATTTCTTGCCATGGCTCTAATCAACTAATATGCCAGGAACATGAGGTATATTAAAAAAATATATTAATGATTTGAAATATAAAATCTCATATATTTAATTAAAATGGTAAGTTTATAAAGTTTATAGAAGGAAGAAGGTGGTTACAAAACCAACCACCAATGGGTGAAACTAACTTGTAAATAAAAACTAAACAAAAAGATAACAAATTAGATTAGTTTAGATTAGAAATGATCCCGATAGACTATCTTAAAAATAATTATTTAAAAAAATTATAATATAAAAGAAATCAAACAAACATGTACAAACACTATATACAAATAAGGGATAGGAAAGGAAGAGGAAGAGGAAGAGGAAGAAAGAAACAAACCAAAGATCTACATTAATTCAAAAAATATACTACCTCTAGGATCAAATAGAAATTAGTTAATCTATTACAGAACCTTGAAATATGACTACTTCTATTCAATGGTTCCTTTGACTATTTAGTTTTGATCACACACCATTAGATCATCATACTTTGTGCAAACATGTGCTATTGGATCTACCTCCATTTGAAATCAAATGGTTGCTTAACGATGTCTAAAAGATGCATCTGCAACCATCCAAGAGCATTTGAATCCCAATGGCTACTTGTTACAACTTAAATTTGATGTCCGCATGCCTATCAAAATCTATTTATGAGACTGTCACACTTGTGTAATTTGTAAATTTATTTGGGGACTTTGTTTCATGGGATTTTGCTAGTAGGTTGTTTATCTCTAACATTCCTATCTATTTCTTAGGCCTTTTGTCTCAGCTTCTCTTTGGCACAATTATCCTACAATAATTATTTTAGGCATTCTATCGATACAATTATCTTGGACAAAATGTCCAAGATAATTTCCCTAAAGTATTTTGACTTCACAATTTTCCTACAAGAATTAAGATTTATCGAATCTTTTGCATGGGTAAGATGCCCAAAAGAATTTGGCCTTTGGATTTTTGCCTTCATCAAAATAATTATTTAAGATGTTTTATCTGAAAAAAAATTCCTAAAGAAATTGGTCTTTTTTAGTTTTATCTTTTTAGGGATAATAGTTTTGCACATCTTGTCTGAAATAAATTCCCCATAGAAATTGAACTTCACATTTTTATTAAAGAAATTCAATTCTTTTAGACATTCTACATGGGCAAAATTCCTGAAGGAAATAGGACTTCTTCTCTATCGAAAATTTTACCTAAAGTACCCCTTGATATTTTAAACATACCCTTTAGAATTTTTGTCAAGGGAACTTACCCTACACAAATGCCCTTTGACCTTTTTGATTGGTCCTTTAGATCTCTTGAAAGTTCCCTTTGGACTTATGGAAAATGTCCTCTAGATTTATTGAAAGTGTTTGTAAATTTTACAAAGGCAAAATTCCTATAATGAATGACCTTTCAAAGATTTTTCAAAGGAAAAATGAACATTTGAACCTTTTACAAGGGAAAAATGACTTCAACTTTTAGATTTTTGTGTAGACAAATTACCCAAAGGAATAATCCCTCAAACTTTTTATATGGATAAAATGAATAAAATAATAATCCTATGAACTTGTTGTAATCACTTTGGCCAAAATAAATAACTCCTTACATTTCTTTATGGCTTTTTGCATGAGCAAAATGGCTAAAAGGTAAGTACTCTTTGGACTTTTTGCCAAGATTTTTGTGTTGGTAAAATACCTGAAGGGCAAGTTTCCTTTAAATTTTTTTTTAAAGACAAGAGGTCTAAAATAAATGACCCTTTGGTTTTTTTGTGAAACACTTAGCCTAATACAAAATAAGACATTGAATCCTTTAGACCTTTTGTAGAAAACAAAATGTTTGATGGAAATAAGTCTTTAGATTTTTTGTTTGAGATAAAAATCTTGAAGACCTATTTCTATTAGACATTGTGTTCATGCAAAAAGCCTAAAAATTTTGAAGGAAAAGACACATTCACCAAGCAAAGACAATATTATGACTTAGCCAATTTTTACAAGAACTTGACCTTCTAAAGGAACACTTGGAGATAGAAGTTGGGATAAGGACATTGTCATTTATACTTGACAAAGGCCTAATTACTTCAGTGAAATTTTGGGTACTAACACTGACTCTTTTTATGTGGTGCATACCCCACATGGGTGTGCAAAGAACCCCAAAACATATGACTAGGTGCAATTGCATTAGGTCATAGAGTTAAGATGCAACAACTTTCATCAACCACTCATGAAAGCTCAAAAAAATAAGGTAGACACAACAAAAATAGATCAAGAGGATTTGAATATGAACACTTGATAAAAACATAAAAAGAAACTATAAAAACAAGGCTAAAATCATGAGAGCAAAAAAACAAGAGAATAAAACTATATAAAACACTATACAATATGGTACACATGCTAAGAACTTAATCAAGGAAGTGTTCTAGATGTTTACCATTAACTGGTAGCTCTAGTATTTCACCATCTATAACTCCCAAGAATATAGTATTCTCCCCAATTTGGTAGTCAATGGAATATTGACCCATCGACAAGGCATTTAATTTTACATGCTTTCTTTCTTCCTTATGCATGTTGTCCCAAAGTGGAACTAGAATACCTACTTGGAAGGTTATTAGAGTGATATTCCTATCAAATATTTTATTCATCTTCTCTTTGAATTTGAGGTGTCTTTCATGAGATTTTCTTTGAATTTCATCAAGCTCAATAATATAGTTCATCTTGCTCTCATAGTGGTTGACCTACTCATCATCCTCTAGTTGCTACATGAGATGATATGTGGGCAACTATAAATTCATAAGCATAACTGGTTGAGCTCCATAAACAAGCTCAAAAGGGCTCCTAATTTTATCTCTCTTAGGTGTAATCCTATTATCCCATAATGAAAAATTCATCTATTCACCCCACTTCTTCTTTGCTTCCAAAGTTTGCTTGATGATCTTGAATAATTTTTTGTTACTTGATTCTGCTTACCCATTCCATTAAAGATTGTAGCTAGAAGCATAGGTAAATTCAATACCATAGTATTTTCATAATGAAACTAAAGGTTTAGCTTTTAATCTCATAACATTGTTAGAAATAATTTTACAGGCACACTAAATCAACAAATAATTTGATTTAGTAGAAAATCCTTTACTACGTAGTGTGTTACTTTATTTTTAGGGACCACTTCAACCCATTTTATGAGGTAGTCTATTACAACTAGTATCAATTTCAGTCTTATGCTTCATGAATCAAAAATTTATATAATGAAATCCATTCCCCATTATTTGAGTGGGGATTCAATCATCATAGGCTACAAAAGAAGAAAACCTTAAGCTTTCATCCTCTCAATAAAGTGCTAGCATTTCCCACACTTTTTGACTATATGAGCAACATCTTTGAACAATTATGACCACCAATAACCACCTCTTAAAATTTTATGAGCTATAAATTTAGGTGCAAAATGGCCACCACATACACCACTATGGAAATATTAAATAAAGACAATAGTCTATTCTTCCAGCACACTTCTTAGGATGACTCTATTTGGATTCTTCCATGCTAGTCCATTCTTAGTCAAGAGGTATTTTTGGGACACAAACTTAAGATTTCATTGATTCTTATCCAAGTTAGGGGGAAAATTTAGATTTTGTAAATAGTAAACAATATCTCTATACCATGGAGATATGTTAAATTGACTCAAATAATCATCAACATTAAAAATAAAAGTGTTTACCTCAACAGCTTGCAAATTGATCTCAGCCATAAACTTGTCTAGACACATCTCCCTTACTAACTTGGTGGTCTGTATATCCATGTCATACTCTTGTAACTTGTTGACCCACCTACACCTCTTGTTGGATACTTTGGTAAATTATCCTTCACCATGATATGTGAGACATAGACAATAATCTTTGAACTTATAATATAAGTCCTAAATGTCTTAACATCCTTCAAAATAATGAAACATCATTTTTCCATGATAGTATAGTTTAGTTCAATACCTTTCAAGATTTTCTAAATAAATATATGGGATGCTTACGAGCATCTTAATTCTTTTGAAATAAGATAGAAACAATAGCATTGTATGATGTAACAAATAATATCTAGAATGGATTTGTGTAATTAGGGTTTGCCAAGATGGGAATAGACTTCAAAGCTCTTTTGATGTCACTAAATGATCTAGTCTTTATTTAGCATGGAATTAATAGGTATAACAATCTCTAAAAAATTAGACACAAACCTCTTCACAAAATTAATTTGTCAAAAGAAAGACTTAATTTCTTTCTTGGACTGTGGGATAAGCACTTTATCAATGCCTTTGGCCCTTTCAAGGTCAATCATGACACCATTTTTGGACATTATATGTCCTATAAACTTGGCCTTTATACTCCAAAGTGGCACTTATTAGGACTAATTGAAATGTCAAACTATCTACATTTGTTCAACACCTTTTCTAGATGTTCCAAATGTTCTTCTCTAGTCTTAAAGTACATAGTAATGCCATCCTAATATACAATAATGAACTAGTTAATTATCCCTTCAAAATCAACATCCATAACTCACTAGATTATTGCACCAAAATTCATTAACCGAAAAGGCATCCTCATATATGCATATGTGGCCCAAGGCATAGTGAACATAGTATTGAACCTCTTAGATTCCTTCAACATAACCTAGTTATAACCTAAGAATCCATCTAATTTGGAAAACATTTTTGATTAAATAATGCTATGTAGCAGGTTTTCCATTTTGGGCAAGGGATAATTATATTTTAAAAAAGCCTTATTTAAATTCTTAAAATCCACACACAAATGGATGTCACCATTTTTATTCCATATAGGGATTAAATTTCTAACCCATGATGAATACCTAATAGGCTAAATGACACTGCCATCCCTTAGCTTTTTTAATTCATTTTATATCTTGGTGGCCAAGATCAGGTTAATGAGTCTTTGTTTCTACCTAAAATACTTATTGTTAGGATGTAATAGGATGATGTGCTATAACAAGTCTTCTTTATATGCTTTCAACTTAGAATAAGACTACACTAATCAATCCTAGTACTTAACAATTTCATGCAATTTTTCTTCTCAGCTACACTTAATTGAGTACCCAACCAAACCTTTCTTGGATTCTCATGAGAACCCAAGTTGCACTTAGTCATGTCTTTTAAGATAAATGAGTCTCTCAACTTGATTTTATGTACTCCATTGAAAGATGATTCTAAACTAACCAATCCTGTTGGGATAGTGTTTATTTTTAGATGAATTATGTCCTTCCTAATATGGTTTCCTTTCCATCACAAACCTAAAACATAGATTCCAAGTTTATCATGGAACACAAGCTCACAATTTAAAAAATTTATAATCTGATCATCATCTTCAAACATCTACAAATATTGAACATTATCTAGGACTAAAGCCTTGAAAAGCACCTCCACTTGATACAGATAATGATAATGAGGGATCACATTTTTGTAATATAAATTGAGCACCTAACCCTTAAAGTTTGTCAACTTCTTGCTTGAAACTCCTATCATGATAAAAAATGTTGAATGCATCAAATAATTCAATCAAATCCCAATCAAAATTTTGATATTATTTTAAAATTTTATTTTTTATGGCAAAATCACTATGGACTTGATTTACCACTAGCTCAAAATCACCCTTGACAATCAAACATTTAATTCCATATTCATGGGGAATTCTTAAACCAAACAAGAGTGCCTCATAATCAATAATATTATTAGTGTACTCAAAAGATAACTAAATATAAAACATAAAAAATTTATTATTAGGGGCATATAAGACAACCCTAGCTCCATTTCCAAGATTGGAGCAAGCCCCATCAAAGCACATTTTCCAAACCACATTTTTTTTGTTAGGTTCAACATCAATAATAATAGGTTGTTTACTAGTATCAACATTCTCGATAAATTTTCCAAGCTCGATATCTATGTACAATACTTCATTAAGAGAACATTTCAGATCTTCAATGACATGCACCATCTTCAATGCTCTATAAATCTTAACCATCTTACCCTCCAATTGAAAGGTGGCATAGGAAATTTCCATCTATACACTTCCACCCATGCTATCAGCCCATTTTCATGATAATAGTATCCCCCACTTAGGTGGGTAGTCTACAACTACCATGTCCATATTTAGATACTTACCAAGATGAACTCTGAATTATATAACTAGTCCCTTGACTTGTCTAAAAATTGGAACCTCTCATGAATCTATGGCATAACACTTACCAAAGGTTGATGTGATCTTAACTCCAATTTAATTTAGGTCACTTAGGGGCTTCATATTACAAGAAGCTATGGAGTCAAACATGTAGTTGTGAACAATCGAACCATTGATCAATAGGGTTATGTAAACCAAATCCACATTCAGCTAACTTTCTACCAATGTAGTCCCTAAATAGACCTCTAGAGTAGGTTCTACAACCTCTTATAATTCTTCATCACTTTGTGTGGGTGTTTGGGGTAACTCAATTTCATTCATAGTTAAACTTTTAAAAAATTCCAAGTATTTAAATGCCATCCTCCTATATTTATGTATTCTTAATCATTCAACAAGAGGTTCCATGATTTTTATCTAGCTCAACACTTGGGCCATATCACATATGTTATACTAAGGAAGATGAGTATTTTTTGGAAGAGTGACAACACCATCAACTGGAATACAATCACTTAAGGTATGAATTAGAGTAGGTTGGGATGGGTTAAAATTTTTAATAGTAGCATTCAAGGTAGATTAGTTTTAGCATCATTAACACCCTTAGGGATACTAGACAACATGGGTACTTTATTCTTTGTTGGAGTACCTCTAGGCTTAGAAAATTAGGAAATGGGTGCTAGTTTGGAAGATTTAAGGACTGCTATAGTTTTTTATCATCCTTATTAGCATCCCCTATCTTTGAATCTATAGGGGTAGTTTTTTGTGGAGCAACAACTTGATATTTTCTTCTTAAGTGATACTCCTTTTCTTGGGAAATTGTTGCATTAATTAGTAGTGCCTATCCTCAACTGATAGAATTCCCCCATCATATTTATTGATCATCATAGAACATAAGAAATTAAAATCATGAATTGTAAATTCATATGTTTATGTCATATTGACATCACAAGTAAATTCAAGAGTTGGGACACTTACTTTCTCAACTGCACTCCAAAATTATTCAACAATAATAACACTCAATAAATCTATGGAGGCAATCATCTCACTTTGAGAGACTTGACAATTGAATAGTAGAATCTCATCATCAGATGATGTAGACTCAATTTCATCTACATCTTCAATAATCTATTTATATATATCACATAGGGGATGTGGAAGGAAGCACTTGTCACACCAATTGATAGTAATGTCAATCTCTAGCATTCACCTTGGCATTTAAAGGATTAAACACTTCTTTTCTAGCCCTTATTTTAATTTCTTTCCATTCTTTCTTCACGTTCAAGCTTCCTTCCTTTGTCATTATCTCTATTATCAAAAGTAGGCCACTTTAGTGCTTGATTTAGATTTTGAGCCTACTCATATCTAGTAGACACATGAGGGACCCCATTTTTAGCTCTAGCCAACTTGTATGACATTTATTTGATAATAGAGGCTAAAGTTTTGATAGAATCATCCAAGTTGGTTGTCTTCATGGGATATGTCTTTTTTAGATTGACCACCTTCACATCAACCTACTTGTTCATGGGCTTTCCCATAGCCTTTATGTTTTTAATAATTTATATGGTCATATTGAATTCCAACCATAGGTTAATAGGATCCTTTTCCCTCAATTATTATGCAACCTTATTATCAAATGCATTCAAATACTTTATCAAGCACACTGTATCATTGGTCCTAATATTTTTAGATAGCCACATCATGGTCTTGTTGAACCATGTGTTGAAGTGTTGCACACACTCATCAAGATTCTTTTTGATATTTTAAAATTTAGCTAAGGGAAACCTTAGATCAATCCTAGTACCATACTAAATTCTAAAAAATAATTGCATCTCTTCCCATAAATCAATGCATCTAGTGTCAAGGGAGTTAAACCATTTGTGAGCATCTTCTTCTTGTGTGTGCATAAACAACTTAATGAACACATCCTCATACTCAACCTCATAATATTAAATGATATTTTCAAAGGTCCTCAGATGTTGATCATCTCTCACTACATTTTTCCCTTGAAAATTTTTGAGGCATTCCCTAACTTCATTTCGGACTTCATTAGGATAGCCTTCTATTTCATCAAAATTGATAGGCTTGAATCTAAGAATGTAGAATGTAGGACATGCATTATCTTATTGGTAATTATGTCTCATGATTATTTTAATAAGAGGTTAAAAAAATGGCAAAGGGATATGAGGGGGTGAATGAGGTGGACTTTGTGGATCGAACTTGGGAGGGGATTCAACTGGTTGGGAAGGAGTAAGAAAATAAATGGGATTATGTGTTTCAAAATTAGTAGAATAGTTGTGATAGTCCTTAATAATGGGGGGTCAACAAAGATATAAATATTATCATAATGTAAACAATCTTTATCAAATGATATCTACCCTTTAATAGGATTCCAAACATGTCTGCCTCTTCTTTGAGGAATACTCAAAAGAGAGACAAGTTTCTTCGATGGGTCACTTCTGAAAGATGATCTAAGTCCTTCTAGATTTGCAAAAAATAATATACTCTAAATTTAAAGTTAGAAAATATAATTAGAATATGCACCACTCTTTCTTGAAACCAAAAAATAAAGTCAAAGTCACCACTAGAATTAAATTTCTAGAATATAATAGTTGACAAGATGTTTTTGATACATGCTAAAATTAGACTTGTTAAAGCTTAATGAGATATATAAAAAAGACATTAAAATTTTAAAATTAATGTTCAAAAGGGACAAAACACCTTTCAACATGTAATGTTAATATTTCTTTGTAATGGACTCAATATAATTTGAATTGTCAAACATTAAAAACTTCTTGGTAGGTCCCCAGTGGAGTGATGTGACATTGACAACCAAGATAGTTTGATCAGTGTAATAATAGTAGAGAACTTCACAATATGAATTAATCATAGATCTCTAAAATAATTCCTAGAAACACAAGTGACCAAAATTTCATTTTAGTTCCTTATTAATGGTACTAATTGAGTGTGCAATGTTGATGAACCAAAGATAATCAACTCAGTGTAGATATAGGTAGAGAAATTCAAAAATGACAATATATGTCTACAAGAGTCCTCAAAAACATAGGTGACAATAAATTTTCCCTAGAAATGGCACTAGTTGAGTGTGTAATGTTGATGAACCAAAGCTAATCAACTCAGTGTAGATATAGGCAAATAACTTTAAAAATGACAATAACTCTCTACTAGAGTCCCAATCAACATGGGTGATAAAAATTATTTATTAGAAAGGGTGATAGTTGGGTGTGTGATGTTGACAAACCAAAGATAATCAAATTAGTGCAAATATAGGCAGATAACTTTTAAAATTACAAAAACTCTCTACAAGAGTCCCTAACAATATGTGTGACAAGAATTGTTCCCAAGTAGCAATGCTAGTTGAGTGTTGGTTCCTAATTGTACACCTATCTAATCTAGCCTTGCACACTTGAATAAATGTGGAAAAAAATGATGATAAACTTTCTAGTATATCATTATAACTAGTGAAGGGTTGGACAAAAATAATATACTAGACTTAGAAAATGACTAAGAGGTACTGGAAGTGGGTATGCTTATCTCCCTACTACTTATGGTTCTACCTGAACCAAGGTGAGAAGACCCAAGGGGTAGCTTTCTCACATGGAGAGATTATGTAATTTAACCTCCATGGGGATTATTGGCACAAAGAGACATAATTGTGACCTAGACACAACCAAACTTGCACACTCCACCTAAGAAGGGCTATCGGAAAGAATGCATAAATGCACTAGGTCACATTCAAGCTACTAAAGATAGATATGTATATGACTGAAACTTTCATAATGAAGAATATTTGAGATACATGTTGAATGGAAAAATGTATAACTAGTATTTCAAAGAACAAAATGCAAATACATGATAGCTAAGCAAGATCTTATGCATTTATACTGTAAATAATACTTATAATATGTAAAGTATGTATTATATACAAGGTGGGACAAGGTAGGATAAGGTTATATAATATTAAAAATGAGGGTGGTGTGTTGGAGACTTGTTCAAAAAATAGGGTCTCTTACAAGGTTCATGAAACTATCGATAGAAAAATATTTATAATAGACTCAAACACAAGCCAATGGGAAATACCATATGGTCCCTAAAACCCTATAACATGCACTACAACCAATATTTCAAGCACTTTTTCTTGTCAAATCTACAAACCTAGGGTGCCCTAAAAGGTCATTCAATAATATACTTCTAGAGTTAAACTGCAGAGAGGGATTTACAACATAAATATGTTCTTAAAATGATAACCAATAATGAACACAAACCCAAATATCCAATTAGCAAGACTTGTAAGACATATTAATGAATTTTATCAAAAAGAAAGAGTAGAGAACTACAAGAATTTTCATTTATCTTAAAATTAAATCCTACATACATTAGTTTTTTAAAATACTTCTAATGGGAAAAACATGGTGAGTTTTCTCTTTTGACAAGGAAGACTCATGGACATGGTCTCAAATCTTGTTAATGGCTATACAGTTGTAACCACCTTATCAAGAGAGACAAGATACAGACATAGCAATAGATCCCAAGACTTTGAATATCCTAGAATTAGAGAGAATAATAAAAAAACCAATAACAGCAAATAACCTTTGAAAAAAGGTAATCCCCCTATTTATACATTTTCAAATCTTTTCCAAATCTAGGACTATAGGTTATAATTTATAGAATTGTAATATAAACATTCAAATCCTATAAAAATTCTCTTAGATGGAAAATATTCAATACCATGCCTAGGATCTTCATCCATTTTCAGAAAAAGTATCATTGCTATAACTACCTCTACAATGAATGATGGAGATTACAACAACCTCTTTGATTTAATGGCTAGAAATATCTTCATTTGAGCCAAAAGGAGAAGATTCATGGTCAACTGCCAAAAAAACTTTGTCCTCATGTGTAAATACTTGGAGATGATAATGAATGGTTATGTACATAGCTATAATCTCTTAGACAATTGCCTTTCCTTTTTGTGCATTCCATGGAATGGCTTATTCTAGCAACGATGGCTCAGGAATGATCCAGTTGTGACATAAAACAAAAAATGATCCATGATCATGATTGGAAATATTTTCTCTAGAATGGCTCATGGACCTCCTTCTATGCTTGGAATCATTTCTTGACAAGGAAAGAGCTATCAAGTTTAACTTTTAAACCAAATCTTGACACATACTAACATTTAGCATTCCACATCATATCCAATTAGGCATCTATGGTCTCTAAGATTGACTAATTAAATTAGTTAGCTATAGTCTAGACACTTATCACTTCCTCATACAATCTAGGCCCTTTAAACATTGTGTCATGGCTCACACCATTAGATCTACTCAATTGATCAAGCACGTATCATTGATCTTGATCCAAAGGATCAAATGCCATTAGCTATATATGGGTCCTATATTAAAATACTACCACTTGGTAGCTCTATGGGCTTTCTTGTATGTTATTCTATCAACCTTATCAATATAACATGCTCTTGACAAGTGTTAATCTAACATTCATCCTAAGCTTCATTCAAAATTCTTGATTTAATATGTGTCATAGATCAGATAGTGTATGCTTGAACATGTACCATCAATTTATGGGAGCATGCTTGATCTTTATCCTGGGTCCATGTATTGACTTTTTAATCATGCCCTCATGCCATTAGATCTCTTCATCTGACCAAATGTGCATCATCATATTATAATCCATGAGATTGAGCATGATTTATACCTACAAATAATAAAAATGTCTAAATTTAAAACCTGAGTACAATATAAAGCCTTAAGCTAAAGTCTTTAGACTAATATCTTATTTATGTTAATGAACACAAATAAAAATTTTGGTCAAAGTTTTAAACTAAGCTCAAGACATAATAAAAGGGGCCTCCATGCTTAATAAAAAGAGACATGGCATAAGCTTTTAAACTATGGCTTCATTGTATTAATAATTACAATGAAACTTTAGGGTAAATCCCTATAACAAGTTCAAACATAAATAAAAGGGACCCTTTAATCTCACACTATTGGATCTCATTAGGTTGGATCAACACGTACCATTGGATTTTGATCCAAAATATCAAATGCCATTAGCTAGTCAATACTCTATCTAACACACTTAGGATGTGTGCCATCACCATGTTCACTTTAGGCTTAGTTTGAAACATTAATTTAACAGACCCCATTGATTTGAAGGTGTATGTTTAACCATGTACCATCGATCGACAAGAACATCCTCAAGCTTTATCATGCCCCATAAGCTTGACCTTTTGACATTGAACTTGCACCATTTGATCTTGATTGTTTGAATAAATGCAAGCCACTAATTTTAATTTGTTAGGTCAAATCATGATTAGTGCTTATGGATAGTGAAACATATATCTAAGTAAGAGCTCAAAAATAATATAAGACTTAGGCTAGAATCACAAAACAAGGTTTTGATTCATATTAATACATATAAATTAAGACCTTAGGCTAAATTTTAGACTAAGATTGAAATAAAATGGGGGCCTAATAAATAAAAAGTACCATGCATTAGTTCAAACCATGAGTAACATAAGCTAAGGGATCTCAGGAACTAAAAGGGACCAAGCATGGATTTTTAGATTAGGATTTTATCATGTAAATAAACATGACCTAGCCTTAGTATAAAAATTTAACTAAGTCCATGACATTTAAAAATGCTCCCACATAAAAATCTTCCCCCTAGTTTTGAATTCAAATGGGAATACCTAGGCTAAGGTAATTGGAATCTAGGTTTTAGGGTAATCAAAATTAACTCAACTTAGCCTTTTAAAAACTAAAGGCTAGTAAAAGACTAATATTTGTTGTCCCCCAAAAATATCACTCATTATTGGGACAAAATTTGAACTATTTTTGGTCCTACAGACCAAAATTGTCTCTTCCCTTTTCAAAATTTGTTCTAGACATTCAAATTCCTCAATTTTTCAAGCTTCTTAGAAATCTACAGACTCAGTAGGAAGAGAAAATCTACAGACTCTGTAGGCTTAAATCTATGGACTCTGTAGGCTTAAATCTATGAACTCTGTAGGAAGAAAAATCTATAGACTCTACAGGCAGGGTCATTTCTATAGGTTCAAAGGCTTCTGTAGGCAAGTTTAACCAAAAGAATCAGTTTATAACACTTGGTCATTTTTAGGATTGGTTCAGTGCCTTTGTTCAATAAAAAATGTCTATCAACAAGCATTCAAGCAAAAGAGGCTTGAACCATTGAACCATTAAACCACTTTGGTTCAATAGGTTCAATGCTTTCGATTTAATTGGTTCAACACTTTCAGTTCAATCATTTTGTCCACTTTGTTTCAACATTTTGGTTCATCCTTTGGTTCAATCAAATAGTTCATCAATCAGTTCAAGGCTTTGTTTGAACCGTTGAACCAAAGCTTGGTTCAATAGTTAGTTTAATGTCTTTTGGTTCAAAGGCAGGTTTAAACACATGGTTTAAAGGCTTCATTTGAACCATTGAACCAAAACTTGGTTCAGTGGTTGGTTCAAACAAATAGTTTAATGACTTAGTTCATCCACTTGGTTCAAAGGCTTGGTTCATTCAATTGAACCATTGGCTTGAACCATTTTGGTTCAAAGCTTGGTTCATTAGCTTGGTTTAACTAAATGGTTCATTGTTGTGGTTAAACGAAGCGGTTCAATGAAGCGGTTCACTCAGATGGTTCAAAGGAGTAGTTCAAATGCAAAAGTTCAAAGAGCCTCTTGAAGGACAAAGTGCCCTTGAGGAGGGCACTTGGATGACAAAAATTTGGAAGGGTCATTTTCAAAGAAACCTCAGAAGGTAAATTCTTTCAAATTTTTGTTTAAGGCATTTGAAAAAGACTAAGGCAAGAAGCAATTCCTTTGGACTTTTTGTCCAAAGGAATTTCTTTGAACAAAAAGCCTGAAAGAATTCAGAAGAGTTGTGGGTAGAAAGCTCAAAAAAATAACCAAGGAAAAAATGATAGGAACATTTTCCACGGACTTTTTGTCTGTGGGAAATTTCCATGGACCTTTTGTCCATGAGAATTTGTCTGGGGAAAATACCTATAGGAAAGCCATGAAAGGCCACCAAAGGACCACAAAGGGTAGGTGCCCTTATGGGGGACTCCCAACTACCGAATAGAAGGACATTTCCCTAAAGCTGAAGGGTCACCTTCCCTTTGGGAAGATGTAAAACAAGAAGCTCGAAGGCCATTTGAAGACTACCCGAAGGGCAGATAACTTTGTGGGGATCTCTTCTTGACCCAAAGTGGATCATTTCTTAAGGCTTGAAAGGGAAAATTCTTTCTAGGAAAGTGCCAAATAGAAAAGCTGAATAAGGACCAAGGGATGATGTACTTGAAGATGTCAAATTCAACCCAATAAACTAGCCATTGAGAACATAGTGACGGGCACGTGAACATCAATTTCAAAGCTCATAAAATAGTCATTGATGCTTGTAATCTATAGACCTAAATGCATTCATAGGCTTTAAGACAAAGACAATCAAAAAGTGAGGAAGGAACATAATAACAAATTGAATCTAGGACCCAATTTAATTAACTAGAAAAGGAGGAACGATGAAGAAAGATCAGATCACCAAGTAGACATTGGAAGTTCCAAACTTTCAATAGCATGACTTGTTTCTCTGCATTGAGAAAAACAAATGGGTAAATGCCCCTAAATTCTAGTTTATCTTCTTAATAGATTTTAATGCAACATGGTGTGTTACTATTCCTAAGTCCTTCTTTAAGTGGCTATATAAGGGACTCTCTTGTTATTGTAAAAATCTCTTTTTGACAATTAGAACGAAACTCTGCCCTAATTGAAAGGCACTTTTGAGACTTTGAGCTCAGTTTGTTGATCATTTTTTGTTATTGGAATAAGAAAGCAAGTGATTTTTTAGAGTTTATGCTATGATATCTTTATTGTTGGGGAAACTGTTATTATGTCTTTTTCCTTAATATATCTTCTGTTCCTTTAATTCAACAAGTAGAATTAGTGACAACAGTCAGAAAGGTGTCCTAAAGAGTCAAGTGTGGAGAGAATTTGTGCCCCCATAATTGCCTTTAGTGTGTTTTCTTTTCATTTATATGTAAAAGACCTTGGCATGACTTTGTGCCCTCATTATCCTTTGTAGCTTACTCCTGAGCAATTCAGGTGGAGACTTTGTGTTGCATCTTGATTTGCTAGTTATTACATCCTTTGATACATGTTGATATTACTACCAGGAGTATTCTTGTGGTTTAATGAATAGTACTTCTAAAATAAGAGGAGTGCTTTATGTCATTTCCTTTGAGTTTTTCCTTTGATTTACACACATCATCTCTGAAGAAAGAGAGATGGATGGTTTGTCCTACCCTTGAGTATTATTTTATATATATATATAGTCTATCTATAGGGAACCTCCCCTTAATGAGAGGAGAGATCAGTCTCTTTCTAATGTGGTAAACCTACACATTTGGGGGACTAATCTTCCTACTTTGGTTGATCAGACCTATTTTGTTCATCAGTATGATGATCGACAAAATATTCAACCAACAGTTTTTAGTGACTCTACTAGGGATATAGTTATGTGCATTCTGGAACCTCAAGTTTTAGATTAAAATGTCACCTATGTCTTACCCATTATCATTATAACCCTTATCCATTACAGACTCTAGTGACTTTATTTCACATCTTACCCATTATCCATTTATAGCCTTATCATCTTCCTCCACCTCCATTATTTTATCTGGTCTGTAAAAAAAACTAGAGTTACTGGGAAAGAGTGCATAGTTTAAAGCCTCAAGCTTTAACTAAAGCAAGGTAAATTCTTTCCCATTTTTGTTTCACAATCTGGAAAATTCAAGTTATACACAAAGCCAAAGGGCTAAAGGTATCATTGACCCTATATTTGAGTTGGTATAGCAATGTGATTTTGATCTGTTTCCTTCACCATCTTGTCTCCAATGAACCAAGAGTTTTCCTCCTATTAATGTCAGATCTCCATTACTAGATGAAGTATCTACTTTTATTGTTGATAAATCTTTGCCTATAGTTACCCCTCTAAGATTTTTTATTCCTCCTTTTCATAATCCTACAATGGCAATTCAAGGCCCTTGGGGTAATGCTTTTCATCTTCTCAATCTTACTCCACCTCTACATGAGCTTCCACACAGTTCAAGGAAGAATTTACCCACATTCCATGGTGATGGGAAAGTTCATCCTGATGAACACATTTCAGCCTTCAACATAGCTTTTGGTGTAATCATAGTAGAATTTGAAGATGTAGCAGTTATGTTATTTGTAAAAACATTACAAGTTTGTACTGTAGATTGGTTTTATCATCTACAGGCTCAGTCAATGACTGATTGGAATACTCTAAAAGCTAAGTTTGAAGCCAGATTCAAACCTATATAAGATGCACATACACTTATTGCTCAACTTACACAGATGAAGAAATAGCCTTATGAACCAATTGGGGACTTCATAGCCAAATTCAACAAACTGAGGAATAGAATTCCTATAATTACTCAACCTACAGCTGAGAATCTCAAATGCTTGTTCATTAATTCTTAGTTACCTGAAGTTAGTTTTCTTTTGAGATGTGTTGGTCAAATATATCTTATTGTAGCCTAACTTTTGGCCACTGAGGTAGAAGATGATCTCATCTTGGTAGGGAAGATAAGAAGAGATCCAAATAGAAATAGATCTTCATCATCTTCTGAATATTCATCTATAGGCACCACTAATCCAATGGTGCAAAAGCTAGAAAATGAAGTGCTAGCCTTAAAAAGGCAAATTGCACAAGGAATGTCTTTTGCTCCTTCATATAAAGATATGACAAGAAGGACATTCCCAAATTAGTCATATCAAGGCAATGCTACCAGGAATCAAGGGAAACAAAATTGCCTTCCTCCCCCACAAGGGAAACTTGCCTTGGAAGCTCCTCCAACCAATTCAGTAATGGGATATCTTGAAGTAGAATCAGAGTTCTCTTTCTAGCTTGAATTGAATTAATAAAATGACGTTGATCTCCTTGAAGATGATCAAGAAGAATTAGTTGATGAATCCCACATTGGTTTCCTAAACTAGTAGGATGAACCGAAAAGTAAAAGAAAAGCTATTGATGGATCATATGTAGTGTTTACCAGATCCAAGAACCAATCAGTCCAGCAAGCTGATAAAGGGAAGACAGAGGAGCAACCTCAACCAGGAGTTATGATTACTAAGTGTGGAACCCATCTTCCTTTCCAGTCAAAGGATATGGTGATCACCCAAAATGTAAGTACATCATTTTCACCTTCACCTTCTACTTTAATTTCATAAATCAGCCCTCCTCCCATCCCTCCTAAAACTTATAAGGTTGAAGTACCTTTCTCTATACCTAGCTTAACTCAGCCATTTGACATAATCGATCATGTCTAAAAGAGAAAAATACAAATGTCTAAATTCAAATATTTATAGTCTAATCTTGATTAATTGGATAAGTTAGTCTAATATGTCAAGAACCAAACCATCCCTATAAGACAAGAGGTTAATAAAATAATTATTGATTCCTCAAAGAACATGCCCATTCTAAATAATTTTGTCTTTACTCCTGCATCTACCCCTGGGAAAATAGAACCTTTTAATGTTTCCCTGTTAATAAATGGTTATCAGTTCAACAATTGCATCATTGATTCTGAAGCATTTGACAATGTCATGCCTACCAAAGTAGTTGAGTCTCTGGGCCTCACATTGACTAAAACCTTTGGGAGATGTTTCTCAATGGATAACAAGCAAGTACCATTGTTGGGGAAAATTAAAGATGCCCAATTTACATTGGTAACCTTTCCAAACAAGAGAATCAGGATAACTATTTTGGTGGCTGACATCCCAACATCTCATGGCATTTTGCTTGGACAAAATTTCTACAAGGATGTGGGAGGATAACTAAGCATGGACCTATTTAAAGTAAGGATCCCTGTCTAAGGTGTGATGAAGAGATTGCTCCCTAAAAAAAATCAAAATACGTGGTCACCCAAACATCAGCCCCTACAGCACAAATTCTATTTGAGTCTTCAAGTAGGGGTAATTATTTATTTACTATAGAGGATGTTCATGTTTCTACAAATGAAAGTCCTATAGCTGACAATCTAAGAATTGATCCAAATAAGACTTCAAGAGAATTGGTAGGGCATAGTACAAGTAAGGAAAGATCTTCCATCTCTAATGAAGAGAAATCTGATAGGAGATTAGCTTCTGATAATGGTGGGATCCTAAAATCCAATGGCAGCAATTTTTCCATCAACGATGGAGTTGGAACTATGTTGATATCTCCTCAAGGAGATATTCTTCCTTCATGCAATTTGCAAATCAGCAACACCAACAACAAAGCTAGATGTGAATCTCTATTGCCTAGATTAAAGACTATTCAAGATGAAGAAATCAAACTCCTTCACATCAAAGGAAATGCTAAGCTAATATTTTGTCAGGAGTTTGATGTGGACAATCCAATCATAAGCTAGAATAAACTAGAAGAACAATCAATTATGGTAATGGACCATGCTGCTGCAAATCAAAATCAAGCAAAGGAACCCTTCACAGGGAGAGCAAGGAGTTATGGTTTTTAGTTTGAAGACCACATCCTACCATGGAATAAGAAGAAGAAAAGGCCAAGAGGAAGACACAAAAAATTGGTTTCCTAGTGGAGAGCTCTATTCACCTGTCGTCGTCCTAGGGGCAAAACATTTTCCTACTAGTTTACCAAGATGCCACACCATTTTCATTGTCTCTCAAGAAGCAGCATCTGAAATACTTCAATTCTTGAAGTATCAGATCATTTCATCTGTACATATGTATATTTGTATAGTTTTTAATTCTATTTTTCTTTGTTTGTTTCCTTTTTTGATGCCTTTCATTTCTAGGTAGCATGACTCCATAACCCAATGGTACACATGAAGACACTGGAGATTTTGGATTTTACTCCATTCAATTCTTTTTGCAATTGATAGAAGTTCCCCAACTAGAGCCAGCTGTTGTCCCCCAAAAATATCACTCATTAGTGGGACAACATTTGAAATATTTTGGTCCTACAGACCAAAATTGTCTCTTCCCTTTTCAAAATTTGTCTTGGACATTCAAATTCCTTAGTTTTTCAAGCTTCTCAGAAATCTATGGACTCAGTAGAAAGAGAAAATCTATAGACTCTACAAGCTTAGATCTATGAAGTTAGTAGGAAGAGAAATCTACAGACTCTACTGGTAGGTTCATTTCTATAGGTTTAAAGGCTTTTACAAGAGGGTTCAACCAAAATAATTACTTTCTAACACTTGGTCATTTTCAAGATTGGTTCAATGCCTTGGTTCAATAAAAAATGTCTATCAACAAGCATTCAAGCAAAAGAGGCTTTAACCATTAAACTGTTGAACCGTTGAACTACTTTGGTTCAATAGGTTCAACACTTTTGGTTCAATTGGTTCAATGCATTCAGTTCAATCAGTTCATCTACTTTGTTTCAATTTTTTGGTTCATCCTTTGGTTTAATCAAATGGTTCATCAATCAGTTCAAGGCTTTATTTGAACCATTGAGCCAAATCTTGGTTCAACGGTTGGTTCAACATCTTTTGGTTCAAATGTGGGTTCAAACACATGGTTTAAAGGCTTCATTTGAACTATTGAACCAAAACTTGGTTCAATGGTTGGTTCAAATAAATGGTTCAATGACTTAGTTCATCTACTTGGTTCAAAGGCTTGGTTCATTCAATTGAACCATCAACTTGAACCATTTTGGTTCAAAGCTTGGTTCATTGGCTTGGTTCAACATTTGGTTCAACAAAGTGGTTCATTACAATGGTTCAACGAAGTGGTTCAACAGAGTGGTTCACTTAGATAGTTTAAAGGAGCAGTTCAAATGCAAAAGTTTAAAGAGCCTCTTGAAGGACAAAGTGCCCTTACAGAGGGCACTTGGATGACAAAATTACCCTTCGGAAGGATCATTTTCAAAGAAACCTCAAAAATTAAATTATTTTAGATTTTTGTTTAAGGCATTTGAAAAAGACTAAGGCAATAAGTAATTCCTTTAGACTTTTTGTTTGAAGGAATTCCTTCAAAAAAAAAGCCTAAAAGAATTCAGAAGAGCTGTGGGTAGAAAGCCCAAAGAAATAACCAAGGCAAAAGTGATAGGAACATTTTTCATGAACTTTTTGTTCACGAGAAATTTCCCCAAACTTTTTGTCCATGAGAATTTTTCTAGGGAAAATGCCTACAAGAAACTGGTGAAAGGCCACTGAAGGACCCTGAAGGGCAAGTGCCCTTGCAGGGGACTCCTGACTACCAAATAGAAGGACACTTCCCTGAAGCCAAAGGGTCACCTTCCCTTCGAGAAGATGTAAAACAAGAAGCCCAAAGGTCATTCAAAGACCACCTAAAGGGTAGATACCTTTGCGGGGAGATCTTCTCAACCCAAAGTAGATCATTTCTTAAGGCCTGAAAGGGCAGATTATTTCTATGAAAGTGCCAAACAAAAAAGCTAAAGAAAAACCAAGGGGTGAGAAGCTCGAAGATGTCAAATTCAACACAGTGAACTAGCCATTGAAAATATAGTGACAGGCATGCGAACATCAATTTCAAAGCTCATAAAATAGTCATTGATCCTTGTAATCTATAGACCTAAATGCATTCACAAGATTTAAGGCCAAGACTAGTAGAAAGTGAGGAAGGAACAAAATAACAAATTGAATCTAGGACCTAATTTAATTAACCAAAAAAAGAGGAATGATGAAGAAAGATTAGATCACTAGGTGGACATGGGAAGTTGCAAAATTTCAATAGCATGACTTGTTTCTCTACATTGAGAAAAATAAATGGTTAGATGCCCCTAAATTCTAGTCTATCTTCTTAACAGATTTCAATGCAACATGATGTGTTACTATTCTCGAGTCCTTGAAGTGGCTATATAAGGGACTCTCTTTTTATTAAAAAAATATCTCTTTTTGACAATCAGAATGAAACTCTACCCAAATTGAAAGGCACTTCTAAGACTTTGAGCTCAGTTTGTTGATCATTTTTTGTTATTGGAATAAGAAAGCAAGTGATTTTTCAGACTTTGTGCTATGATATCTTTGTTGTTGGGGAAACTATTCTTATTTCTTTTTCCTTAATATATCTTATGTTCCTTTAATTCAACAAGCAAAATTAGTGACAACAGTCAGAAAGGTGTCCTAAAGAGTCAAGTGTGGAGAGACTTTGTGCCCCCATAATTACCTTTAGTGTGTTTTCTTTTCATTTTTGTGTAAAGGACCTTGGGAAGACTTTGTGCCCTCACTGTCCTTCATATCTTACTCTTGAGAAACTAAGGTGGAGACTTTGTTCTGCATCTCAATTTGTTGGTTATTACATCCTTTGCTACATGTTATTGTTACTACCAAGAGTATTATTGTGGTTTGTTGAATAGTACTTCTAAAAGAAGAGGAGTGTTGTCTATCATTTCCCTTGAGTTTTTCCTTTGATTTACACACATCATCTGTAAATAAAGAGATATGGATGGTTTGTCCTACCCTTGAGTATTATTTTTTGTTTATATATATATATATATATATATATAGTCTATCTATAGGGAACCTCCCCTTGATGAGAGGAGAGATCAGTCTCTTTTTGATGTGGTAAAACTACACATTTGGATGACTAATCTTCCTACTTTGGCTAATCAGACCTATTTTGTTTATCAATACGTTGATCGACAAAATATTCAACCAACAATATTGACATTAAATCATGAAACCCAGACATAATCCATTCTCAAGGAGGGCTCTATTAAACCTATAAATATAAAGCTCAAAAATCTAATGTTATAAAATTAATAAAAATATAAACCAAAATCATGCATGAATATGCCAACCAAACCAAGTGTGGATGATCTTCAAATAAATAAAATGTGCAAACATACTACTAACACCCTGATCAAGTGAATTTCCACAGCAATATGTTTTACAATTTAGAGATTATGGTTCAGACTTACAACTTGGATATTCATCCCACTTGATCAAGAACCATTGTTAAGACCTATTCATGTTCAAAATAATCCTCACACATGCAAAATTGGAATCAAATATCAAAACATAGTAATGATGTCTATGTTCTTTTATTCCACTTACTATTTCCCATGATATTTAGAGATAAATTTATATACTTCATGTCTTTAACCATTGACATTGACTTATAACATGTTTGAATATTCATTAAGAACCATGCTTTTA
This sequence comes from Torreya grandis, assembly GCA_037957365.1. NCBI lineage: Eukaryota > Viridiplantae > Streptophyta > Pinopsida > Cupressales > Taxaceae > Torreya > Torreya grandis. Next base: position 653,653 of record JARHVA010005437.1, read on the forward strand.
GCTTAGGAAACACTTAGGCATTGCTCTACTACCAACCAGGCATCCATAGCCTTGATAGAGATTCTTTTGTCTCCATTCAAGGCATTGATCCACTACTAGGTAGGCATCCATATCAATGATAAAAATTACCCAAATAACCTTTTCTTAAAAAGGTTCTTTTTAAAATTTACAATGAGCTCTTATTTTTATTTGTTTGTTTTTAATAGAGTATTTTCATCTTTATAGAAAATGTTAGGAACCAAGTTAGCCAAGTTCTGGGATTTTTTCAAGTGTCTAATCTTCAATCAATCATCCTTGGTTTTAAACTTTACCCCAGGTAATGAATGTTGTTTAAGTTTAATCATGATTATGCTTCAATAATTTAAAATTTCATCCTGCATATGAAAACCTTATCAAAATCAAGCTTAGATTAGAACAAAGTTTAAGATTTTAGAGAATGATTAGTCTATTTATTTGTCTTTACCAATCTCCATAAAATTATTAACATCAAGCTCACATTTCAGACCCATAGTCCTTTTATGCTTACATTCCCAACTTAAAACGTCATTCTTTGAGCGACTGGATGAAACCCAATATGAGGAATATCTTGAAAAGACTTATTAAAAAAAAAAAATAACAACACAAAACAAAGAAAACAAACACTTATAGTCACTACATACAAATAAGGGATAGGATAGAAAGAGCAAGAAAGAAATAAATAAAAGCTCTACATTAACTCAAAAAAGATCCTAACTCCAAGATGAAATGGAAATAATTTAATCTATTAGAAAACCTTAAAATGTGGGTGATTCCATTCAATGGCTCATTTGACTATTCATATTTGATTATACAACATCAAATCATCTTGCTCTATGCCAATGCATGTCATTGGATCTACCTTCATTTGAAAACAAACTACTACTTCACGGGGTCTAAAGTTGGCAATCGTGTAACCATCCTAGAATATTTGAATCCTAAAATTTACTTTCCATGGCTTAAAGTTGATGTTTGTGCACCTATAGAAATATGTCCATGAGACCATAACACTTTTGTAGTGATGATTTGGTTAGTGGGCTCTTTGGCTTCAACATTTCTATCTACTTATCAAGCCATTTGTCTCAGTTTCTCTTCATTACAATTGTCCTTCAAAAATTCATTCAGTCATTTTGTTAGGATAATTGTCTCAAAAAAAATGTCCAAGATAATTTAGTTGAAGGATTTTGACTTCACAATTTTCCCACAAGAATTGAGTTTTATCAATACTTTTACATGAGCAAGATGCTTGAAAGAATTTAGACTTCAAATTTTTGCCTTTGTTAGAACATTTATTCCATACATTTTATCCAGGATAATTTTCTTGAAGAAATTATTATTTTGCACTTTTGTCTTTTTTGGGACAATTGTTTTATACATCTCGTTTGAAATTATTTCCTCATATAAATTAAACTTTGCATTTTTCCTGAAGAAATGTAATTCTTTCAATCTTTTTGCATGGGCAAAATGCCTAAAGGAAATAGGGCTTCTACTCTACATCAACTTTGCTAAAACTACCTTATGAGATTTTAAACATACCCTTCATAAGATTTATTAAGGGAAATTATCATAAATAATTTCCCTTTGACCTTTTGAAATGGTCCTTTAGATCTCTTGAATGTTCCCTTTGGACTTATTAAAAATTTCATCTAGATTTTATGAAACTATCTTTAAAAAAAATTCAAAGGCAAAATACGCAAAATAAAAGACCCTTCAGAGATTTTTTAAAGGAAAAATAAGCCTTTGGACCTTTTTCAAGGGCAAAATGAGTCTTTGGGGATTTTGTGTGGAAAAAATTCTTGAAGGAATTAGCTCTTCAGGCTTTTTGTGTAGAGAAAATGCTTGAAGGAATAATCCTTTAAACTTTTTGTGTAGACAAAATTCCTAAAGGAATAATCCTTTGAACTTATTGTAAACACTTTAGTTGTAATAAATAATTTGTTACATTTATTTTGCAATATTTTCATTGGGAAAATTCCTAAAGGGTAAGTGCTCTTTGGACTTTTTGCCTTAAATAAAAAGTATAAAATAAACAAGACTTTGCACATTTTCCAAAATAAAGGATTTTTCTGAGATTTTTGTGTAGGAAAAATGACTAAAGGGCAAGTGCCCTTTGGAAATTTTGTGATGGAAAAAAGGTCCAAAACAAATTACCCTTTAGATTTTTTTGAAACACTAAGAACAATACAAAATAAGACATTGAATTCCTTTAGACATTTTGTAGCAGACAAAATGTTTGATGGAAATAAGTATTCAAAATTTGTATCTGATAAAAAAATATTGAAGACTTATTTCCATTTAAAATTATGTTTGTGCAAAAATACATAAATATTCTAAGGGAAAGACACATTCACTAAGCAAAGACTAGATTAAGACTTAGCCAATTTTTACATGAGCTTGACCTTCCAAAGGAACACTTTGATATAGAAGTTTGGATAACAACATAGTCATTTAAAATTGACAAGGGACTAATTACTATATTTTAATTTAATGCACTAACACTTTCTCTCACTTGGGGATTCATACCTCATGTGGGTGTGTAAAGAACCACAAAACATATGACTAGGTGCCAATCCATTGGGTCACAGAGTCAAGATGCAAAAAAAATTAGTAAACACTTATGAAGGATAAAAAAACAAGGAATAATTAACAAAAATATATTAGGAGGATCTGAAAATGAACATATGATATAAATACAAAAGGAAACTATACAAATAAGTCCCAAAACAAGAGGGCAAAAAAATAATAAGAGAAAAAAACTATACAAAAAACTATATAATATGGTACACGTGTTGAGGAATTAAATCAAGGAAGTGTTTCATATGTCTATCATTTAATATAAGCTATGTTAGTTCACCATATATATCTTTCAATAATTAAATATGTTCCCCAGTCTGGTTGTCAATGGAATAGGGACCCATAAATAAGGCAATGAATTTGACATGATTTCCTTTCTCCTCATGCCTACTATCTCAAAGTATAAATAGATCACCTACTTGGAAGGTTCTTGGAGTGACCTTATTAAATATTTTATTCATATTATCTTTGAATTTGAGGTGTCTTTCATGCACTTATCTTTAAATTTCATCAAACTCAATAATCTGGTTCATCCTGCTCTCATAGTGGTTGACCTACTCATTATCCTCTAGTTAATGCATGAGCTGATAGTTAGAAAATTATATATTCATAGATATAATTACTTGATCTCCATAAAAAATATCAAAATGGATTATACATGTATCTCTCTCAGGCATCATCTTATCAGCCCATAAGGCAAACTTCAATTGTTCACCCCACTTCTTATTTACTTCTAAAGTTTGCATGATGATCTTGAGCAATTTTTTGTTACTTGATTCCACTTGCCCATGACATTGAGGATCATAGTTGGAAGCATATGTCACTTCAATCTCATAGTCTTTTCATAATTCCTCTAAAGGCTTAGCTTTGAAGCTCATAACATTGTCAGTAATAATTTTAACAGGCACACTAAATCTATAAATAATCTAATTTAAAAAAAAATACATTAGTACCTAGTGTGCTGCTTTATTTGTAAGGAACACTTCAAACCATTTTTTAAATTATTATATTTTAACTAGTATCCATTTATGTCTTTTACTTGATGAATCAACAATTTATCTAGTGAAATCCATTCCCTAGTTTCTGGATGGACATTCAATCGTCACAAGATGCAAAGGAAGAGAACCTAAAGTTTTCATCCTCCCAGTAAAGTGTTGGAATTTATCACACTTTATAACTATATAATTTTTTTAAAAATCATGGACACCAATAACCAGCTCTTATAATTATATGATCTATAATGTAAACACTTAAAACTGCACATGACAGTTTTAGATGATGAAACACCTCGACCATTACCTGACCCTAAAGCTAGTTGATCACCTACTTAACTAAGCTCACTTAATAACTTAAACCTTTAAAAACCAATTTAATTAAACCATTTTTAAAACCTATTCTCATCCATTTTTCCTCTATAAAATTGACCATTGATGGTTATCCTAACCATTGATGGTTAGACTAACCATCGATGGTCAGGGCTTCAACCTAGTTTAAAGAATTACCAATTGTGTACAAAATGAGAAACTTCCTCCTAAATATAGACCTAATTTAAAACCATTAAAATAATAATAAATACAAACTTTATCCCACTATCTAATTATTAATTTCCTCTTACTCAATTATTAACCTCATCCTATAAAAGGAAAAGAGTAGGAGGTAAAGAGGATCCACATCTAAGCTATCAAATCTTCTTTTACATAGGTATATAGCCTTCCTCTAGTAATAAAACAATAGAAATGGAGATATAAACCTTTGTCTAAGTTGCTATCAAGGCCAAACTATTTTCACTCTTGACAAATTACTCTAGCCTTCCACCATCAACAATCTAACAAGTCATAGGTAACTTTGTACTTGTTTCTTTTCTTTATTTCATTTCTAACCCTCTTGACCTGATCAGACTTACCTCCATAACTTCCCATCTCTAACCAAACCCATATTCAAATCCCTTCCTAACCATTTATCTAATTTTTAATTCCTATTTTGATCATTTCTAGAAACACACAAACAACCACTGATAATTAGCCCAACCATTGACAGTCACCTCAACCATCGATAGTTACCCAACCATCGATGATTAACACAACTACTAATGGTTCACCCAACCATTAATGGTCACTTTCATAGAAAATAACAAGTTATTTTCAACCCCTTGACCTTAACCAAACCCTATTTTCTATTTTCTTACATGTTCATAGAACCCTCCCTAATTTTCTAAACCTAACCCTAGTTGTTTTACCATGAGTATTGATATAATTTTGCTACATTTAGTTTTTTTCTTTTAATAATAATTTTACTCTCTCCTTTCATTCATTTTATTTTATTCAAATATTCATTATTTTTATTTACATCAACTTAATTGTTATAAATAGTGGATTGATAGCCTCCTATCAAGAATACGCTTCTTAGATCTAACTCACACTAGGTATTCCACTCTAATATTTTGATAACAACCCCTTTTTTAATGTATTTTTTATTTGTATGTTATTCCTTCCAATCCAAAGAGGAGTTCCCATCATCGTCTAGATCATGCATGCACTTTTATTAGGTATTCCTTTACACACCTCTTTTACTAGTTGTTTACTTGATTCTAAATTAAGAAATGAGTATAAATTAAGAGAAACATTTTGGCATGCCTGGTGGGACTGATCATCCCTTTTATTCCTTTATTATATGCTCATCCAATGAAATTTGAATTTATTTTGGGCTTAAAATAAACCTTTTGCATACATTGATTGCTTTCTTATTTTAGTTAAACTAATAACTTAAAAGTAAATTAATTATTCATAGATTTCACTCTTATGTCACAAACTTTTGCAAAACCACATATCCAATCAACACATCAAAATAAACTTGAGATAAAGTCTAACTAGGATTTCATTAACTAACTGTAAACCTTACCCTTTTCTAGCAAACCTACTTGGAGGTCATTACCAAGGGGAGAACCAACTTAGCTCTTTAGTTGATTATAAACTCTAAAATTCAATATATCTTGGATAAGCACTTGACACCTTTATCACCACAGTGTGTGAAGTGAGGGGGTAGGCCCCAATATAAATACACATACTAAAAATCAATATAAATTTTCTCTCTTGAGCACCTAAACATAACTTGAAACCAACCTTAGATTTCTTCTTTAGTATCTGATCTACAAACCAAATTTTCTCTTCACACTTTCTAAGGCATAAGCCAAAATTGATTTAAAAATAACCCTAAGTTGTTAACTGAAATTTAGTGTATTTTTTATTTCCTTAAGATATTTTCCTCTTGCTTGCTTTGTGTTTGAGTTGTGAATTTTTCTATTTCTTTTTTATTCCTATCATGGTCTTTACTAGATAATATCTAAGGAATCAAACCAACCAAAAACCACTTTATTCTTATTCCTCTATGATTATACTTCTAATGTTACGGTTTCCCCTCACTTTTATCCCCCTCCTACTAGGCCTCTAATTTTTTTTTAGGGTGATGTGTATTTTTTTACCTTTCTCAATAATAACCCCATGACTCTTCAGCATTACCTTAACACCCTATCTAATCATACCTCTCTTGATTTGATTCTTTCTATGGATCCACCTTATTGTATGCCTCCCCATATTCTAATGGGTGCCACCTCAACCCAACCTATGCTCACCCAAGCCTCTTCTTGTTTTAATATCCCACCTACTACCACTCCCCAAACTCCATCCAACATCCCAACCTGTAACCAAATACCTACTACCCTAAGAAATATCTCCAACATTGAATCAAATTTACCTCTTATTACCTATATTCCTACCATTGGGGTATCTTCTACCTCTATTTATACCATTCCCCTTATTTTAACCAACCCATCAATTTATACACCACTTGAGAGTTTGGTGTTTTCCATACCTCAAACACTTCCACCTATTAGCACTAAATTTACCACCCACCAACAACTAACAAGAACTTTCATATCTCCAACCCAATCTACATCCATACCACCATCCACAATCCTAAACATATCTCTTAACCAACACATATTAACCCCCCAATAAGTACCCATGACATCTCACCCATTTGTTTCTAACTCATAAGGATACATAACACCTTCCATCTAACCATTTATGCTAATCAACCTTTATGTGTCATCATCCCAACCTCCTATGATCTCTTACCAATATGTGGCTTCTTTATCATCCTCTATCACTTATCCATAAATTTTTACCATCCAACCTCAACAAATCTTACCACCTAATTATGCACCTTCCAAACCACAAATATATTTGGTCAAGATGTTCCAACCTAGAGTCATCTATCTTTGGGTCTCATAACATTTTATCCTATGATTAAATCTGTAACAAACTCATCCATCCATCCATTCTTATCCATTCTTATTTTCTTTAATGGGAATTACCCAAGTTTTCTAAATTTCAAGGTAAGTAGGACCCCCAAAAACATTTAAGATCATTTCATCATTCTTTTTATCTAATTGCATATGATGATGTTATCTTCATTTGTACCTTCCCCATGTATTTATCAAGACCAACCCTTGATTGGTATAGTGCTCTCAACAATCACTCCATCTTTCCTTCTCCTAACTAGCCCAAATATTTTTAGAGAATTTATTAGTAAATATATCTAAAAATGTTTCTATTATTGACCTCTATTATATTTGACAATTTGATGATGAATCAATTACAAATTTCATATCTAGATGGAGAGGTATCATCAAAAAGATTTCTTTCTCATTATCCCAATCTAAGTTGATTGAGATCTTCTCTCAGGGTTATGCCAAACATATTTCCCCCACTCTTCAAGTCCAAACTTTTAAAACATTTGATGAGGCATTCACCATGGCATGTAAACTTGAAAACTAAGCCATTATCAAAGGGAAATTGAAACTATAGAATAATAATTATATATTTAAATATAATGACCCTTCCTCCACCAAAACCACTAACCAATCCAGCCATCCCACTACCAAAACAAAATCATCCACAAAATTAGTGGTCCTAAAAACTAATCCACTACTAACTATCAACCAACCCCATCAAACCAATTCTTCTAACCCTTCCTACCAATAAATCCAAAACCAAAATTAAGCTCCTCTAAAACAATACACTCCCATATGGGAGTCTTATTCTTTAGTTTTGGAGAAATTACTCAAAGATAATCTCATCTAACTTCCACCTATCAAACTAACCCAGCAATTCAATGCTTCTTACCCCATGCCTAGTTGGTATAATGAGAATGACCACTATGCCTTTCATTGAGTTATAGTACATGATGCTAGTAGATGTAATACCTTGAAAATTATTGTCTAAATCTTAGTTGATAGTGGAGAAGTTACATTTGATAATCCCAATGCACCTCTTAATCTGTCCATTGACAACTTTCATGAACCTTTTGCCAATAATGCTCCTTCTACCCATCACCATGATAACAAACTAGAATAATCTCACTCTCATGAGGCACATATAATCTATGTTATTATTAGAAAGCCCATTATTGAGGAGACCATTACTTCAACCACCTCTTCTTCCATTTCACTGATGGAAGTGCTGAACTCACCTCCTATTCCTTTGGATACCCAAATGAAGAAATCAACCACCCCTCTCTCTTTAGTTGATGAGACCTTAGATTTATCTACCTCTCCTTTGATGGAAATACCTAAGGAGATAACCTTTGATTTAACCATTTCTTCTTCCTCCACTCCACCCATTAAAGTGGTAAAACTACCTTCTATTCCTTTGGACACCTGAACAAAAGAAGCAACCATGTATTTTCATTCACTTGAGGATACCACACCTACCTCCCTCATCATAAAACCATCCATTCTCTCTTTGGAAACCATCCCACAAGAGAAGGTTACCTCATCCACCTAACCACCAATTTTGGAACATTCCATCAAAAACAAGGATGGAGGAACCATTCCCTCTTCTCCACCTAGGGGCTTAATATTTGAAACCAATGACCAAGGAACCGATCCCATCAACAAACCCTTTTATAGACTAGTATGAAAATTAGAATTCACTTCTCAACCGAAATTGATAGGGCCACATTTTGGCATTGTCTTGGGCTCCCTTACCAAAACAAATCTAAATCCTTAACCTCACTTGCATCCACCCTTAAACCCATTATTACCTCTTCCTTTAAAAACATAGCTGAACAATCCCAAATTCCCTCATTAAAAATTTCAAAATCACCTTATGCCTCTCTCACTAAACCTATGAAGAATATAGGAATCATTCCCACACCAAGCTATACTCATCTCTCTTTGAATTTGGACTTAACTCTATCTAGTCCACCAAAGAAACCCCCAACTAAACCAATTAATAAGGTAGAGTTACCCAAACTTATACCTAAACTAGACCCATACCACCTCTTTCTCACCTACCTTATATCTTAGGACCCCATCCTTCTACCATCCCAACCACTTATTCTTCCTCTAGTAAACCATCCCCCATTTCTCTACCTATACCTATACCCATTAAACCATCTAGATCTCCATAATTTTTAACTAACCTATCTACTTCTACTTTCCTACCTATATCCAATCCCTAATCATCTAAATAATTTACCCCAAAACATTTACCATCATCCATTTTCAAATCATTTACCCTAAAACCAACCATAACTAAGAAATCCCTACCACCAATTAAAACCATTCCCCCACCTATAACTTCTAAGGTGAAAACTAAATCTGAAAAGGCTCCCATCCCTAAAACTATAAACTCATCACCTCCAACACCTTTGAATGAATATTATTCAATCATCTTAAAAATGTTATTTCAAAAAAATTCCATTACCCTACCACCTATCAAACCATTCTACCCTTCCAATACCAAACCCTCTTGGTTTAATGATAACTTGATTTGTGCATACTATAAGGCACCTAGGCATTATAAAAAGAATTAAAAATATCTCTAAGCACTTGTTCATATCCTATATGATGAGGATGATCTATTATTAGATTAACCTCTCTTACCCCCATTACCAATCCAACCATCAACTCAACCTATCCAACATTTACCTACACCTCTGCTCTCACCCAAAAGTAAGGAGGAACTAAAACAACCATCCAACCCAACACATCCACACTATTCATATGGTTACTTGATGTTAGGTCCAATAGAAGGATAAGGAAAATCTAAAGTGTCCCATTCTATGGACATACCTTTTAACCCCTCATCCCATTGATCAAACCAATAAATCTTTACCCTCACCTTCACAACCACTAAAACCCAAGGTATCTATTTTGGGAGCCTCTCCATCTAACCCTTTTGAATTCATCTAGCATATCATGTTGAAGCAACTTCATCAGACACTAGTAAAAATGAGCCTTTATGAACTAATTAACACCTCACCCTACCATTTTCAAGCACTGATAAAGGATTTACAATCTATAGACATTTAAACAAATGACCCTCGACCTCTTAAACCCTTTGTTGGATCCCTCTAAATTTTTTCCTTCATCACCTTTAGGATTCTAAAATACCTCCTATTCATCCTAAGTATTTTGATCTTCCACTCTTTATTATCACATACATCAATCAAACCCATATCAAAAGGTTAATGATTAATGGAGGATCTAACATCAACATTATATCCTCTCATGCTTATGACCAACTTTAACTGCCCAAAAACATCATGTCAAAAAGGGTAGTGATCCTTTGCTCCTTCAATGATACCATGGCCACTACCTTGGGGATAGTTATCATTCATATCCACTTGGGACCTCTCACCATTCTCAAACTATTTTAAATTATATAGGGAAGGTTCTAATATAATGTGTTACTCAAACACCCTTAGATTTGTGTCATGAGTTGTGTCCTTTCTCCCTTACATCGATATGTCAAATTTGAGCATGAAGGTCAATTTTTTACCATCAAATTTGACCCTAGTCCTTTTTCCTCTTGAAATATGACATATCAACCTAATTATATTCTTATTCCTCCCTAATCCACCTCACCATCCACTACTAACAATAGTACTTCACCATCATCTAAAACCCATAGCACTCCCACCTATAATAGTGATGAAGCTTCCACTAGCTCATCTATCCTTTCTTCCTAGATCCCTGTAGAGGACCCCTTAGAACCAACATTCCAATCATTCTCCTTTGGGTAATATCACCTTTTAGCCTTGGATGCTTTCCCTACTCTGTAAGAGTATGGGAACCTCAAAGATGACCCTTCCTATGATCCCAACATTGGAATGATCATAACTTTTGGGATCCCTAACCATCAAATGAACTTTATTTATGGGGAACTTGATCATCCATTTCTCACTCCCACCATTACTTAATCCATCTGACCATTCACCTCTAAATTCTCTTATCTCAATAAACTAGCCTTTGCCAAAGGTTACCTTTATAGGTTTTTTTTAAGGGGTTTGGCGTTGGCCTTTATGAATAAGGACCTCATGAGCTACCCATAATTGAAACCCAAAAACCTCATGATTTATTAAAACTTAGGATTGTACCACTAGAAGAACCCACCTCGCCAAAATCCATCACCACCATCGATGAGGATATTCCATCCTCACCAACCCCATCTACTTTAAAGATTAAATACTTTGATATCATCCCATCTAATTTTTTTTTATCAATACCATTATTTTGGCCCCCTTAACTTATCAAAAGAATGGCCAAACTAAAACCCTTCCTCTCATCCATCCTAAAATGATAGATAGAGATTCTCATACAATTAACACCATCCAACTCTAAAATGATAATTACATTCTTACCTTCCTTAATGTAGGGGATTATTTTATTCACAAATCCCTTCCTCTTGAGAACCAAACAATGCTGAATGAATCCACTATCAATGTCAAATTGTTTACTCAAGATAACCCCTATATCATTAAAATTATCCAATCCTTAAATTACATAGAGTAACAAGATTACCCTTCTTCCTTCATGACTATAGCATATCATTGTTTGGTCCTATCAGGATATGCCCAAAATTGGCCCTTCTATTACCCTTAAAAGTGTTGTCACCCATTTTGAGTTTAAGCTAGTATGGAAAAAGCTTCATAGGATGCATCTTTGCATATCCCTTCTTGTCAAAGATGAAATTCAACATCTCTTATCCATCAACTTCAGTCATCCCATTGACTATCCACAATGGGTTTATAACATCATTCCCATTACTAAACCCACAAATGTACTTCTCCTTTTCATCAAATTTCATGACCTCAACCTCACTTGCCTAAAGGATGACTTTCCTTTTCCAAACATTACCAAACTTGTTGATCTTAAAGTTGGCCATGAGATGTTATCTCTCATAAATGGTTTTTGGGTGTATAATCAGATCTTTATTTCCCCTAATGATCAGCATAAAAATTCCTTTATCACTCTATGGGAAACCTTTTGTTATAGGGTCATGCCTCTTGGTTTGAAGAATGCTAGAGCAACATATCAGCATGCCATGACTTACATCTTCATGATCTCATCCAAAAAATTAAAGAGGACTATGTGGATGATCTCCTTGGGAAATCCAAACATCATAAGGATCACCTAACCATTCTTTCAATCATCTTTGACTGACTAATCAATTATCATGTTAATCTCCACCCTAAAAAATGTATTTTTGGGGTCTTCTTAGGAAATATTCTTGTCTTTATCATCTATCTTTGAGAAATCAAAATAGACCCTACCAAAGTTAGAACAATCTTAGAGATGCCTCATCTTACTAACCTTAAATAAATTAATAGCCTATAAGGGAAACTTTAATCCATTTATTTCTTGATCTCTTAGTTATCAGATAGATGCTAACCCTTTCACCATCTCCTCAATAAAGATACCTCTTTTAAGTGGACCAAGTACTATCAACAAGCCTTTGATTCAATCAAAGAGTACATTCTCTCTCTACCTATCCTTATCCCTCTTAGAGAAGACCAACCCTTCTACCTTTATATATCTACCATAGACCATTCCTTAGGGGTAATGCTCACTCACTGTAATGAATAGAATAATGAGAAAACCATCTACTACATTAGCCACATGTTGGGGATCAACCAACAATGTTGATTACAATGTGAAAGCAATAAAATGCAGAATTAAACTAGAAAGATAAGTAACTAGAATCAGAAAATAGAAAACAATAAGAGAAACAAGAAACCACCCTAAAAACTTGTATTAAACTCTTTACAAAAGGAATACAATTGAAGAAAATTCTTTTCTTCCACACCTCTCTCAGATGTACAGATCTCTATCTAGATCTCTTTCCCTCAAGATCTCTCTCTCTCAATTACAATCAACTCCAACAACCTGGAATGATTCACATATACAATTGTATTGTTTAATTCAACATTCTACTCACTAAGCTATGAAGAATTATCCCTATTATATAGAATTAGGGATCATGAGCATACAACTACAACCATTAGATGCACCTCCTAATCAAGGGCTCTAAACAGTCTTACTAATAATAGAGATGCAGACTTAAGACTATCACTTAATCCTATCATGCAAACATCTTGTTCTATCCATGGAAATAACATTCTGGATGCACAGGTAACTGACATCAGTTCCTACCTATTTGCCTATGATCGACATCAACCGATCCATGACTGACGCTGGCATCTCCTGGTCTACTCCTGACTGACGTCGGTCACTCCTAACTAATGTCAGTGACTGTGTAAACCTACAAATTTGAAATCTACTTACTTGGTGAAGATTTTAGCTCCACACCTTAACAATCTTCCACTTAGAGATAAACAGCTGCACCAGTACCTCTACAGCAACATCTTCTAGCTCCTTCATCTTCAACTCAATCATGAAGACCAACAAAAGTTGAATGAAGATTCAACTTATCCTTTGTTACCGGCTTGGTTAACATATCCACAGGATTCTTAACTATATGGATCTTCTCTAGCTTCAACTCACCATCCTCCAATACCTATCTTATGAACTGGTACCTAAGCTGTATATGCTTTGTTCTTGAATGAAAGGCTGAATTCTTAGCCAAATGAATTGCACTCTGACTATCACTGTATAATCTGCAACTCTCTTGCTCCTTTCCAAGCTCTTCCATGAACCATGTCATCCATATCATCTCTTTGCTAGCTTCTTTGACTATAATATATTCTGCTTCTATAGTTGACAAGGCAACAACCTTCTGCAACTTTGATATCTAGCTAACCGCTATTCCACCAACAGTGAAAACATATCCTGTGGTGGTTCTTCTGCCATCCAAATCACCTACCATTTTTGAATCTACATAACCATGTAGAGAAGTATCTGAATCTCCATAGCACAAATGCCTACTACTGGTTCCTCTCAGATATCTAAGGATCCACTGAATTGCTTTCTAGTGTTCCTTCCATGGATTGGCCATATACTTACTTACAACTCCCACTACTTGGGCAATATCCAGTCTAGTACAAACCATTGCATACATTAAGCTCCCTACTGCGGAAGCATATGGAACTCCACTCATGTACTCTATCCCATCATGTGAATTAGGAAACTATTCTTTACTTAACTTTAAATGTCTAGCCAAAGGTGTGCTTACCGGTTTTGCATCCTGCATATTGAATCATTTCAACACCTTGTTCACATAATCCTCTTGAGACAAAATCAACCTGTGATTTTTCCTGTCTCTCTTAATGCTCATGCCAAGGATTTTCTTTGTTGCTCCCAAATCCTTCATGGAAAATGTGTGAGCTAATTTCACCTTAAGCTCAGAGATATCCTGCATGTGTGATCCTGCAACCAACATATCATCTACATACAACAAAAAAATAATATATCTACCATTATCCAATCTCTTAAAATACACACAATGGTCAGATTGACACCTACTATAGCCATGCTCAGTCACAAACTTGTCAAATCTAAAATACCACTATCTAGGAGCTTGCTTGAGGCCATATAAGCTTTTCTTCAATCTACACACTAACTTCTCCTTACCTTTGACCTCAAATCCTTTCAGCTGATCCATATATATTTCTTCATCCAAATCTCCATGAAGAAATGTTGTCTTAACATCAAGCTACTCAAGATATAAATCCTCAATAGCAACTAAAGACAATACAGTTTGTATAGAAGTCATTTTAACAATAGGAGAAAAAATCTCACCAAAATCAATACCTAGTTTTTGTGCAAATCCTTTCACTACAAACCTAGCCTTATATCTCATCTGTCCATTCTCACCTTCCTTCAACCTATAGATCCATCTATTTTTTAGTGTCTTCTTTCCTGCTGGCAACTCAACCAAATCCCATGTTTGGTTCTCTCTCAAGGAATCAATCTCCTCTTTCATGCCTAGCTCCCACTGATTCTTGGATTCCACCTATATTACTTCATCAAAACTCTCTAGTTCTCCACCATCAGTAAGCAATAAATAGAATAATGAAGGGGAATATCGAATTGGAGGTCTACTTACCTTTTCTGACCTCCTTATGGGCATCTGAGACTCATTCACAACACCTTGTCCACCCAAATTCTCTGACAGTGACCGACCTCAGTCACCTCTAGGCCTATTACTAGCCAACGTCAGTTCTGCCTGATCAACGTCGATTCCTTCCTAGCTGACGTCGGTCACTATATGACCAACATCAATTTTTGTTCTACCAACATCGGTTCCTTCCTAGCTGATGTCGGTCTTTGTGTTTTCCTATCTGTGATTAATTTTTCCCATGAGCTCATTTTGGACCATCACCTCGTCCAATTCTCCATTTCTCTACCCAGATTGATTCAGCTTCTTGAGTTGATCACTATACATCACTTTTTCATTGAAAACAACATCACGGCTCCTAATTATCTTGTTAGTTCCTAGATTCCAAAACTTGAATCCAAAATCATCAGAGCCATAGCCAATAAATGTGCACCTCATAGACTTAGCATCTAGCTTCTTTCTACTTTCCTTATCAATGTGCACAAAGGCTTCACAACCAAAAACTTTAAGAAATGAGAGATCTACCTTTTTACCTATCCATGCCTCTTCTAGAATTCCACCATCTAGAGCTATAGAGGGTCCTTTATTAATCAGGTACACTATAGTATCCATAGCTTCTACCCAAAAATCTAAGGGCAAACCAGCATGCAATCTCATACATCTTGCACACTCCATTATTATTCTGTTCATCCTTTTAACAACTCTATTTTGCTGAGGTGTCCTTGGAGCTGTCCTTTGCCTATGGATTCCATGCATATAACAATACCAGTTGAACTTGTGACTACAAAACTCACCACCATTGTCAAATCTTAGGCACTTTAATCTTCTGCCAATTTCATTCTCAACCATAGCTTTCCAAATCTTAAAAGTGTCAAATACATCAGATTTCTTCTTAATACAATAGACCCATACCTTTCTTGTAGCATCATCTATGAATGAAACATAGTACTGTGATCCTCCAATAAAAGCAACTTGAGCCAGTCCCCACACATCTGTGTGAACAAGCTATAACTTATGCTTCTTCTTTATTGACCCAGTCTTGAGAAAATTCACTTTCTTATATTTCCCAAAAACACAGTGCTCACAAAAATCTAGATCTATGCTTTTCAAATCTGAAAGCTTACCTTTTGACTTAAGAATAGACATTCCCTTCTCACTCATGTGGCCAAGCCTAGAGTGCCACAACTTTGCATCCATATCTGGAGTAGATAATACAAAAGGAGAATTATTAGTAACATAATTACATAAATAGAGAGTACCTACTCTCTTACCTATGGCCATTACAAGTGCACCCTTTGTCACCTTCCAAGATTCAGCTGTGAGGGTTACTGTATAACCCTCATCCCCTAAATTTCCTACAAAAATCAAATTCCTCTTCAAGCTAGGAACATGCATGACATCTCTCAACACCCATGTGTTGCCATTCTGCATTTTCAACTGCACTTTTCCTTTGCCAACAATTTTACAATGCTCATCATCCCCTAAATACACTATTCTAAAATCTCCATAGACATAGTCACTAAAATATTCTCTATTAGGGGTAGCATGAAAAGATGCACCAGAATCTAAAACCCAAGATTCTATATTATTATGCAAAGAGAATATAAGAGCATCTTGTGCATTACCTAGAACTTTTGCTTCTTCTTTACCTTCATGTTGATTGTCCTCTTTAGGTTTTGACCAGCACTCTTTGCTTATGTGCCCTATCTTTCCACAATTCCAACATTGTGGCTTCCTTCCATTTTTGAATTTGGATCTACCTCTCACCTTTGACTTAGACCTTGATCTCCCTTTCTTGCCCTTCTCTTTTTTCCTTCCCCTACTCTCAAAACTTAAAGCATTCCCTAATGTTTCCTCTGTGCTTTTCCTGTGAATTTATTCATTCATTATTACACTAACAACATCCTCTACTTTTAAAATATTTGAAGCAGATGTAATATTACTAACTACCATTACCAAGCTATGCCAGTTTTTAGGCAAAGAACATAATATTAAAAGAGCCTTAATTTCATCATCAAACACTATTTTGACTGAATTTAATTGATTTACAATTCCATGGAAATCATTTAGATGACTAGATACAGATCCACCTTCCTGCATTTGTAAATTAAATAACTACTTCATAAGATATACCTTATTTGAAGCTGAGGGTTTTTCATATAAATTTTCTAAAGTAATCATCAGCTCTACCGTTATCTTTGCTTGTGATAAATTAGATATCATAGTAGATTCCAAACTCAATCTTATAGATCCAAGAGCCTTTCTATCAAGAACTTCCCATTCTTCATCATCCATGTCTTTAGGCTTCCTTAAAACCCCACCTAATGGTAAGTATAGATCTTTCTGATACAGATAATCCTCTATCTGTATTCTCCAATGTTGATAATTTTTGCCATTAAACTTCTCCATTCTCAGTTTACTTTCTTTTGCCATTGCTTCTCCCACTCAAATAGAAATCCCTGTGAGTAACCTGTAATCAATACACACTAACCAGATCTGAAACACCTGTTAGTCAACCTAAGCTCTGATACCACTTGTTGGGGATCAACCAACAATGTTGATTACAATGTGAAAGCAACTAAATGTGGAATTAAACTAGAAAGATAAGTAACTAGAATCAAAAAATAGAAAATAATAAGAGATACAAGAAACCACCTTGAAAACTTGTATTAAACTCTTTATAGAAGAAATACAATTGAAGAAACTTCTTTTCTTCCACACCTCTCTTAGATGTACATATCTCTATCTAGATCTCTTTCTCTCAAGAGCTCTCTCTCTCAATTACAATTAACTCCAACAACCTGGAATGATTCACATATACAATTGTACTGTTCAATTCAACATTATACTCACTAAGCTATGAATAATTATCCCTATTATATAGAATTAGGGATCATGAGCATACAACTACAACCATTAGATCCACCTCCTAATCAAAGGCTCTAAACAGTCTTACTATTAATAGAGATGCGGACTTAAGACTATCACTTAATCATATCATGCAAACATTCTATTATATCCACAAAAATAACATTCTAGACGCACAGGTAACTGACATCAGTTCTTACCTATTTGCCTGTGATCGACATCGGTCGATCCATGATTAATGCCGGCATCTCCTGGTCTGCTCTTAACTGACGTCGGTCACTCTTGACCGATGCCGGTGACTGTGTAAACCTGCAACTTTACAATCTACTCACTTGGTGAAGCTTTTAGCTCCACACCTTAACACCACACACTTATATAATATGAGACTTGGTATATTAATGCTAAGAAATTGTGCCTTTTCTTAGTCTTTATGGGTTCTAAACTCTGTCACTATATCCTTAATCACAAAACCTATTTAATCACTAACACAGACCCACTCAAATACATGCACTCTAAACCATACAAAAACTAGCATATGGCTAAGTGACTCATGCTCTTAGATGAGTTTCATCTTGAGTTCCTTCAACAAAATTCCATTAAAGTGCAAGTCATCATTGATTAATTGGCCATAGCTCCTCTACTAGATAATCAACTACTTCATCTTCCATTTATAGATGAGTCCATCACAACTATTTCTTAGGAGGAACACACCTACCAAATGACCATGTTTGATTATGGATCCAAATGTCAATGTGGGGGATGTGTCAAAGTTTTTCTCATTCCCCTCAGTGGTGAACCTCTTCCCCTTTCCTTTAAACTTGACTTTTCATGCACTAATAATGTGGCTGAGTACAAAGCCCTAGTCATAGGTCTCTAAAATGCTCTAGCCCTAGGGGTCAAGACAATATCTATATTTTGTAATTCCCAAATTGTGATCAACTAGGTTAACGGATCTTACCAATATAATAATGATGTCTTACAAATTACAATCAACTCATAGATGTACTATTAGCATCATTTGATTACCACCTTATCTAGTCTATTCCGTGATCTACCAACAAGTTCATGGATAAAATGGCTTACCTTACTTCTCAAATTCTATCTCAACCTACGAAATCTAAACTATTTGTCACCATATATCTAGCTATCATACCCTCATATATTAGTTCTAACCTTCCCACCATTTTTAGTGTGAAAGCATCTCCTTTCGACATTTGGTATGACCAAACTTTTAATTATCTTAACCTCGGCATTATTCCTCCCAAAAATTTTGGGAATACCCAAACAACCTTTATTTAGAGTACCTCTCATTACACCATACTAGGAGGAATCCTTTACAAACATGTCTTTTATGACCTCCTTTTTCATTGTCTGCATAGTCATGAAGCTTCCCATGCTATCAAAGAAACATATGATGGAATTTATGGGGGAAATTTTAGTGGCCCAACCATCACTAAACATATCCTTTACCTTGGACACTAGTGATACACCCTCAATTAGGATTGTTGTGATTATGTATATGAGTGTGTCAAATGTCAATAACATGATAATTTACATCATGCATCTACCTATGGTCTTTGAGTATCCAAAGACTATTGGCCCTTATCGTAATGGGATCTTAACCTTATTGGGGAAATTAATTCTCATTATTCACAATGACTTCAATCTATCTTTACTACTACTAAATATTTTACAAAGTGGGTGGAAGCCATTCCTCTTATCTCAACTAAAGCTAAAAATATTATAGACTTCATCAATCACCATATCATCTACCACATTGGTGTTCCCCATAAAATCATCATTGATAATAGTAAATATTTTAAAAACATGAAATTTTAAGGTGTTTGTGATGATTTTGGCATTAATTTAAGCTTTTCCTCACCCTATCATACTCAAGAAAATGGGCAGGTAGAAGCCTCTAACAAAACCCTCACCAAAATATTAACCAAAGCAATAAGTGTTTTAGGTCAAGATTGGCACCTACATATCCCTTTTCATATATGGACCTATCAAACTAACATTAAAACCTCTACATGTGCTACCCCTTTCTCTCTCCTCTTTATATTAGAGAGAGTCTTGCCTCTCAAAGTCCATATTCCTTCTCTTTGTATATCTTTACATGAGATCCTTTTTTAGAGCACTTATCATCAGGAACATCTTGCTTGACTTGAGTTGCTTAACAAACATCACCTCATAATCCTTAATCATCTTCATGTCTATTAATAATGAATCAAGTAAACATATAAAAAACACCTAAAATAGTGAGAATTCAATATTGAAGACCTCATCCTTAAGGAAAACCAACATGTAACTAATATAGAGAAAAGAAAAAAAGGCAAGTTTACTTTCAATTGGTGTATACCCTACATCATAACCCATAAGTATGGATCAAGTGCTTATCATTTATATTTTCTCAAAGGCAAATCAGATCTTGAGCCTCTCAATGCTTCACATATACATCCTTTCTTTTATTAAGGAAATATCACATTCACCTGTTTCTAACTTAAGCTCATCCCTTGGTTTACGATATTTTCACTTTCTTCACACATTCATCTTATTCTTCTTAGGGACAATTTATTACCACATAGGACCATGTGATTATTCATCACAATTATAGCCTAATCCTAAGCATGGATACCATGGTTCTACCCATGGCATGATTCTCATGGATACTTTTCATCTCTAATTGGATGGAATTTCATGATCAATTGTCTCTCAAACCACTTTCCCTCATTTATCATTAACCTTTTGTGTTAAAAGTCTTGTCTCCATAAATATAGACCTCTAAATATAAATATACTTATCCATGTCTAAACCTATCATTCAAAATCAAATTGGGATACCAAAATATCAGTTGGGCTCATATCTCTAGCATTATAAATAGTTCCCTTAAAGGAAAACTACCCAATAACTAGATTACTTACATATAGATTGCTCTATTAAAGGATAGTTATAAAAAAATCCAACTTTAGACCACTCCCTTAAAGGATGGTTAAGTTAAGCATGCCAAAAAAAACATTTAAAGCTTCCCATAATGATTAGCTTCACCAAAATATTATAACAAAAAAAAAACAACCCTATGCCCAAATCAAAGCAAGTAAGCTGTAATTAGTTTTTATGTATGGCATTAGTAGTCTTATTTTATCGATCAATATATACATTATATTAAGACGTGGACTTATCTATTATAGTTCTTTGGTCACCTATAAAATTGAAAAGCTAACCCATATTAAGTTATCATATCACCCATTCCCCTTTCAACCTATCACCTACTTTCACTTCATACCCTCTCTAAACTCAAGGGACTATGAGCTTACTTGACACATAGTGATCAAGATACCTTCTTTCCTAATCAAAGCATGCTCATGTGATGCCTTCAAAAAGACTTATTTTCATTAAGTCAATATAAATTCAATTTTTTTAGGCCTTTACCAATGAACACAACATGCCTTTTTCTTACCCTCTATTCATTAGTTCATGTAGACATATGTCTGATGATTCTTCTCTCTTTTACACATTTATTATTTATCTAAACTTACTTTATGTACTTTCATCATATCCCCATATCACATATCATATCAAAAAATTCTCAACATCATTATCATCAATGTAATAATCCATATACATCATACCATTATGTACCATGTCCATCAAATACATCTTATCCATGTACAAAATATCAAAACCATAAAATATCAACAATTGAAACACCACATCATTATCATTAGAACAATAATAATTTATCATAACATAAACCACATCGTATCAATAAACATTATAGACCATGCCTTATCACTACTTCCATAAACTTAAAAATAATTCAAAACATCAACACGTCACATCATAAGTAACCATGGCTCAATCATCTATCACATACCCCTAATCCTATCTATGACCCACATCACCATATAAAATCCTCTCTATAAACTATATCATCATATATCCAAACATCATCAAACAAACCATAGTCAAAACCATCAATTACATGTCCAAAATAATATCTATGAATAAACACATCATCCACTATGTATAAACTCAAACATCACCTAAAATATACTCATATTAAATATTCATCATAATATCAAAAAATATTATCACAATCATGTTTCAAACTCCCTCATCACATCATCATATAACATCATAAAATCACCCATTATCATCAACATCACATCCATCAATGAACACATGCATCTCATCCATAAACATCATCATAATGCCTAACCTACGAGTCTACATATCATTTCATCAAGTATGGGGCATGAATAACCTATCATTTCATAATAAAGCATAAATCAAGAGAATCCATAAACATTACCATATACCTAAACTCATGAACCATAAATTTTATAAGCATCATCCATAAATATCTCAAAACATTAAATAAGAATAAAAAAACATCAACATCAAGAAAAATCAATAATCATCATAAAGCCTCGTCATCATATACATGATAATAAAAGTAAGACATGCCAATGAGTCTATAATCCTCAATAATAAATACATGTCACATTTTGTAAATCTCTCTCTCTCTCTCTCTCTCTCTCTCTCTCTCTCTCTCTCTCTCTCTCTCTCTCTCTCTCTCTCTCTCTCTCTCTCTCTCTCTCTCTCTCTCTCTCTCTCTCTCTCTCTCATATACATCTCACATCATTAGCATACAAGTTAGTATCAAAATCAAAAAAAATAAATCACATAATCTCATATATCAAGCCCCTAGGGCACCACTTCCACTAGCCCCACTTACACCTACACTACCATCTAGTGGTGGTTCCCCCCATCTCCCTACCTACCCCACTATAGAGGCCTACTATCTTAGAGTAGTTATAGATGGACCCCTAGTTAAATTGGCCCTATACTCTCTATATTGAAGCTCTAATGAAAATTGAGCTAGTATTATTGCCTCATAATATCTTAACTCCTCCACTATAGCTAAGTCCTATGTCATTATAGTATATCTAGTGGTCATCCTATTGATGTTGTAACTACTCTCACCATTTATTTCAATATATCTCTCTCTTATGTCACTAAACTAAAAAATATCCTCACCTAATCTCTCTCTCTCTCCTATCACAGAGGAAATTTGACCTTATAAGGTGATAATTTGACCTTACAAAGCAGCCACTTATCCCTATAAGCCCATGATTTGGGCTTGTGCCATTGTCAGTGCTACCATAGCCTATTTATCCTACCCATCACCCTGTATTACTACCCCAACTAGTTCTACATCGATTTATTATACCCTACCATCATCCCATCCAAAATTAGGTACTACATATTGGGCCTAGTACCACACTATATAACCATTTATAACACCTACATCATCTATCATGGCTCTCAATGGTAGCTCCTCATGATATAAAACATCTTGTGGTTACATCTTTGGAATCAATAACTCTATGTCTTCCCTCTTATATCTCAAAAAATCTAGTAGAACCCCCTACATGAGTGCAAACTACATTGAAACTTGATTGAATAGAATCAGATCAATCTCGCCATCCCACCTCCCATATATCCATCACCAACTCTATAGTCATAACATGTGGTAACTATACTAGGCCTACCTAAGCCAACCCACATATGGACTCCACACTATGTCACCTACCACTAATACCTCCAAGTCATCTCAAAACTAGTTAATGTCCATCATAAAAATACTATCCCTTATCAGTGCATAATCTCCTCTCCATCTCGTGAAACCCATTTTATAGTCTGTTAAAGCATAACCATCTCATGGTAGTGCTAAAGGTCTCACTACTAGAATATGCTTATATGCCCAGTAGTGGAAAACAAATCCAACATTAATCCCATATTACATGTGTGCTCTAAATGCCTAGAGATCCTTGTAGATCTGGACCAATAACATTGGGGCCTACCCAAACATAGTCCTCCCTAGTAGCATCTCTACTAACATTCCTAGTAATAGGTATGGAAATTGACCACTACTCAAATATGGTAGTTCAAAGTAGGACATAGCCATCATTATCATCATAAGTAATCATATATCTGTTAGTGCCCTCTACTATACTAGTCTATAGCACACACAACCTACATGATACCTAACTTAGACCCGATCCATTCCATATATCAAATCCATGAAGTAGTATCTCTCCTCAATCTATATGTGATAAATCAACTCACCCTAAATGGGTAGCCATGTAATCTACTAAATATCCTTTATAAGGATAGTCATCTCTCACATTAATAGCAAAAATGTGTTCATGGATGGATCCAATCTCTTAATGATAGCCACATCCTATGGTAGGTGTTGATAGTGTCTCATGGCCCCTAGGCCAACCTCCTCTACATGTCTCCACTTGTCATCAGTCATCCCATCAAGAACCTCTATGAGGATCTTAGGGACATAGTCCCTCATCTAAATATGGTTACATGGCTATATAAAAATCACATTAGCATGTATAATTCAAGCTAAGAACTAGCCTACACTTACCTTTTTAAACATCTAACCCATCACATATACCATATTACCACTATCAACCAACCAAACCTTTATTTTTATCAACCCATCCCTACTTTAATCATAACCTATTACCCTATTTTGCATAACTTTAACTAACACTATTCAATACCAACCATAACACATTATTTTACATATGTAACATTTATTTTACTTGACCATACCTACCAACCATTTCACCCAAATCTCTCATCCTATCAAATCTAAATTCTACATTTTGCACCACCTAACATAACTATTCAATTATTTAACAAAAATATCAACCCTTAACATACCTTTCAAAACCACTTCCACACACACCTTAACACAACTTTTCCCCTTCAACACCTTTACAAACTTTATAAAACTTTATATACATTCATTCAATGTTAACCATATAAAAACATTAGTATAGCCTTTCACCTTTCAAAACCTCTTACAAACATTTAAGCATAAATTTATAAATAACTTGATAACCTACAAACCTTACCACACCTTAAAACCTTTAAACTTAATTTATAAACTTTCCTAGCTTAAACAAACCCTTTTAAATAGCTTTAACATTTAAATGACATTAAAAACTTCTAAAAACTTAAATAACTTTAACCAAATTAAAATCTAACCCTTCCTACTCCCCCCAACCCTTCAACTACTAAAAGTTCATTGAATCATTGATGGTCTCTTAAGAGCCTCTTACCCCTCTATTCAACCATTGGCAATTAGGTCAACCAATATATAAACACATAACATTACCCTCCTTAACCATATTCTACATTCCTTTACAAACCCTACATACCCTTCACCTCTCCATTTACCTAACAAATTTATTGAATTTCATGAAATAACTAAACATAGGGCATCTTAATCTAGGGACATTTTTAACAACCCTTTCCTCCTCACTTCAACCTACTCAATCCAAATCCATAATCACAAATTAACCTATACTATCAATTTCAAAACAACACCTACCTTATTCTATGATTGTTGACATGGTTAGAGCCCTTGTCCAGCCATTCAACCATGTCCTCATCCACCTTCCATTTAGTCAACCCTCAATCACCTCAACACATGTTCTTAACCACTAATAATTTTACACCTTAATAATATCAATATAAATGACAAAAAATGTAAATGCTAGAGCACACACAATGGTGATCAAAATGTTAAAAGGTAAAAAAGATTTTGTATTTTAAATTTTTGTCCTAGATTTTTAGGGTTCTTCCCTAACCTTTGATGGTTAGGGTGACCATAGATAGTTGACCCTAAGAATCCCTAACCATCGATAGTCAGGGTCCCTACCTTTTAAAAAAAATTAAGTACCTCACCTAGGTAATCAATTTTGGAGATCACATACTCTCCACCCCACCAAAACTTACACTTTTAGGGATTACCTTTCTTCAAATACCCATTTGACCACATATACCTTGTCATTGGTTTTTTTCCCCAAACTATTCACATGTTTTACAATGACCCTACTTGGCCATTTTGATAGCACTAACCAACCTTGTCATGTTGCAAATTTGAAAGTTACACCACCTCATGTGTGAACAAAACATTTATGTTTTTCAAGGGATCACTTCCTACCTAAGATACCCATGACAAACACCAACCCTATCTATATGATTTACTAGGAATGACCTAATTAGCTACGACCAATGTTATGAACCAATTACCCCTATCATATGTCCCTAAAACATTGACCTTATTTTTACCAACATTAGCAAATTTAGTCTTTGCATGTTCTTGACTATCACACTTAGTCAAATTTTGTGCATGTTTTTACATTTTAAATTCCCAACCCTTTTTACACCCATGTTGTGACTCTCCATTTACCACTTATCAAACCCTAATCTAATTTCCTTTTACCTCATCAACTCCTAGTTTGAGGGGGAACACCTCCTCCCATACTCGAGGTAATTAGACCTTGAATAGTAGTACATTTTTTTGCATCTTATTATTTCAAAGCTACAAAACAGAAAGGGGGATAATGTAGACACTCACAAACAACACATGATAGTTTTAGATGATGAAATGCCTAGGCCACTACCCGACCTTGAAGCTACTTGACCACCTAGTTAACAAAGCTCACTTACTAACTTAACCCTTTATAAACCCCTTTAATCAAACCATTTTTTAAACTTATTTTCACCTATTCTTCCTCTAGACACTAAACCACTAATGGTTAGCCTATCCATTGATGGTTATCTTGACTATCGATAATTATGTCTTTAACCTAATTTAAAGCATTACCAATTGTGTATGAAATGAGAAACTTACTCTTAAATAAAAACATACTTTAAAACCATTATAGATCATTGTAAATAGAAACTTTATCCCCCTATCTAATTAAAAACTTCCTCCTACTCAATTAGCAACCTCATCATATAAAATTAGAAAATTAGGAGGTGAAGAGGATCCACATCCAATCTATCAAATCTTCTTGCACACAAGTATTGAACCTTCCTTTAGTAATCAAGTAGTAGAATTAGAGATATGAACATCTTTCCAAATTTCTCTTGAGGCTAAAGTACAATCTCTCTATCCAAATTGCTCCAGCCTTCCACCATTAGTAATCTATCAAGTTACAGGTAAATTTGTAGTTATTTCTTTGGTTTGTTTTATTTATAACCCTTCTGACCCAATCAGACTTACCTCCCTAGCTTTATATCTTTGACTAGACCCACTACCTAATTATCTATCCAATATACAATTCATTTTTTGATAATTTCTAGAAACAAATAAGAAACTACTGATGGTTAGCCCAACCATTGATGGTCACCTCAACTGTCGATGGTTACCCAACTGCTAAAAGTCACCCCAACCATTGATAATAATTGTGGAAAAAAATAATAATAATTTATTTTCAACCTCTTGACCCCAACCAAACCCTATTTTTTGTGTTCTCTCTTATTTATAGACCCTTACATAATTTTTTAAACCTAACCCTAGCTATCTTAGCATGAGTATTGACCCACTTTTGTTACATTTATTTATTTTCCTTAAACAAGAATTTTAATCTCCTCTTCTTACATGCATTTGCTTTCATGTTATTTAATGAAAGTATTCATTCTTTTCATTTACATCAACTTAATTTTTATAAATAGTGGATTGAGAGACTCATATCAAGCATACACTTCTTGGATCTAGTTCATGCTAGACAGTCCACTCAATTATTTTTCTAACAACCCCTTTTCCAATGTCTTTTTTATCTATAGGTTATTCCTTCCAAGCCAAAGAGGAGTTCTCATCATCATCTAGATCATGCATGAACTTTTATCAGGTATTCCTTTACACACCCATTTTATTAGTTTCTTACTTGATTCCAAATTAAGAAATGAAAGGAAAGTAAGAGAAACATGTAACTTTAGGCACAAAATCCCCACCACATACTCCACTATGGAAGTCTTCAATGAGGACAACAATCTTTTATTCTAGAACACATATTAAGATAAATCCATTTAGATTTTTCCATGATAGTCTATTCTCACTCAAGAGGTATTTTTGGAATAAAAGATTAAGAGTTCTTTGTTGATTCTTATCCAAGATAGGGGGATAATTCAAAATTTTCAAGTAGTCAATAATATCTCTATACCATAGAGATATGTTAAATTGACTCAAAAAATCATCAACATTAAAAATAGTAGTGTTTACCTCAATAGATTATAAATTGGTCTCAGCCATAAGCTTGGATATATCTATCCCCCTTACTAACTTGGTGGTTTATATATCTATGTCATACTCTTGTAACTTGTTGACCCACCTGCACCTCTTGTTGGATACTTTGGTCTGAGTTAAAATATCCCTCACCATGATATGTGGGATGTAGGCCATAATCTTTGAACTCAAAATATATATCCTAAATGTCTTAGTAATCTTAAAAAGAGTAAAATATTGTTTTTCCATGATAGTATAGTTTAGTTTAAGACCTTGCATAGCTTTGTTAAAGAATGATATGGGCTACTTATGATCATCTTCATTCTTTTACAATAGGATAATAACAACAATATTGTATGATATAAAGGAGAATATCTAGAATGACTTTGTGTAATTAGGGATGGCCAAGATAGGAGCATAATTAAAATCTCCCTTGATGTAATTAAACACTTACATGACCTTCTCCTCTATCTTGATGATCTAGTCCTTCAAAATGTAAGTAATAGGTAGATTGATCTCTACAAAATTGGACACAAACCTCCTCACAAAATAGATTTGTCCAAAGAAAGACTGAATTCTTTCTTGGATTGTGGGATTGGTAATTTATCAATGGGTTCAACCCTCTTAGGGTTGATCATGCCACCATATTTGGAAACTATATGTCGCAGTAATGTGGCCTTTTATACTCTAAAGTGTAACTTCTTGGAATTAAGTGAAATGTTGAACTGCCTACATCTAATCAACACCTCTTCTAGATGCTCCAAATGTTCTTCTCTAGTCTTAGATTACATATTGATGTTTTTCTAATACATAATCATGAACTAATTAATTATCCCTAAAAAAGCAACATCCATAGCTAACTAAAATTTTACACCAATATTCATTAACCCAAAAAGCATCCTCATATATACATATGTGCCCCAAGGTGTAGTGAATGTAGTCTTGGACCACTCAGATTCCTTCACCATAACCTAGTTATAACATGAGAATCCATCTAATTTGGACAACATTTTTGATCCATTAATGCTTTATAGTAGGTTATCGATATTAGGTAGGGAATAATTATCTTTTAAAGAGTCCTTAATTAAATTCCTAAAATCCACACACAAGCAAGTTTTCCATCATTTCTTTACATTTTCCTTCAAGTGTGTAAGGATGAGTGTACAAGGTGTACAATTGGGAGCCAATATATTCACATGATAATTTGGAGAAAAGAACTAAAAGAATCCATTATAAATCTATGCATACATCTGAAAACTCAAAACACAAAGGAATACATATATATATATATATATATATATATATATATATATATATATATATATATAAAGATTTTCATCTTCATGTTATATTAGGAAAAGGAAAATCATTCAAAAAAAATTAATTTTTCATCTAACCATAGTTTCAAATATTCAAGAATTTTTAGTTTCATGCATACAATATAAAAATTATAGGTTACTATATACTTTCACATATTGAAATCTAGAACACTTCCCCATCACTAGCTTACATTCATTACAAAGTATAAATCAAACATGCACTTTATGTCACGCTAGTAAATCAATATGCATTTAATTTGAAAATAAGTATTCAAAAAGATAATTTCTTATTTTTAATTAATTTTCACTTGAATAGTACTCTTAAAAATAAAAAAATTAATTTTGCCATCTTCATTTTCACCATTGATGTTTTAAACATAGTTGTATTTTATTTAATTACTTGTAAAATATTTATTTAAAAAAAATTATTTATCAAAACATTAGTCAACTGAAACACAATCTCTAATAAAAATAAAATAAAAACATTTTAAAAAATAAATAAAAAACCATATATACAATCTTAAGAAAATAAGAATAAACAAGTTAAAAAATATCAAACATCATACAAAAATTTCCTTTTTCTTGGATGATGCTCCCTAAAAAATCACAACTACACAAAGAAAGATATTTTCCATCAGTAACTACCTCCACTCTAACATAAAACATTCAAAGTGACATAGATTATGATCTCCAACTACAAGTATTTCATTCAACATTGTTGCCAAAATTAATCATTATCCATTTAAATATCTTATATGAATAAATGAGGCTATTTGAAGCCCAAAAAGATAGAAAATTCACATGTTATCTCACCAAGCCAATAACCTTCAAATACGATTAAATATTCATCCTCGACTCTAGTTTCATCAATTTTTTTCTCTGTCAACAACATTGCTCTGTAATCCCAATTTGATAGGATTGGCTAAATACTAGGAGTGATTAATACCTATTTCAACCCATAAAAATAAAAAAATACTAATAATTGTTTTATTTAGTTCTTTTAAATTAGGATACTCTCTACATCTTATCCATCCTCAATTTTCCACCTAAAATTAACATTATAAGGTGATTGAAATATATTGGTATAGACAAGCTCACCCCTTGAGACTAATGTCCCATAGTACCACTATATAAATTAAATCCAAAAAATAAGATCATCCTTTTCACCAAGCTCAAAAAAATAAACCATGTCATTAGTTAACATCTTCTTATCACTTTAGCAATTGTCTTGGTCTAATCTAGATAAGTTGAATACATAAGGAAAGACTATTAATTTTTATGTATAAAATTTTTGTGAACTTAATGTGAAGGGTTTTTCCTTTTGCATTTTATACCTTTTATTTTATTTTATTTCATCCATAATTTTCTCTTCTTTCATTTATTCTATAGGGATTTTACCCCTATCCTAGACATGTATGGATAATATTTTGATATGCTTTTAGGCATTGATGCTTTATAATAAGTGTTAAAACCCAAAATTAACCCTCATTATTTTGTTAGGATAACATATAAACTTTAAAAAATGAAAACCCATCTCTATATTATAACTCTTCTCCCTTTATACCATAAATTAAGACTCATGTAGTAATTGAAGAGTTATGTGATTCCTTAGAGACTTATAACATCTATTATGATTCAAACTACATGACCCTAATTAGTGGAGGTGGATTGCATCCAAATTTTATAACTAGACCCCAAATCATCTTAAAAAATATTTATAGTGAGAGAATGCTAATATTATATTAGTATAGTAAAAGAGTATACACTATATAAAAAGGGTTAATTGGGATACAATTACCTCAACCACCTCATATCATTATCTAATCTAATTTCACTGCACTCAAAAAACCTAAGTTGACACCTTGTAAATCATCAAGTGTAAACTAATTTATCTGTCGCTACCATATTATTCCTTTAGATCCTCCCATAAGAGAGTCCTTTAAACCCACCACTAATTCTACTTTGAATGATCTCATATTCACCTCACTAGGAAACATTTAGGACTTGGAGAGAAGCTATGTTTTTCCTCTAACTACCCTCAAAATCAATGAATGATCCCAAATTTCAACACCCAAATCCATTATTATCCCATTTTTATTTAAACACACTCTTATGAACCTCCTCAATATCAACCCACTTCTCTTCCAACTAGTTTTAAATCTAATTAAAATCTAGGAGACCTTATTAATTTTGGTGTTTTTTGACATTTGACAACAAACATGTATTATCCAAATCATACTCCCATTCACTCTTTTTTTGGTGATCCTTTCTCATATGATACTATAAATAATATGGAAACCAACACATTATCACCCATAGTCCTCCCTAACTACATACATATTGGTATGCCACCTATATATGTCTCATCTATGTAAACACCAATGCGTGAACCTTATTCAAATCATTTACCACCATATGTCCACATGATTTTCATGTAAAAAAAATCATGTAACTATTTATCAACATATTATCCTCCATCCATGCATGCAACAACTTTTACCCTTGGTGTATTCATTCCCACTTCCTATCTGACTCCCTCTCACCAATCCTATCTCTATCTACTAATATAATTTAATGTAGTGGGGACATATGTTAAATATCTCAAGTAACCTATAAATAATTATGTTATAAGGGTCCTATTATTGTTTCCATTTCCAAAAATCTAAAAATATAAGGAATAAGGTGACCTAAAAGTGTATGTCAAAGCCTATGCCATGTAAATTTGAGATTTGTTATCCTAGGATGGAGTTGTGTCCAAAATTTTCAAGAAACTCTTGAGGTAATTATGCTATACTAGTATTACTTCTTCCCCAAGGCTTTGAGCCATTATTTTCAACAACTCATGGGAGAATTTGGTAAGACTTTATATTTGAGTTAAATACTTTAGACTAACATACAAGTGTTTTTACATATTAAACAAGAGTCTAGTGAGTTCTCTACCCACTTCAATTTAAGGTATAATAAATTACTCTATTCCTCTACTAGTGCCCCATATATATATATATATATATATATATATATATATATATATATATATATATATATATATATATATATATATATATATATATATATATATCAAATAGAGTTTTGTGGCCTTTTCATCCATTCTCTTAATAAGGAAACTAGGGAATATGTTAATAAATTTCCTTGTTGATCATATAAAGAGGCACTAGAAAGTGCATTTATAATTGACAAATAAGACATAGATAGTGTCTATATGACCTATGGGTTAAATATATGAATTTTAATCCCCAACCGAAATAATTGGGATTATCAAAACAACAATAATAATAACCAAGGGACCAAGGTCCTAAACTATAATCACAAAACTACTATGATCATGTGATGGATCAACCTAAATAGATCAATATTATGAATAATAATTAGAATCAAAATGTAAACAATAGTAATAATAATAATAATGGGAGTGGAATAAATATAAATCCTACACCTACTATTCATGTTATGGATATTAACCATATATCATCTTGTGACAACCAATAGTATAATTTTGGACTAAAACCCAAATGCCTAATATTAGAATCAATGCTTTTAAAAATAATAACAAATAAAGGTTTGATAAATGACACAAAAACTGATGAACCTTTTATGATCAATAATAATTATTCATATATATATATATATATGTGTGTGTGTGTGTGTGTGTGTGTGTGTGTATGTATGTATGTATATATGTATGTATGTATGTATAATATTTTCTATGTGTGTGTGTTGTGTGTGTGTACAATGAAACCCTCAACCTTCCCTAGTGGGTCATGCAACACATCAAAACACTAAATTACAAATCTACCATAACCCATTCTAAAATCACCAACAATGTAATAACCAAAATTAACTACAAAAAAATTCAACCAACTAGACCATTCTAGTTAGAACACATGACATTGAATATTCAAATTCTACATCAACAAATCTCAATGAGGCTCCCTACTTAGGCCTTTAGGGAAAACTAGGCTAATAGGTGTCATAGAATTAGATACTAATGAAAAGGCCAATATTATTACATGTGAAATGGATTACTAACCATATACTCCCCATCTCACTCTAGATTCTTAAATTTAATCATTAAGTGATTGAAAATGTTTAATATTAACATCCTTACCTGAATTGGTATATTCATAATTATGTTATCTTGAAAGCTATATGGGAGCATTCATTATTTAATTTACTATCTTATAAATAGTTAAAACATGATTTAGACATCCCTATAATGAATATTAAATCTTGACATCTAGATATTATGAGTCTTTATCCTCTTAGGACAAGATCACATTAGGCAAAGAAGGCCATAATGCAGCCTTGTCCACTAGTGAAACCTTATCCCTCATACTCTAATGGTAACTTTTCAAATTTACCCCTCCTATACTTTTATCAAGATATGTTATTGAAAATATTTAAATTTTTTATCTATATAATTAGATCGAGGCCTCTCCAAACACATTTGGAAACCACTTGGAAATTCTACAACACAATGAGAAAAAGAGAACTATTCTATCCAATTTCAATTATGATACATTATAATAGTCCTAGGGAAAGGTTAAAATAATTTTATTATAGATTAAGGACACTCATTTGCAATGAAATAAAATCCATATATCTATTTACATTCATATATAAAAGTCAATATTTATGCACTCACTCTAGGAGGGAGAACTACATCAGCCTAAGGCCCATTTGGCCTATGTAGGCAACATTTAGATGATATGATATTTTATGAGGACTATCTTGAATATTGCCCTTGCTTGATTCCACTCTTATTATTTGATTTCAATTGTGTTTTTTTTTCAAGAGATAGGGTTTTGATATTTCATGTCTCTTCCATGTGGAAAATAATCATATGGAAATAAATAGTAAATACTCATAGATAGACGAATGCACATAGATATGAAAATTGGTCACATAGTCAATTAGAACATGATTGCTATCAACACACAAACCCATAGTGTGGCCTTGTCCTTCTAGTGTAACCTTGTCCCAACACATTTTAAATTTATGTTTTCAAATATGACATGATTCATAAGTATCTTTAATTGGTTTACATCAATAATCATACTGCATAGTCAACAATAAATAAGATCCAATCTAGGTTTGTATATCTTTTTTTAGTTTACTATTTTTACTCGTTTCTAATTCTTTAATTTATTTTATTTCATATTTATGTGTATATTATATATATATAATATTTTTTAGTATTTTATTTGTCATTATAATTTAATTTGAAATAAAAAATAACATTAAAAATTATGGTGAACCTATATTTTATTTTGAACACTACTTGTTGTTTACTTGAGTTTTGTCTTAGGATTTCATACAAATTTTACTAAATTCTTGATACTAAAATAAACTATCCTTCAACTTTGTACATAAATGGCACACCATGAGTTAATGTTCTTCATCCTTGGATTTAATCCAACATAAATGAAATCATCTTGTCACGTTGGATAGAATATGAAATTGAAGCTCTTTATTTCAATATCAGATTAAAATATCTTGATCTCTATACACAAAAATATTTAAATTTTATTTTAACATTATTTTATATTTTCATATTATTTTATTTTAAATTGTGTTCTAGTAGGTTTAAAACTAGTTAGTGACTATTGTTATGGGCTAAGAAGTGATGTGGTGTCATGAATACTACACCATTCATTAATCCATTTTACTACATTAAACACATAATTTAATTTCCACATACCTTAAAATATATAAAAAAAATCATAGGGTAACTTTTTTATACCATAAGAAGCCTCTTTTATCCATTTAATTTTTGGTGCACATGAGAGTAGTGTATATATCAAGGAAGTTACTAACCATACCCTCATAGATGGGTTATTAGGACAAACAAACTATTTAAATCATATAATTAGTACTCTAAAATATTGAATTGACATTAATCTAGAAAGGGACAAGCATATTTGAGAGCCCACACAATCATTTAAAACCCTTACCTAGATCACCCTATTATACCTTGATTTGTACTTTGTATTCATAAAAAGATCAATGAATGAATTTTTATTTCATATGTTTTTGATTAATTAAGGTAGAAAACCAGGGGCCGAACCCTATATAGTAAAAAAAGATAGGTAGGCTAGCAAACAAAATATGCCAGCACTGAACCAACGGCACAATCGAGAAATAAAGTCAAAAGCAAAATAAAACACTAGAAAGACTAGACTAAAAAAGGATGAAACTACATTACTATAGAATTAACAAGATCCTTAAGATTCTCATTGTCTGCATTGTGAGCATTCCTTGGACTGCTTCCATGATCCGCAATGGCCTTCTCCACGTGGACCACCTTCGAAAGCTATCTTCATCATCAATGTGCATCATTCATGCTTCCTCATCTCCCTCTGAATGCTCCATCAATGTGCATGTTACATAACATTATGAATTTCATTTTTATATATTGTCTTACTTTTCAGCATACTAATCATTATTTTATTATGTAGATTCATTGTAAAATTAGTAGAGAAGTTATGTTAAACAAGTCCCAATCTCATATCCTTCTTATTTAAAATCATTATGTAGACACTATTTCTAAATTATATTTCACCTCAATCTTTTACACTTGTAAAATACATATCATGGATGTACCTCCAGCTTCTATATCTTGCTTGTTTCCAAAACACTCATATACACTATCTCTATGTGCTTATTACTTATCTCTTATTTTGACCAATGTTATTTTAATGACCCATGCCTTATATATTTTAAAAAATTATATAAACCTAATTATCTTCAATATCTAAAATCTCTAAATCTATACGTTATTTCCAATTTATTGAACACTTACATCCTAGTCATATGTCTACATCAACATAAGTGTCCTATTTTGATGCAAGTGTCTAGTGCCATAGATTAATCCAATTTGAAAAGGAAATGTATTCCTATGGTCAACCTAAGTGATTTAATTTTATATATTATCTGAAGACACACACACACACACACACACACACACACACACAAGATCAATACTCATTCATTTTTAACCTATAAAAAACCTAGTAACTTAATAACTCTCACAAGATAACTTACAAAAATTACTCAATCAATCATTAAAGTGAGAAAATATTACTTGTTATCTCCCATTTCCATATCATTCATAAGGAAAACACATATACAGGTTTAAAGAACTGAATATGCATCCCATGAGCCACATTTTATAAATTAAAAGCTAGGTCACTCTATGTACTTTCTAATCATACATTTTATCCTTATGCATACACAATCCAAGATGTAAGGGAGAACTACATAACTTTGAGACCCTCTTTAGAGTATTGGATATGTAGGAAGTTCTCATTGATAAAGGATTGTTTGGGTAGCTTGAAATCATGTGACCACTAACTCATTTTTCCCATAACCACTATGAAGATGAAAAATTAGGGATTTATCATTTGACAATGAGTGATAATCCATGACATAAACATAAATGCACTAGAGTGAAGGTGACACAAAACCTATAAGCATATAGGTGGTCACATATAGTTTCATTAATTATTATATACTTGACACTTGTGTTTAAGTTAGATAGTAGCATCAATGCAACCATCCCAAGTCGATGGAAGTGTCTGTGGTTAACAAGGGAATATTTATATAATGTGATGTTTGATCCATAATATTTTTCAAATTTGTTTTCGACCTCTTCCATATCCATATCTATATTATCATTAGAATAAGTTATGTATCTTGCTTTTATTATCAATAAAATATATAACATAACTATAATTTCCATTTTTAGTATATCTCAACATAATAAATTTAGTATATATTTATCTGAGTTTGCATATTAATTGTCTTTCTATATAGATAGTTTATCACCCTTGTGCCATAAGCTAACTCTACACATTTAACCATAGATTTATTAATCAATATTTTAGGGTTAAACATTTTATGAACACCTTTTATCACAAACAGTTCTATGTTGATAAATAAAGAAGCAATTAATTTTATTATGGAAAATTTAAATATCCTCAACTATTATTAATTTCATAAATGATATAGTATTAAGATTGCAAGGCCTATTGTCAAGTCTTAAATGATTACCTACAACTATTTACTTAGGATTACATAGATATGCTTGGTATTGACCCAATAATGGTGATGAAAAATATATTATTGTATCCAAATGAAAAATGTATTAAGTAGAATATTTATAAATTTCATCCTAAATCAATCTTGTTAGTAAATAAAAAGATTCAAAAGATTTTATATGATATATTCATAAGGGTCATTGCATATTTTGATTGGGTACCTAATATTGTGATTATTACTAATAATAATGGTAAAATTTTATGTCACACAAATCATAATGATTTAAACAAGGATTTTCAAAAATATTATTTTCCATATAACATTAACATGATTTTCAATTCTACAGCTTAATGTGAGACATGATCATTTATGGATGGTTTTGTGGGATATAATTGTTGACAAATTTTGCCACCATTATTCAATTTTTTTATGTGGAGGTTTTTAAGAAGACTTTATTCATGTATTAAATATTAAATATGGTCTCAAAAACATCATACAAAAGTAATTAGGCCTAAAACATTGTCAGTAACTGCTCATAGGTTCAAATTTCTGCCATAGGTTTCTTTTATTCCTTTAACTAACTAGTTGTAATCTAGTGAAGAAAATATTCAAATGTTCATTTCATGAAGGATAAGAATATTTGGTTTATTCATGTAATCTTATCCTTCATGAAATGAAAATTTCAATATTTTCTTCACCAGCTCGCAACTAGCTAGTTAAAGGAATAAAAGAAACCTATGCCATGAATTTGAACCTATGAGAAGTTACTGACAATGTTTTAGGCCTAATTAATGTTGTATGATGTTTTTGAGACCATATTTAATATTTAATACATTAATAGATTCATTTTAAAAACCTCCACATAAAAAAAATTAAATAATGGTAGCAAATTTTGTCAACAATTATATCCCACAAAACCATCCATAAATGATCATGTCTCACATTAAGCTGTAGAATTGAAAATAATGTCAATGTTATATGGAAAATATTATTTTTTAAAATCATTTTTTAAATAATTATGATTTGTGTGACATAAAATTTTACCATTATTATTAGTAACAATCACAATATTAGATACCCAATCAAAATGTGCAATGACCCTTATGAATATATCATATAAAATCTTTTGAATCTTTGTATTTACTAACAAGATTGATTTAGGATAAAATTTATAAATATTTTAATTAATAAATTTTTAATTTTTATAAAATAATATATTTTTCATCACCATTATTGGGTCAATACCAGGCATATCTAAGTAATCCTAAGCAAATAGTTATAGGTAATCATTTAAGACTTGACAATAGGCCTTGCAATCATAATACTACATCATTTATGCAATTAATAATAGTTAAGGATATTTAAATTTTACATAATGAAATTATATTGTTTATTTATTTATCAACATAGAACACTTTGTGATAAAAGGTGTTCATCAAATGTTTAACCCTAAAATATTGAATAATAAATCTATGGTTAAATGTGTAGTGTTAGCCTATGGCATAAGGGTGATAAACTATCTATATACAAAGACAATTAATATGTAAATAATATTAAATTAATCTTTTTATAGGTTATAGGTTATTAAATTTATAAACAATTGTTAATAAGGAAAGGTGCTCTAAACCCCTTCTTAAACCATAATAGCTCAATTTTAGGAGATGTGAATATTAGGGGGAATAAATTAATTTAATAAACCTTAATAAATAAAAATTTCAAATCAAATAATGGAAAAAGATAAAGGCATAGGTTGCAAGGTTTCAAGCAGGTAAGATAAATAGTCAAAAAAGGCTTTTTTGTGAGGCTTAAGAGATTGGTTGAAGATATATAATAGTTTAAATTATAATAAATTTTATTTAACATAATAATTGAAAAAAATAATGTATTTAATCCTAATAAAAATCAATAAAATGACAAAAATTATACCTAAAAGCATTCAAAAATGAAATTGTGCAAGCTAGGAGACACGAAAATGTGCATATTTTGTGTTTTATTAAATAACATCTCTTAAAATTTGACATATAAGTATTTTTTTAATGTATTATATTGTTTAAATTTGGTTTAATTTCATTAATGTACTTTAATAGAGATAAAATGGCAAAACATAGGTCTGTTAATGAAGGAAATCAAGATTTTTTCACTATTTTGCTCACAAATGGAGTTGGAAATGAGTGTTTTAGATCTTTATAATGAAAAAAATGATTTTATAGTATGTAAAATTATTTATATGTATTAATAAATTATAATTAAATTAAAATAAAATAAACATAGGCTCAAACCAAATTAAAAAAATGTTTAGGTCACCCTGCGAGCAGCAAACAAACACTTTTTTGTGAATTTTTGTTTGAGTGTTTAGTGAAGATTTTTCAAGATTTTAAAACTATTTCAGGTATTAAACATTGATAAATATCCAATTATCATATGATGAGTGTTTTTTATGGCCTATAATTCATTTTAGACTCCCAAATCCAAATGAGGGTTTCTTGAGGCCTAAAGAGCACAAAAGAGCATTTTTGAAGTTGCACATATAGTTTGGAGCTAAATTTTTTTTGAAGGTATGTGAAAACATGGTGATGATGTTAAAATAATATTTGAACATATTAATTTTTCAAATAATTAAAATTTACCAATTTCTAAGTTCTCATGGTACATTCAAGAAATTTTTCAAAACCATAAAAGATATATGTGTGTGTGTGTGTGTGTGTGTGTGTGTGTGTGTGTGTGTGTGTGTGTGTGTGTGTGTGTGTGTGTGTGTGTGTGTGTGTGTATATGTATATATATATATATATGTATATATGTATATATATATATATATGTATATGTGTATATATATATATATATATATGTATGTGTATATATATATATATATATATATATAAAAGAACCAATATGGAGAGTTATGATTGAAAAAATAAAATACATAACAAGAAAGAATATTTAATGAATGGTTAAATAAATTTAACATTAATATATATATATATATATATATATATATATATATATATATATATATATATATATCTACTACTCCCCATTTGAGCTAAATTTATAAAGTCAAGAGAATGAAACATGTATGCAAGATATCACGATGATAACTGAAGTCAAACTCCAAGAGTAATAAAGGTAAATGAAGTCAAAATTTAATATGAATAAAATATAAAAATTAGTTCAAACTCTTCACAAGGATTTAATTGAAAAGGATAAAGATATTTTCAAGATTGAAGACAAAGTAAGCATGCATGAGACCTTTGATTTTTCCAAAATGTTCAAATAAGATTTTGTCCCTAACTTATACAACATATTCTAAGGAGATAAATTTGAAATAATGTATTTATTATGTTTCAATTTGTAATTTTTGGTTTGAGTTGAAGGTTAAGTTAGATTTAAGTTAAAATAAGAGTGAAATATGAGTTAACATGTTGACTCATCCAGTTTAAGGCTACTTTATCTCTTCTCTCTCTTATTTTTTTCCATATGTATATTAATTTTAAGAGATTATTAGTATATTATGAATTTTTATTACATAAAATCTAACAAAATTTTTACTACACATTTGAGGAAATAAAGAGCTAATTTTTCCTCCATTTTCAAGTTGTTCATGAAGTGTGTGTATTGTTTTCATTGATGTAACTTAGTGAATGATAGATACCCTAGTTTGGTGTTTTAATTATCCACCTTTATGAAGTAAATAATAATATTATATGTCATATAAAGTGTCTAATTCTAATTTATACATAATCTAGAAGTGAATTCAACCATTGTTCATTCCTTCCAAGCTAATCCGAGTGTTTTTCAAGACCTTTGTGTGAATTACTGATGTATGAGACATTGTATTAAGACGAATTGAATGTGTGAAAGATTTTTAGTTTCCAAAAGTGTTTCAAATATCTACATAATTGACTTTCAAATTTTAGTGCATCACCCCAAATTTGTAATTTTATGTTTAATTTCAATTTATGTATTGCCCCTTTTCCCCTTTTCCTAGTCAAGAAAGCACAAAAATAGAGAGTTTAGAAAGAAGTGGGTTAGTGTACCAAATGGAACATAAATTTAATATGGATATTGTCTCCATAATATATTTACCCACACATTGGAGAGTTTCCATTATATTAATAGGATTGAGAATAGGCACACATTCTTACAAGGATGGACTTATGAGTGATAACAATTTATAGCATGCCTAGTGGAACCATAGCTCAAAATATTACTAAAGATAGGTATTTGTTTTAGTATTTTTTATCAAATACATTAATAAAATACTCATCATCTAGTGACTCCAAGTTATATACATTTGGTTTAAATAGTCCATGTTCTTAAAGGAATATCACTTGGTATGTATTTCAATCATCAATTTTGTGAAAATTCATCTTGTGTACCCTCATATCCTTCATATCAAGTTGAAAATATTTGTGGGGTCACCTAAAGTATAATTAGACCAAAAGGATATTCATATGTTCATGATATTTACCCCCAACCCCTAATCATGTTTCCAATCAACCTTAGCAAAATCATGTTTTTTTCTAATCAGCCTAAAAAAATGTGCAAGCGATAAGATTTGACTTTGAGAGACAATGTATGGAGAGTGAAAGGGAAGAGGAATATAATATGCATAAATAATAACTTTCATATTATGGATATATACATCATAAAGAGATAGAATCATTAAAGAGACACAATGAGGCTATAACATAACAAATTTTGTAGCTACCCATGAGAGTACAAAGAATTGAGTCCAAAATACCATTTTGGGAACATGAAGAACTATAACTCCTTAAACCTTCAAGAGAGTCTACTTTTTTTCAAAATTCCAAGTTTTAAGATGCGTAATCCTATGAAAGAGTATATGATTGTTCAATTTTTATTCACTCTTACCCAAGATCCTAAGACCATTCCATATTAAAAACCTTATTTGACCAAGACCCATGATTATGACATGCCTAGTCTTCAAAAATATCCTTTTCCCATGCCTATCCAAAATCAAGAAATGGAGAAATTTGGAAAATCAAAACCATGAAAATTTCCAAGTTTTTGATCCCTTTATCTAATACTCAAATTGAAGTTGTGCATGAAGATTAAGGTATATAAAAATGTGAGATGTTAATTATCAAGTGGAAAGATAGGGATTAATCATTAATAACACAAGTTTATTTACCTTATTTTGAGTAATTCTTGAATTAAACTACTAATTCTAAATATCAAATCTTTTTTAATGTCTCTTCAATCCAAAAACCCATTCAAGATAATCCCAAAATGACCTATATTTCTATTCCACCAAATAGAATCTCTTTCCCTCCTATAATATCATTTTTTGAAGGAGGACCTATTTATTTAAGGAACAAGAAAAAAATATAGGAAAATAGTAAAAATTTTCAATAGAGGATGATCAACAGTTTTGTTGGTCAAATGAGCTTCAATTTGGCATAGAATAAGATCATGTTACAACCCTTGAGGAGTAAAATCAAAATTTAGATGAAAGTGAACCTAAATAAGATATAAATTATGATTAAAAATTTATTGATGAAGAGTGGAATTGGTATCCTAATGAATCTATATATTAGTATTTATATTTCCTTAAAGAGATTGAACAACTTGTATAAATATAAAACAAAGCTGACATATCTCAAGATGTCATAGAATGCTGAGAACAATGTTCTCACGAGCTATTAGAGGCTGAAATTGTATTTGTTCCTATAAATTAGAATGTGGTCATATTGGAATTTGTTATTAGTGTTAAAAAAATTAGGTGAGAATTGAACAAAATATATATATATATATATATATATATATATATATATATATGTATGTTTTCTTAAATTGATTCATTTGGAGATGATCTAAAGAGGTTGAGAAATAGAAAAGGAGTTGATATAACCAGAATGACACTTAAATAGTAATTTGTTCCTCATCTTTGTCAACCACATGGAGAGGAAATAAAAGATTTTTATTTTGATACAGGTGAAATCTCATTTTTTACATATTATTTTTAGATTTTTGATTTCCTCTGAGTTCTATTATATAGATGTTCATTTAGTAGTTTTAGTTTTCACTTTCCTCTAAGTTCTATCTAACACATTTCTTAGTTGGTTGTTATTTCTGTTTTCAATTACCTATATTCTTATGCACAAGTGTTGTAATTTATTTAGGTAATTTTCAATTTCATATTTGGTGATATTTTCATAACTCCATATTCTAATATAAGGCTACTACTAGTCTTGAGTGTTTAGCATGCAAACATCCCAACAAAGTTACCGAGAATGTTGACAGATTTTGCCACCATTGGTCAAATTTGCTTATGTGTAGGTTTTAAATAATAATTAATTCATGGATTTAAGATTAAATAGGGTATATAAAAAATAATACAATTTTCATCAGGTCTAAAACATTCTTAGGAACTACTCACAAGTTCAAATTTTTGGTACAAGTTTCTTCTATTCCTCTAACTAGCTAATTATAAGGTAGTGAAGGAAATTTTCAAATGTTCATTTCATGAAGGAGAAGAATATTTTTTTACAATATTATTATAGGGAGATATGTGACCATATACCAT